>JANRGV010000001.1:87750840-87766732 GCA_024734035.1 Alethe castanea | reverse complement strand
GTTTTAGTGCTTATTAACTTTAGAAACACACACACCACCCCTGCCCCCAGTCCGACTCCCCGCCCACAAAAACAAACAAAAAACCCCCCAACCCCCCCCCAAAATCCAAAACAAAACAAAACGCCCACCACAGACAGAATTTATATATAGGTTGATCAATTCTTTGCCTTCTGCATTCAGACATATCTCAAGTACTTAGGCAAGCTTCACACGATCCAGGTAGTCGAAAAGAGCCTTTCCATTGTAGGAACTGAACAAAAAAAAATACTGTTATTAGAGTAATGCTCCACATTAAGTAATGTGATGTTCATCCCTTTGTTTTAAATCCAGTAACTAATAACTTAGGTATGTTTCCAGCTTCTAAAAAAAATAAAAACGAGAAGAGTTTAGAAAAGTTAAAAACAAAGGGATCCATAGCGCATAGTCAAAGCATCCATGCATTTAATCCCTGATTATTACTCGGCGTCTCCGAAGCAGAGTATTTATTGAAAGTACAGAGGGAAAGCGCGGTCCGCGGGACACGCTGGCACTCAGGTAGCTCGGAGCTGCAGGCAGCGACCTGGAGCAGGCGGGCTCTGGGGGAGCGTTTTACCTGCGAGCGCCTGCAGGGAGGTGACAGCCCCGCTCCCGCAGCCTGGACCCGTGCCCCCCCTCCCGAGCCGTGACTCATGGAATAATGTCACCATTTCACATCCAATCCGGACCGAGACGGCTGCGTTTTCCCTGACCAAAAAATGAGGGATAGAGGGACGTGGCCACTCGGCCTCGGGGGTGGCCTCCGTTAACCTGGATCCTTTAGGGATTTAGGGACTGAAAGGAAAGGGCGGGGGGTGTCACCCTGGCCCAGCCGCTCTCGAAAAGGCAGGAACGCACACAGGCAGAAAAAGTCACTTCTCCGCTAGGTCTTGTGTCATCCGTGACGGGGGATTTCAAAATACTCCCGAATATTTGTGGCAGTGGACCAAAAAAAAAAAAAAAGTCCTATTGCTCCTCACACGGCGGCTGTGTGGATACTGTTGCTGCTTGGGCTCTTAAATAATGCTCAGGAAGTAAAACAAAAATAAGTATGTGCATTTTTATAGGGAGATAAATTGACAATTTATTGTGTATAACTTCTGATCAATTATTAATCGTTAGTGTCAACAACAGGGTTATAATTACCTTCAGTTATTTAAAGGGATATTTATTTTTTCTTCTCTCTGATCTGGTAATTAGTTAATGCTCTGGAGTAATGAATTCAAAGCTGATTTGATAATGATTGAGACAGTGTTTTTCCCTCTCTTTTGGCAGCCCCCCTCTCCCCCCGCAGGGAGGGGGAGGGGAGGACGTGTCTCGCCCCGTTCGCAAAGAGTCCATGTAAAGGCAAATCACTGGACGTTTCACTTTTCAGACCATAAATAACGATTCTGGGAGTAAAAAGGCGAAATGACAAATAGAGCGCAGCTGGGATGAATAAGGCCGATCAAAGTTAGCGGGCGCCGACGCTTCCCGCAGCCGCCGCAGGTCTGAGTCCCATAAAGGTGCCAGCAACTCTTACCTCTCTCCCTGAGATCAAGGGAGAGGGCGAGCAGGACATTTTAACCCCCTGACATCTTCCCGCGAGCGGAGGAGGGGAAAGGGAAGAAGGGGACTGCATATTTCTTGTTTGGGGGAATTAATGCCTTCACCATTGCTCTAGGGAAGGGGTTTCACCTGGAGCCCGGGAAGCTCCCGCCCAGCCCGCAGAGGATGCGCAGGGGACCGAGGGGGAGAGGCACAGCGCAGTGCAGGGCTGGCTCTGCTCCTCGGAGCGGCAGAGGCTCAGCCTGCTGCGTGCAAATCATCCCCAACCCGGCTTAGCCCTCGGGATGGGGAAGCAAGAAATAATTTTTATTTTTCCCCTCCTTGAGGGAGAGCTTCAGCGTGAAGAAAAGCAGCAAAAGAGCAGCCGCAGGAGCCGTGGCTGCCGCCTTGCTCCCGTGTCTTGGGGCGTGGGTAACCCCCTCTTCCCCGGGCCTGGGACTCGACAGCCGGGGGAGGTAACTACGGAAAACTCCCCAGCCTCCCCAGAGGCGTGTGGCGCTGAGCCGAGGTAGAAGCTCCATTGTTGCCTCCCTCCGCGCTTTCCTAGACCTCTACTTAATTTAGCGTCAGGCGAGGTCTCGGAGCCAAAAGTTTTTTTTGTTTTTGTTTTTTGGTTTTTTTTAGTTTGTTTGTATTTTTGTTTTTTCCTTTTTTTTCCCCCTTCTTTTTTTTTCCTTTTTCCGCGATGGGACTCGTTTTACGGCTTCTCTGAGCGAGATGGAATAAGCGCATATGATATTATATGCAACAGTTATACACTTATATATAAAAATGTTTTCCCAGTGCAACAAAACTGCACTGGGAATTGCAGTGCAAAATGCAAGTTTTAAAATTAATTCATCCTGACAGGTTTGACATCGCCAGGCTCCCTTTTTCCTGCAACTATACGTCCGCAAATGAATGCCGCTTCCAGAGTGTATGTTTTAATTTGTCACATCAAGGCAATAAAAGGGAGCGATATATACTTAAGCCAGTTAACATTGTAATAACAGGTTTAAAAGAGCAATTAAATGGTAGTGAGTCGCATGTCTGACTTTCTATAGGCATTACCACATCAATGGTACCTTTTAGGCTGACTATAACTTAGCATGATTGTCTCAATTAGTTTAGCTACATGATAGTTATTGTGAACTCTTTGTGAGTAATCAATGTTACGCAAGCTTATGGGAAGGAGGTTTTAATAAGGGTGAGCAGCAGCTAAATAACACGGACCTCATGTTTTAAAGGAACACCTTTCTCTCTCTGTGTCTCTGCTTCTCTCCCTCTCTTCTTTATTCCTTCCCTCCAAGCCCCAAGAAAGAAACGGTAATTTATAGACTTATAAATCTGCTTCCGAGATTGGTGTAGCTGAACGCAGATTTACAGGCAAAAAGCAGCTTCTGCCGCGGTTCATCAACGAAAGAGCCCAGCGCGAATGGCGAGGCACCCCCGCTTCGCCTCTCCTTGCCTTTAGTGGGGCACGTCGTGGCTGCTCACTGTCACGATAAAGCCCCTAGCCACAAATAACCTCGAGGGATGCTCACCTCACATGGTTCGTGTGTGCAGAACTCGTATGGGCGCCTGAGCCTCCCCTGTGTGACACCGGGGCCAGCCCGAGCGGAGCGCTGCGGGGACGGACACGCGTGTGCGTGCAGAACAGAAACGCGTGTGCTCCTGTGCGGGGCTTGAGACGAGCGGCGGAGGGAGGAATGGCCGTAAAGCGGGGTTATGAATACTGTCTAATGCGGAGAGAAGGGTCCTGCCGGAGCAACGGGCCGCTTGGTAACTTGTTAAAAATTCTCCACCTACAGACTGTATTACTAAATTCTGAGCCACGGGTGGCTAACGCAAAATACAGAGAGCTGGAAATTGAGTGGGAGCTGCTCCAACTGCTTCAAAATATTAACAAGTATGTACTGTTTTCTGTCACGGTGGTAAAAAAAAAGATCAAGAGAGTGTGTACCAATGAAATTTAAGATAAACAAAATGCAGGGATATTTCTGTTGGTGAAGTTATTCTCATTAGTCCTAAAAATGTCTCGCCATTAGACAAGGCTGGAGTCAGCCTCAGTCGCAAGATTTCAGATCTGCAAGCTTTTTTTCCTTTTTTTCTTTTTTCTTTTTTTTGCATGCACATTACATTTCTGTCATGCTTTGCAGAAGAACACGATATCCCCAAAGAACCCAAAGAAGAAAAAAAATACTCTGACAGCAACCATTAGTTAAGAGTGCAATGAATAAACCCCTTGCACAAGAGTATCAGGACTAATTAAGATTCTGTTTAGCAGCCCTGGATGGAATGTTAATGTAGCTTTGACTAACTGGGAATAAGCAGGGGGAAAAACTGCATTTTAAGAGGAATGCTGGGGTGATAACATCTCTCACTTCTTCTGTCCAAGGTCTGCCCAAGCCTGTTACAAAGTCATTATCTCAAATTACTCCTGTACTTCATTTTTAGAGGGTTTGGGCAAGATCCCCTGGCGTTGAAGCGCTGCCTAGAGCCTCACAAAGCCAATACTCTCTAAGGGGATAAAGGCTGAATCAACCCACTATCTCTACCTTCGAGAGTTTGCTGGTACCAGTTTCTTGGACAAATACAGCCAGGATTCTGGAGGCAGATTAGGATCTATTGCTGGCGTCTCCTCACAAATCCCTAAAGGGTTTTTGACCCTTTGAAGTTTCGTCTATTTTGCTTACACAGAAGTTTACATGATTAAGTCAGGATTTTACAAGGCTCAACAAGGCAAATTTAGTCACCTCGGAACACTCAACACCAAAAAAAAAGTAAAATATCCAGTTGTCCTGCTAGTGGTTTAGTTCTAGAAATACTAGCATACTGTCATATTTGGAGTGATTAATTTAATTAAAAAAAATCTGCAAGCCTGCTTCAGCAGGGAATGGTAAATAATCCCCCTTCCCCCTGGATTATTATTATTTTATTTTAATTTTTTTTTTCAGACTTTGATATAGCTTCCCTCCTCCCCATTCCCAATGATCGTTAATGCATCTATGTTTGTCAGAGTGTGGGCACAACTTCCTGAAGTCCTTCCCAGCCTTTTTAACATTTCCAACCTGTCTTTGCTTCCCCTTATTCAGACAGTTACATTTTTTCGCTGTCGAGCAACAAGCCCCCTAATCCTTCCCTCTGAAGGATCTTTTTTTTTTTTTCTGAACTTTTGCAAATACTTTACTTGTTGAAAGCAGCCTCACAGAATGCAAATCTTCTTTTCCTGGAATGAGAGGGCTGAGAACTGAGCGTAAACAGGAGAGGAGGAGCAGAGCTGCTTCTCAGGGAGTAGTTACCTGTTTAAAGAAGAGCGGGTGTGCTGTAGCCAGGGACTGCAGTTGTATCTGGCCCACCCTGCTTCCACGGCCTTTTATGGAACAAAACCAGGCTCTTCCTCTCTCCCTTTCAGTCTTCCTTTCTCTCTTTCCCACCAGAGGGAAGATCAGTCTGCTAAGGAATTACTCCTGCAGTTATTATCAGTGAAGGAAGGGATGATCTGTTCAATTCATCCTGACTCTGAAATAACAGTAATAGTAATAGCAGTAATAATAATAGTAATGATAATACCTGGCAGGCTGGATCAGTGAGTAGCAGGGACAGCAAGGGCAATCAGGCGAGCTGCAGATTTCTCTTCCTCAATTGATTTATAATTGATGAATGGATTTTCTTGTGCAGCTGCAGCGTGGTTAAAATCTATTGAAGAGGCAGTTGTTCTGGAAGGTGTTATTTTGTACGGGAGACAGTTAGGAGTAACTGGGTGCATTTATCAGCAGGAGATCTGAGCAGGCAACATGATTACATTGCTGTTAGTGGCTAGGATTCAACTTTCCATAGGCCTCCAGCACCTGCAGTCTTGTAGGTGACTCACACAGAGATGGTTCCTGCCGGCCACATGCTGCATCAGGGCATTGATCTGGCACAGAGCTACCCACTGATTTTGGCTAGGAGTGCTTTGCCCTCCCCCTGACAAGTCATGCACTGGTGCTGTGCTGGCAGAAATGGGTCAGGCCTGGTTTTGCAAGAGAAGGGGGAAAAGGTCTTGCAGCATTTCTCTCACACATTTTAAGGAAGTGGAATGGATTTTCATACCTCTTAATATGAGCCGTTTTCCTACTTCAGGTATGACATTTCCTCCTGCCTGTAGGGATGTACCTGGCAGATAGTGCATTTGCAATGTGTCTTAAAGAAACAGAACTTTAATGTGGATATCAAGAGATATGCAAAGCTGTTATCAAGCCTCTGGATCGTGGGTTTACCATAGATCTGGATGAACTTTAGGACCTGGTCCCTGAATGGGTTTTTTTTTTTCATATGTTCTGGATTCACATTGTAAACCATGTGATCTTCAGTATAGTACCTTGTTTTTTTTGTTGCTGTTTAGGAAAACAAAGCCCAAAAAACTATCATCATAAAGGGCAGGCCTCTAGGCATCAGGACCTCCCTTTGCTACTTGTAAAGGGGCTTAAGGCTATGTTCAAGAATGACAAAGTGTAAATGGGATGGAAAGGTCTTACTTGGATTCTTATCTTTGAGAACACTTGGCTTCAGGATTGTATTCCTTTTTGATCCTAAACTCACCCAAGAAATCAGGTGCTGTCTTCTCTTATGTCTAGAAAGGCTTCAGCCTTACCAGAGGTGATTTTGCTTAGCCAAGTTTGGCATGCTGATCCCTTGTCCTTGAAGGGCTCAGCTGGTAGACCAGCTGGAGACCCTCCAAGCAGGTCTCAAACCCTAGCCCCTTTCTGGAGGTGGTCACCCTTGCCATTTTCAGTACGGGATGAGGCTGCTCCTGCTGGTGACAGCACAGCACAGACCCAACACAGAACCTCTGAAGTAGGGACAGAAAATGTGATTTAGCTCCTGGCCGTGCAGCCATGTCTCTGTGCTGCCTCTCCCTCTGCGGAGCTGTGCCTTTTTCTGCACAGCCCCACTAGGAGAGAGGGAGCCAGCAAGCCCCCTCCCACCCCTTCCCCCTTCTTTACCTCTCTGGGAGAGGGGGCACAGAGATTTCCCTGGAGAGGCGGGCTCCAGCATATGGACATTATCTTCCCTGGGCTTGGAGTTGTGTGTGCCTGTGACGGGAGCAGATTTAAGCCACATTTTGCTGCTTTTTGTCTTTTTGTATGGGATATCTGCACACAGGAGAGGTGGCTTCGTGTTCAGGGAGAGGGCTGCTCCTGGGCAGCTGCTGAAATGCAGGTGAGGCCCACTCCCACTGGTGGGGTGGTAAGAGGGAGTGAGAGGGGAAAGCTGAGGGATTTAACGCCTTTCTCTTCCTGCCTGCTCTTCTGCTGCATGAGAAGAATCTTATTCTCAGCACGTTTCTCCTGGGAAAAAAACAACCCACTCCAAACCCAAAACCTCCAGTGCCGTGCTCAGATCTGTTCATTTCTACAGATGATGAGCCCTTTTTTTTTTTTTTTTTTCCTGGGGAGCAGGGGTTGTTCATTTATCTTCTGATTTTTTTAAACTTCTTTTACACTAAATTTTACACTCTAAGTTTGGAAGAGAGGTATTAATTCATAAAATCATCAAATGTGGAATACTTACCTCATTACTCAATTCCACAATCTGAGACTTGGAAGTGAAAAAACTCCCCAACAAAATGAACATGAGATTTCTCTTAAAACACTGAAATCTCACTTGACTTTATTATCATCAGCAAAGCAGCTGCATAATTACATTTCTATTTCTCTATGTTTAGTTGGTATTAATGTCTGTAAGCTAGATCTTCCCTCTTCATTAGCCTACACATTTTAAAAAAAATCTTGTTAGATCTGCAAAATGTGCTTATAAAGGAATAAAAATCTAACTTATTTGAATTGTTTTCACAGTAAATAATTTGAATTGCAGAATATTATTGGTGAACATGTAAGAACACATAATTTATCTTTCCTATCTGAATATTGAAAGTTTGCCATATCAAGCAAATTGTTCTAATTGTTTTTTACAACAGTTACAAAGAACATATAGTGGAATCCTCCAAACCACCATTCTACAAAACCCCCCCTGAATTACAAACACACATAATTCTCCTTCAGCTAACTTCAGTGGGAGTTAAACACTCAAGAAGTATCATTAAAAGGAAATTTTTGTTATCTGTAATAGCAAGATTGAAATTATAGTCCTGCAATTTACATAATAGGAAAAAAATATTTACAGGAAGTAACAAATAGAAGAATCTACTCAGTTAAAAGCACATTTTTTTGGGATGTTTTAGAGGACCAGAAACAATAAAAAATGTCAGTGGAAATATGGTCCATAATATCCTTGAAAAATCCGTGCAGCTGAGTCCAATTTCTATTATTGTATCCAGTCCTAAAAAACCTGGTAAAGTTGAACAATTCATCCTTAAGTTATTTTAATGTAGCATGCATATAATATTATTTTTATTAGTGGATTAGGATTAGGTTTGTGATTCTGAAGACAATAAGTCAGAGTGTAAATCCATAGTAAACTTGCTTTCAAGCTAATGAAAGGTTTGGACAACAGATAAATCTACATTTTGTGTCTCACTTTTTTTTTTTCTTTTTCTTTCTTTTATTCTAATCCCTTCCATAATGCCTAGGAATATTAAATATGAATGCATTAGCTGCTTGTGTGACTCAGTGGATAATACAGCTTCAGTCTTCTTCCATTATTTCAGTGTTATTAGAATATTATAATTAAAGCATATATTGGATAGGCTGTAAAAAAATCAGATGTGTGAGGCAGCCTCTTTTGAAATATGTGAAAACACTCATCAATCAATATGGGAAAACAGTTTCTAATATTGTTTAATTACAAATTAGCTATTTTTGCATTTAAGGATAATAGAAGAGTATGCCAGATCAAAAATTCAAAATCTAAAATGCATGAGTGGATACAAGCCTAAAAATTAAACAGAAAATGCTATCTTTCTGGTGGAATATTGCTACCATGGATATCCATCTTTGTACAGAATGAAGAGCAGTTTAGTGAAAAAAAACCCTGTGTGTTCATAGAAATAATTAATTTATTGTAAAACATATGGATAAGAGGATAAAAGTAAGATCCCACAGCCATTATTTATGTGGTATCCACACTACCAACTGTTTGAATTAAAAGAATAAATAAGTTAAATGAGTTTTTTTATAATTGTCTATTTTTTGGTACCATAATACATAGGATTCCCTGAATTGGATCATTCAGTGGCCAAATTCCAGCTACCTCTGGAGCCCAAGACTGTGATGATCATGCCTCCAAGGCATGCTGGACATGTGACAAGGAAGGCTATTATCCTGATCTGGATTTGTTCTGGGTTTTTCTGGAAGAAATCTGCTGTGGTGCACTCTTCCATCTCCATCTCTTATAGTTTCTTTCTCAGTCTGTGATTCCAGACACAGCTGGTTAGTACATCACAGATCAGGTCAGGCAATTGCATTTGATGTGTGGGGGTCATATGTAAGACCTATATGTAAGAGAGAACGAGATGGGTGGGGGGAGAAAGGAAGAGAGAGAGAGAAAGAAATCACTCTACAAATGTGCAAGGCACAAGCACTGTTAAAGGGCAATATGTTGGGAATCAAATGGTATGAAGTATGTCAGATCTGATCTTTCCTTACGTATGCTATTTCCACGTTTTGAAAAAGAGATAAAAATAAGTAGTGCTGTAACTAACTCTTATGACCTATCATCCCCAGTAAGACTCTGGTATTTTGTGTATACACATCATCAACTGAACTGAGTGACTGATACACTAGGAAGCATCACATGTGAGGGTCTGGGGCTATGCTGACTGTTAGGAGCTTATCCTGACTGCTTTCTTTTCACCTCATCTCTCGAAGCCATCAGATATTTCTGGAACAGCATCTACCAGTGGCAGAGACAGACCTCTTGTTCCTTGTTAGACAGTCTTAGTCATCACAGCAATTATTTGATGTGGGGAGTAAAGAAAGGCAATTTTTGTGGCCTTCCTTTACTTTCCCTCTGAGTGTTCTCTAATACTGAAAACACTTTCAAGAGAAATGTGGTTTGTTTATATGCAGGAGAGCACAGGAGGAAACCACAGTTTAACCAAAATCGGAGTTTTATAATGTTCAGCCAGGATCTGTCTATTTGCTGAGACAGAACTATCAACTTTGCAACATAACATTGGCAATGCCCAAGTTAAACTATATATTTATAGAATATTTTTTACACTGAAAATATGACATCACATTTCTGTAGCTCTACATGGTTACATGTTAAACATATTAATCTCTTCAAATATGCTAATAATGCATGAATCAATACAGAAGGATCTACGAGTTGACTTTAAGGGAATACAGTTGCCTTTATCTAAGAATGTAAACACATTTAGGGGTATAATAGATAAACCATAATGAGATTAGGCTTTCCATCAATTCATTTAAGATTTATGCTTGCAAATTTTGTTAAATTCTGTCAGGTTCTCCTACATGAATCCCGTGTTAGGAAACCAAAAAATGAAGGTAAAAAAAATTAAGATACTCTTTATCCAGCTATTCAGGCTTTATTGCAATGTATAAAGAGAAGGGGATAGACTTTATAGTAATTTGAGAAAAAATCATTCTAAATAAGGTGAGTTTTTTTCTTTATTCTTAAACTGTCAATAAGTCAGGCTTTGCAGTGGCAAGTAAATATGTGCAGTAGAATTTCAACAAGTCCATTCAATATATGACTTTGAAGAGCAACTTGGAGCACGGTAAGATGCTAATGTAATTTTCATCTCAGAACTCTTTAATGCATTTACATTTTTACATGATTATAAAGCATACCTCGGTTGAAAATAGCCACTCATGTTACTTGAAAGAAACTGGTGATTTTTTTCAGATATTTTGGTCTGATGAATTTTATGTTAATTTGGGAAGAGAAACAGATCATGTATTTGACGTAATTACATGCAAATGCAGGTAAACAGAAAAAAACTTTGAAATGCATGTAAAATAACAATGCTATCAGATTGTTAAAAATACATAACATTCAATGAACACTTATATGTATATATATGCTGCAGATGGAGCTAAGAGTAAGATCTCTATTTAAAGATGGATAACATTTTCTTATATAAGATTCTGGTGTGGTTCTTATTGTTGTAATCCTTCAGACAAGAATTTTTTATGACTGATGTCAGTCTTGCAATGCATGTCTTGCTTTTATATAACAAGAAAACTTCAACAAAACAGTTTAACTGTTTCCAGGAATGATAGGGAAAAATTGTTTGGTTTGCTAATGTTAAAAATCTGTGTGACCTTACTGAATAAACTGCTTTACAGTAAACGATCTACATTTTAGAAAGAGGTATCTTGAGGCCAAAAGGAGGTGCATTTTTTCCTTTCCCTGTGAAAATGCACACCTATTTGGCAGAGTTATCATTGGGTATACATGATATAATAGCTTAGAGTTTAATTATTTGTAGATTTTATCTGTAGTGTGTATATTCAAGGCTGGCAATCTCAGAGCAGAGCTAAGCATGTCATTCCTTATAATTGTTTCTCTTATGTGCCTCAGTAAGTCTGGAAGTGAGCGCAAGAATACTGTCTCTTTTTCTGCTCTCATTCTTCCTTCATTGCCATCCATATCAGTTCAGGGCAGTCTGAAGAAGGAAAGATTAATCAGCTTTGAATCAAAGTCTGAGTGGGGAGCAGAGCTGGGACAGGGCCAGATGTCTGCAGGACTTGGGATCTGAAGGAGGAAGCAACTGGCTGTAGAAGAGGTCATAGACAAGGTCAAGCAGTAGAAATAATAAAAAAAATAGGAAAAGAAAAAATTGTTTCAGGTGAAAAACTTCTGCTGGAATTCATATTCTGGTGCTGCAGTCCACAATGTGAGAATTGGAAACATTTAATATGATTAACATTTTTTTCAGACTGAGAAACAAAGAAGTGATTATCTTTTTTCTTCCCCAGGCCTTGTATCATCCCACTTGATTGTCGGCTGAATAGACAGACCTCTCAGAATGAGGCACTGTTTCAAAAACTAGCCCTCACTAGCAGATTTCCTAAATTTTTAACGTTTGGCTTTGTAGCCCCAATGTTTTGTTTAAACTTGATTCTTGGATCAAGCAGCAAGCGCTAGAACAAAATGACACAAGTGGCTTTTTGTCACTCATCCATACTATGATTGTTTAAATGCATGTATGTCTGTGTGTGTGTGAATGTACACATATGTGCTTTATATGTATATATATATACACATATACACACACAGAGGTATGTGTTCTGTCTCTTCATATGTCTTTTTTGTGGGCTGGAGATAGAAAAAAGTGTAGCAGGGAATTACATAATCCTATAAGCAGTTGTGTTGGTGAAGTAATTTACCTTATTTGAGTAAGGACTGCTAAATCCAGCATGAGAATTTGTGACATTGATGTTATTCAGATGTGAGAGTTTCTAGGACTGCAACTACTGGCTGTAGTTATCTGGAGACTTTCTGTTTCTTCCAACTGTTAGTGCTGCAATACGCTGTAACTAACTGATTGCAGCAAGGCTCCACGCTAAATTTACACATACAGAGTTCCATGTCTGTCCAAGAATGTACGCACATAGCTAGTGTCATTGCAGGCACTGAGCCATTTGTAAGTTTAAAGTTACTGATTTACATTAATATTTGTAGGATTTGCGCCTTGGTTAATTTGTCGTCTTCCTAAATGGGAAAAAGATATGGACAAGTCAGGGCTAAATTGACAAATGTGTTAGTCCTGCCAAAGCATTCATAGTGTGTCTAATGCTTTTCTTGAGTCAGTTGGTCAGTCAGTCAGTGATTCCTTCCACCAAAAATTTACTCCTAGAAAGGAAAACAAGCTGAAAAACTTTTTTTTAGCAGAAGAAAGGGTATGCGTTAGAAGAGAATGTATTTTTCCTTCCTTTCAGCTACTCCAGGGAAATAGGGCCTAATGCAATGTATATGAACTAACAAACATCTACAAACATCAAACAAATGAACAAACATCTAACACTTGATGAGATCCAAGAAGGGAATGTGAAAATAGGGAATCATATGAAGTAAAATTTTATGGAATTTGCAGTTCACAACTATGCTGACCAGTAGTCACACTGGCAAGAATTCAGATCTCTGTTTTTCATGTATGTATACATATACTCCTGTTTCTCCTGATTTTTTACACAAATGCTGACACAAACATGCACAGACACTTCTCTCTGGCATAATGGGGATTGATTCTTATGCAAATTACCAGCACATTTTGACCTCAGATACTGTGTTTCAGAATGTTTGCTAATTTTTGATTAGCATTTATAATACTAAAAGAATTATATAAAAGCATTTTTTCAGTAGTCAACCAACAGGACTAAAAACAGTCTATTATACCATATAAATGCCATCAATCTCAATAATTTATGTATCAGATCAGGAGAGCACCACTGTCTGAAATTATGCCAATTTTAGGAAGGTAGTTGAAATGTGCTTGAACAGGCCTGAGCCTGGCAGGGTCTGTGAATTTACAGTTAAAAAATTTCTTACTGTAATATGCTCCTGTCTTGCCAATAGCCATGTGCTGGACTTTTTTGACACTCTATAATAAGGTTACATATGTTTTGAAAAAGGATACAGAGAACATTGAGATAATTGTCTGGATACAGGAAGCATTGAGATAATATGCAAGACAAATTTAGGGATAGTTTATCTGACATATTGAGCTCCTGACTGTGCAACATGGGACAATGACCTCAGTGCTTATGCCTTCTGTGACTGTCTCAGACAGCGACTGAGGGATGTAGCATCCAGGGGTGAGGCTGGCTAGCCCTGGTTGGAGATGGCTTTCTTTCTGCTGTCTTAGGAAAACAGCAGTCTTAGGCTGAGCAAAACCCCTGCTCCTGAAAGAAGGCTGGACTCTACTGGCAGTATTGTGTTTGGTGGAATTAATAACAAACGCAAAAGGGCACACAGATCTAAATTGTGCAGGAATTTACAGCAGAAATTTGGAGGATTTCTTCAAGGTGCCCGAGGAAGCTCATTTGGTCTGACTGTGGTCCAGGTGGAAATTCAGTTTTGCCTTCCAAGTCTAAGAAGCTTGTGCCTGACAAGGGGAATTGGGGCCCAGTTCTGGGAAGGCAAGCTTCCAAAACCTGCTCCATCCAGAGGGATGGGACAGTTGGGACAGAACCATTTGCAGCAGTATTGTTCTTGGTTTCACTTTCACCCTCCCAAGTGCATTCCTTTAACAATCCCAGGCTGCTGTTTATTTTACCTTTTCCAGTCTTATTAAAAAAAAAAAAAAAAGAAAAAAGAAAAAAAAGGGAAAAATTATTAAATAATAGATAATGTCTCATAAGCCTCCACTATAAAATTTTGCTTAAATACCTCTAGATTTTAGAGGTTCCTCTTTATAGACATTATTATTATTTTGAACATCAGGTTTTCAAAGATCAGAGCAAGTATTGTTGACGTTTATGTTATGCTGCTATGATATCCACTTATAGGCAAAATAACAGGACTGTGCAATACGTACAAAAATTCAAATACTGTTAGAAAGTTTCTTAAATATCATCAGAATATTAGAAGTCTTGGGAAATGCAAAAGGAAAAAAATAAGACCAGATACAGTATTTTGTGTTTTTCCCCTGGAATTTGTTGGAGCTATTATTTTTTAATTGCTTTTTTACAGTCTGCTTTGTTACCGATTACAATTGAGTTCTTCACCATTTCAGGTTAAGCAGTAAACCCCTAGCAAACCTGAGGCATACCATGCAGTAGCTAAATGTGACCCTTTGGACTGCTGTCAACTGATTAAAGACCAGTGGGCTGTGGCAGCTCACAAACCCTATTAAAAGTTCTCTGGAATTGTCAGAAAATGTCTCTTTTATTTAATTGAGATGTGGATGAAATTGTAAGTGGAGGTATTTTTTCATATTTAAAAAGGCTTGATTAAAAGAATTTGAGTTGTGACTTTTCAAACCCTTTCTTGGCTCTAGAAGGGGAAGTGGCTATTGCTTTGAGCATTTCAATTGTTCAGGAGGATTGTACAGTCAATCAAATTAACCAAGATGTTTATGTGTGCTATTATTTCTTGAGATTGCTTATTAAATAGCTTTACTAGTGCCTTTAAACAATAATCTGAACACAAATGTGACTATTCAATATATTGTTTTATAGAATGAAATTCCTTTCAGAACCATGTGACTGGATATAAAAGTGACTTGACAACATTTTGGTGTTTTCGTTGAACTCAGTTTACCTTGGAGGTTTTTCGGTTGTTGCTTGTTTGTTTGCTTGTTTGCTTTATTCTTCCTCTTTATTTCTTTTTTTTTTTTCTTTTCTTTCCTGCAAAAGAATGACAAGACCGGTTTGACCATTTGACAAAAAATACGTAGTTCATGGCTTACATTATGAAATGATTATAACTGTAGCTAAGAGGGAGGGTAAATTCACACAAAGTGAATATTTCTTGTTAGCCAAATCTGGAATATAGATCAACTGCAAGTACCAAATGATGAAAGTAAATCTGGAATATCTTACGTCTCCTCTAGTAAAGCATAAACAGATGCAAAATGTCCAACATAATATTTTTCATCACTTTTTGATGCCCATTGTTATACCTAAACTACCAACATCAGGATGTGTTTCCTGTATATTGAGAACTCTCTATCATGCAGCTTCACAGTTTTGTTCTGAAGAACTTTATTTACCACCACTCTGGAATAACCCTTTGGGCTTTGCATAAAATAGAACATTAAGAGGGTCTTGACAGCAGAAAAATTCACTTAGCTTATTTATTTATTTTAGGCATTTGTATGTACTTGGTTAAAGTGAGACATCAAAATAAATCTGTTAATCTGTGCCTTTGTTCAGTGTCTTTAAGGAGTGCTGTAATACTGTTAAATAGCACTAAGAAATAGAACTGCCTATGAATTTTTTCCATAATTTAAACTTTTGTATAAGTTTGCTCCCTAGATAAATCTCACATAAAGAGATGCCTTCTTTTCAGGACAATCATATTTCAGTAAATCCACACAGGAATATTTGTCGTAGTTAATTTAATCACCAAATCCTAACAACTAAGTATTCACTTCATTAAAGACACTAAAAAATTCTGGCCAGCTGTTTCCTGCCACTTGGCTGAGGACAAGGTGGAGAAAGACAAGCAATTCAATCCTCGATAACTCTTGGTTGTGTTCAGCATAATTCTGCCACATAATTATACTTTCATAATTTTATTCCTAAACTAGAATCTGAATCCAACGGGGCATCTATGACTTATGGGCTTAAATTCTGACATGTTTAAATTCATGTTGCACACATAAAAATTTCCACAGGTTTTAGTAATCAACTTAGACAAATGCTTTGTTTAGTCAACTGTGCTTTTCTCTTTTATTTTTTTTTCTAAATAACTTTATATTAAAGTAGTC
>JANRGV010000001.1:87713343-87741946 GCA_024734035.1 Alethe castanea | reverse complement strand
TGGGAAATTTTATGTAATGGGCAATTTTACTGCAAGTGAATCCTACTAGAAAAATGTGGGGCTTTTTTTTTTTTTTTTTTGTGGGGTGGGGTTTGGGGTTTTGTTGTTGTTGTTGGGTGTTTTTTGTTTGTTTGTCTGTTGGTTTTTTTATGGCTCACTATGACTTACAGTATTTTCTTTACTTGTGGATCTTACTGTGGCCCATTTCCTTCAAGAACTGACTGGGGCTGGGAGCTACCCTTTTCCTGGAGAGCTCTGAGTAGGACAACCTTACCAGCTGAGCATTTGGAGGACAGCAAGGAGTTTGCCCACAGCTGGAAGAGCAGGGAGCACACAGAAAGCAAAGCCATGCAGGAGGCACAAGAAAAGCCTGCTGAAGGAGTCAGAGCACTACTGTGGATTTCCAAAGGCGACATACTGGAGCTAAGTCTAGAGGACATTACTGATGTGCATATAGGTAGGGGGTTTGTAAGGATGTTCAGTTCTATCTTGTCTTTGGCAGCTTGAATTTTATTTGTTCTAAAATGGTGGTGGTGATCTGTCCTAATGTAACCATTCCCTGTGTTTAAAGACAACAAATGAAAAATATGCGTAAATATAAGTCCCAATTTTATAAGACCTTTTGGTCTTATACAGGTGCTTGCAGTTTTACCACAAAGCTTCTAAAACTTCTAGTAGTGAAAATAATTTTTAAATCCTGCTAGGAGCTTTCAACTGATGAAAGATTAAATTTTGTGGTAGTAAATTATACTGAAAATCCAAATGTATACTTTCAAAGAGAAATATGCTTAGCATTTGCTGCCATTACTTTCAGCATTAAATTTTGATATGAAGAGCCTCTAGTGCTTGCCAAGTTTTTATAGGCAACCTGTTGTTTGCAAACCAAAGCAAGAAATATCCCATTTCCTGAACTTTGCTTTTGTTTTTTATTCTCACACACAAAATATTTGGTTCATGAGAGAAATTTTTAATATTCACTATTAGGCTTAGATTCTTTTGCAATTAATGTATGACTTTCAACTTAATCTTCTTTCTTCTCTTTAATATTTGTTCTTGGCATTTTTCTTGAAAATTTGGTGAAGTATAGTCTGCTGACTTCCTTCATAGGTACTAAGTAAAATAGTTGTATGAATCTGAGTTTGAAAGAAATTTTTCTCTTATGCTATTTTCTGGTATTTAGTTTTTACAAGTATCTGAATTGTGTGTTGACATCAAATACTACGGTCAGAATAAACCACAACATTTTAAGCAGGAATTTACCCAGTACACACATACTGAAAATGGGATTCTAGTACACTATTCAGTGTTTTTAAAAGAAATGACTGATAAAATAGTAGTTTGTTTTGTTCTAAGTGTTCCTTCATGCTGGTGATTTGTTGCACATCACACTAGTTTATAATTAGGCTGCTGGAATAAAGGCTACTGTACCCTTTGCACAGTGTTTACTCTTTAGGAAAACTGTAATATTGTAACTATGTTCTACTACTTACTAGTTTGTGATCTACACAAAAGTAGTAAAATGCTTTAATAGCAGAGAGCTATGATAGGTGACTTGTAATAACAACCTCATTAACTTACATAATATGTGCTGCAGAAAATTTGCATATAGCATAATTAAAATAAACATATTTCTTACTAAATTAGAGTGGTTTTTTCATGAAAAAAAGGCCCATTCCTTCACAGGTTAAATAAGCAGATTAATTTGATTTCCAAAGATTTCTTTTGGGTCCTTGGGCTTTCTCAGAACATTGTGATTCTCTCTCAGATGCAGACATCCCTTTGCTACCACAAGATGAAATCTCCACAGGATTTTATGTGATGGTTTTGAATCTTGTATTAAATGTGGTTTGGGACACTAGTGTTTCACCATCAGCTTGTCTGTGCCCTGCATGCAAAGTGCAGTGTAAGGCTCTGGGTTTGAACTAAAGAAGCAGGGCAGAACACCAGTCCCTGTCCATAGCTTTTTATATTGGACTTGTTTTTTGATTTTTTACATTTCTGTGTAAAACAAGCATTTCTACTATGTGTATGCGTTGTAGCAGTTCATTAGTATATGCGTACACTTTAGAACAGAAATGTCCCATTTAAATAGACTTAAGTAAGTTGTGGAAGTACAAATAGGTCTAATTTGTAGTACTGACACCTATGACAGGAATTTTCTGTCGTTTTTTCATATTTCATCATGTTGTTATCTCAACTAACTCATGGTGATGTCAAATAAAGAAAATACAATGTATTTTTGTAAGCTCTGACACTGGGAAAATTTCTCAAATAATATTTGATCTCAAAGAAGCCCAGTCAGCTGTATCAGAACCTTCTAACACCTCTTGGTGATTATCCTTAGAGAAAAAACAACTGACCTCAAGCTGAGTTCTGGTTTTGTAAAGGATCTTTGTGGTGGGAATACTTGTTCTTACCTGTAGAACATATTTTTAAACCTTTGGCCAAGACCCAGTATATCCATTGGGTTTTACAATGCAGTTTTCAAATGCACACTGGATTGTTGTGGATTCAGATGGACCGTGGTTACTGTGAATTATAAATATTTTCACCTCAGTTTCATACATTTCCTTTAAGAATAGAGTCTCACTTAGTCTGATTGATCTGTTTCCCAGGAGTCCTGGAGCTTATGTACAGTCATTGCAAAATCAGGTCTGTAAAACTTGGTTAAGTGTTTTTGCATACTAACTCCAAAATACCTCCACCATTCTCAATGTTCAGACAGAGTATTTTGTTCTTTATTGATGGAAATCATCCATACTGGTATTAACTGACATTTAAAGAAAAATATTCACAATTATTAAAAAAAATCAAATAGTAGTTTGAATTTGATGCACTTGTATATCTCGTGTATATCTGCGTGACTACCACTTTGAACTAAGATTTATTCCTTTAAGTGTTCACTATAATTAGAGAAGAAATTAATTTATTTAAGAAAGAAAGCTTAGTTTTATTTTAATGGAGATAGAAAGAATCTAGCAAGATTAGATAATCCAACCAGAATAGAGAGACAAGATCTTGGGGTGTGGGTATCTTCTCACTAATATGTACTAACAAAGAGAAGAATGGTTGTTATGAGTATTCCATCTCAACACAACTCATAGATCACATCTATCAGTACAAACACCTACCTAGAAGTGCCAGCTGGAAAACCAGTCAGTCATGACTCCTTGCAGATGGCTCACTCTTTGAGAATGGTCTCAAAGTGGCAAGGTACAGGTGCCCTTCACCATGGAGAACAGTTAGGAGTAGTTTGTCAGATTATGTAGCATCACTCTAAACTGTCTGATGATTATGTGAGACAGTCAGGTCTGAAGTTCTAGCACAAGGTTTTAGAATACTTAGCTAAACATATCATCCTGTTTTTGAATAAAATACTGCTTAGTAGTGTCTACCTACACTATTATTCTCTTAGGAGAAGTAAGTACCTGGATGAAAGCCAGGCAGTTTTAGTTTAGCCTGAGATCAGCAGAGCTGATGATCAAAGGAACAAGTGCAACTACATAATGCAAAAGATAGGAATGAGTTAAGGTTTTGCCTTTGTAGTCTGCTTGCTCACATTTTGAGTATAGTTCTTGGAAATGCACAGCATGTATCAAACTCTTTCCTTCACTGTCCCCTCCTCATGTCCCCATAGTCCAGCCAATCCTCACAGGTATTTGTGCATGATGTCAGTTTTAAATGACTGCAGAATTGCATTTTGGCCTTTTAAATTTTTTTTTTCTAAAAATTTTACAGCAAAAATAGATCTTAAATTTCATTGTCGATTTTTATGATCTTTTCAAAATATGTTTATTCACGGAATGGGTGGTTATAAAGGTTAGAAAAAAATTAAAAATAATAGTAGATCAAATTATCTGAGTGTTCAAAAACCAGCTAAAATAGGATAAAATGTAAAAACTTTTATATGTATGCATACGCTAAACACATGATAAAAAATGGAAAGATGCTAAATTTTCCAAGATTTTGTTTCAACTATTAACACATCAAATACAAACATATCCTGCTGATAAGCCAATGTCAATTTAGAAAAAAATTCTATAAGAAAACATTACTTTTATTGCACTTGAACATTTTTGTGGGAAGTTAGAAATAACATGCTCTTACTTTATTTAGAATTTCCAACCTTATCATGTTTCTTTGGAAAACTGTACTGCCAGAAATCCACATTTTTATTTCTATTTCATTATTATCCAATTTTAAGGACAAACATAAAAATGAAAAGCATGGAATTATTTACTTTCAAATGGTTATATTGTTTTTCCTATTTTGCTCTGTGCAACCTTCTTAAGATCAGAACAGTTGCTGATAGGCAAAGAAATAATAAAAGTATACAATATTGTATGTATCTTTATGAAATTTGAAGAAAAAAGAGGAAAAAAATACATAATTATAGAAATGAAATGTGGAAAACAGTCTCAAAGTAATTTTTTATGAACTTTATATTTTTGTGTTCTTGTAAAAGGAAGAAGTCTCTTCCAAAAGAAAAGGGTGCTTCACCTTCATCCAGTCATCTGGGAGTTCCTCACTCAGTTGTGGTTCCTGAATATTTAATAGCTTCCTTGTATTTATATCATTTTGCTACAAGGCATCCCACTTTTAACTACACTGATTTTGGAAAGATTGTTTTCTCTTTGAATCTTCCTCTTTTTAGATCCTGGTTATTACTCTTCAAGTGACAGTAAATTGGCTACTCCTGCCAACTCTTCCCATCCCAAACATGATTTTATCATACCTGCAGTAGTTTTTTAAAAATTTATTTTAAAAAAAATTTCTAAATTAAAGAAACAGAATTACTTCCTTAGTAATCCATATTCTTGGATGTTCTCGCGCTGTTCTGAAATCTTCCCAATCCAATGATCTCCTCCATGAGAAGGAGGGACAAGAAGGAGGGGCTTTTACCGTTCAAAATGTGAATCAGATATGTGTTTACTGAGTGACACAGTAATATATATTTTTTCCTTAAAATTCCTAATGGTTGATTTGCCTTTTGATTGCTAGAGTGTGTCAAGTTGATGTTTTCACAGAACTTTCCATCGTAACACCAAGACCTCATACTAAAGTATGACAGTGGACAGCTCAGGGACCACATCTTTAAATGGAGAGGTGAGATTTATTTTACCATCAGCATCAGTCCAGATTTATCAAAAGTAAATTGTTATTGTTATTCTTGTTATTAGTATTATTATTGCTATTATTATTATTATTATTAATTGCCAAGGTCTTGAATCACATGAAATTATTTTGATTTTCTTAAGAATTGGCCATGATTTTACTATCCCTAGTAATGCCATTAGAAAATTTATCATCTGATTATCCTAATTCCAGGGACATGAAAAAATGAATCCTAGGCTGACCATTCGTGATTCCATCAAAAAACTTCCTTCCACCATAAGAATTGACCATCTCTTCCTGGTTTCCAGCACAGCAATACAATATTTATCCATGCCACAACCCCTTTTATCCCATGACTACATAATTACCTTGAAAATTTTTGGATGTCCATAGAAAATATATTTATCTTCCTATATCTAAATTCTGTTGTTGAACTCTGGAAATAAGTGTCACATAACTCATTTTACAGTTCTAATAAGAACTAAATAATTCTAATAATAACTGAAAAGGTAAAGGAATTGTCACCATGTTTGTGTAGAAGAAAATGTGATACTTCTCCAACAAGGTTCAATGTGTTTACTTAAAAAAAAGTTTGTTTTTTTTTTTTTTTTAAAGCTTCTCATTATGCTTATGTAGGCACTGCCTTAAATGTAGACTTTTGGATAGCTATACTATCAGGTTGTTTCCTATCCTTTATGAAAATTCTATTTGTTCAACTTAAATATTAAATACTTTATTTCTGGTCAGCTTTTATCCCATGAGAAACCCTGCATAGAATAATTTGAGATGATTTTTCTGTGTAACAGTTAAGGAAAGGAAATATGATTCTATACTCGACAGGGTTCCCTAGCAGGAACAAATGGAAGAAACTTCATAATAAAAATGGACGTGTCTTAAAAATAAAGCAGAAAAGTGCAAGCTGGAATTTCTAAGTATTAGAGACAGCTGCATGTAAGTAGTGGGAAGACTAATGTTAAATAGAAGTTAAGTAAATACAGCCAAGTATATTCAAAATTATAACTGGAGGTAGTTAAAGGATTTTCTCTAGGTCATCACTCATTGGCAATTTCTAGAAAAAAATCATACATTATTATAGTAATGGTAACATGAGAATTCACTTCTTCCAACTTGACCATATCCAATTATGTTGTGCTTTCAGCATTCAGCTGTTTTCCTTTTTGCTTCACTTAAGACACAACATCTGGAGGGCCTCATTAAATGAAGGTTAGATAATCTACTAATGAACTATTTAATTAGGAAATCACCAGCGGGAAAAGTACTAAAGCGGTTATTTGTCTTTACTCACACATATTAGCAAGAGAAAAGAAACCACAGCAGTACCTAGGATATTTTTTCATATTTGAAAAAAAATGCTTTAAAACATAGTGTTTCTGATTGAAGTAGGAGTTAGAAAAGTATTCTATTGAGGTATAATTTAAAATACTGTAATAGTGATGTAAACCAGTTTATTTAGCCTCTTTCTAATTTTAAATGATTTTGTCATTCTCTTATCTGTCCTAAAAATTTAAGAAACAATGAAAAGCATTGCTTTTACAACTTATGTTTCTGCACTCTTCATACAAGCTCCAGTAAGTATAATGTTTTCCTAGCTTTTTATACATGGCTGGCAGACAAATTAAATATTCTTTGGCATTGAACCTGCAGTGCACTCATCCTGGCCTGCTTTAGCATGTACTTCAGTCATACTATCACCAACCTAGTATGAAATACTCCTCTGTGTAATGAAGGTACCTTTTTGGGTGAGAATGCTGACAGAGGACCAATGCTGGATTTCTTCTGAGATGATTGCTTCTATTCAATATCAACTGGTTGAGACTCTCTTAACATGTTTCACTTGTGATCTTTTAAAGCTGTCAGGATGGAATGATTTTCAGTCACTTTGCTGTGCAGTGGATTTAAAATCATGTCCCCAGAATAGTATATTAATAGATTAAAAAGGCAAAGTATTAATCTAATGCACTGTCTTGTCTCTCTACCCATAATTTATAGTATGGCTATCAAAAGATTATGGCAATTCTTCAATGAAACCAAGTACTTATATTTTGTTCTCCATGAGCATTTCATTGACTGCTGCACTTGCTGTTTCAGTGGGTTATTCTGTATGGAGCAGAATGGTCAACCAAACTGACTTTTAAATAATTAAACACTACATGAGAATTAATTTTGATTATTGTTATACTTTTTATATAAACTTAATTGTGTGAAGTAAATCTAAACCTTAGTTGGAAGACATAATTTTCCTGGGAAGTTAACATGTGCTCCTTGTATAGTGCCGAGTCTCAAGAAGGAGAAGAATGTTTACATGCGAAACACCCTAAATTCACTTCAGGTTTTCCTTAATAGCTTATCTAGACAGATGGCAGAAGCAAACCACTCTGTATGGAATAGAAAAATGACTTTTCCCTTCCCCAGTTGTGATGGAAGAGATTCTGTGTTCACCCGTTTGTTGGTGTGCCTATCTAGCAACTACAAAAATATTTATTTATGTCTTAAATATCTCAAGTAATCTCAATTTATGTGTTTTATTTTCAGATGTTATGATTTGTTTTTGTTTTGTTGGGTTTTTGTTTGTTTGTTTTGGGTTTTGGTGTTGGGTTTTGGGTTTTTTTTGGGTTTTTTTATTTTTTTTTTAAATAAAGTAAAAAACAACCTCATGAGTTTGTTCTGTAAAATTACTTTACTAGGCTAAGATCCAGGGTACTTTAGCTAAAGAGTTCCCAACTTTCTTCAAAATGACCAACTTCTACACTGAGTTTTAGGATTTTCTTGGAATGGTTCTTAAAAATAAGACACTCATGCATGTGGAGTTTCATGGTGCAGCAGAGTGAACAACCCCAGGAACCTGGTATTTTAGAAGAAAATATTTAACTTTTTTACACTCTGGAAAAGTTGTTTGGAGTATTATGGGCAAACTGTGAAGCCTCTACTTGTTTTAAGCATTCATATCGTCGAAAAACAAAAACCCTATGAGCAGAGTGTGGAGCCTGTTTTCTGTCAGTGGCTGAAATCTGTTGGTATATGTGGTTGTACATGTCAGCACAGTTTAACTGAAATGTTTGGTGAAACAGAGACTGTGTAGAAACAAAAATCAGTTGGCTTAAATCTGGAGCTTTTAATAATACCCTTCTCTGCTCAAGCTATATTATTTCTTGTATACTGGAACATATTTATATATGCTTCCACTTTTCAGACTTATGAAGTACAGATTTCATGCCAAACTTGTTCACTGGTATCTTTAACGTTTAAGCCACCACTCTAAAAAGACATCAAGAAATCCACAGGTTTCATCTTTCAGTTTGCATTCCTGATGAGTATCCAAGAATTCACATCTCTCTGTGTTTGCACAGGCTGCTGTGCCTCCTCAGTAGAGACAACCAAAGCTTACTTCTTATAAAAAGGGAGAAATCAAAAGAGAACTTTATGATAATTATAGATTTGAACATATAATAAATGTCAAGAAATAGTCTAAGAAACAATTTCCAGAAGGCATTAAAGGTACTAATAATTTTTCTGGAGTAAGACACTTGCCAGGAGGTCTGAAAGAGCTTCAGAAAAGATAATTTTATAGTGACAAAATAATTTTTATAAGACTTTTGTAAATTTGAAATAGAATGATTCATATTCATGGGTGAAACTCATGATATTTATCTCAAAATTAAGACATAAATAGGCAGAGTTAAGAAAAAAAAATCAGTAAATTGAACTTTAACAATTTTTAAAAAATCCTCCTTTCAGATTTTATAGGTTCACTTGGATGAAATATTAATTGTAGCATACAATTTATCTTGTTATGCAGACTGAAGATACAGTCCTTTAGATAATTCAGGAACTTTTTAAAATCTCTTCTTTTTAAGGTATATATGTACCCAGAAAATATATAACAATTACTGTAAAGGATTAGATAAAACATGAATAAATATATTAGGGATAACTAGAATAAGAATTATAACATATGAGGAGTAAATCATCAAAACATATCAGGAAAGTATCATTGAGTTGCTATAATAAGAATTACAATCAATTAATGATCTATGACTTCTTTAAAGAAGTTAACAAGTATATAAGTAAGAAAAGCCAGTTGATGTAGCCATTTGGTTTTCCAAAAACATTTCTGTTTGGAGTTTCTTCTCCAAAAATTCTTGAACTGACTTGTGAGATAAGAGAATATCTTCTGACATGGACAAAAAATTGGTATGAGTAAAACCACATAGAAATAAATTTTCACAGTGGAAGCATATCACTAATGAAGACTTACATGGGTCTAGTGGAAGGTGTCCCTGCCCTCGGCAGGGGGCTTGGAGCTAGCTGATATTTAAGCTCTCTTCTAACCCAGACCATTTTATGAATCTATGCTATATGCGCTGTTTATCATCCCAATGAATTATTTAAGAAGTGAGTAATAAGGTAAAAAAAGCAATAGGTTTTGATAAGTTAATCAAAGTTCTAAAATGACAAAAATCTGCAAAGAATTGCAGAATGACATCATGATGAGGCAAGAGTCAAACATCAAATAGCAAATAAATAAAATTTGAGTTAGCTGTGTTTGAGGAGATATGTATTAGGGAACACTCATCATTTTGTAGTTCAATGAAAACTATGCTCAATATTAGCTAAAAACCAAAATAATATATTATGAAATATGATGGTGAGTGCTGCTCAAAATAGAAGATGATAATGTTCTGCTTAAATTCTCCATCTGCATCATGAATATTGAATGTAGAATTGGTATCCCAACTTCAAAAGGAGCACAGGATCTGCCAAAGTTAAAGCAGGGACAATCAGGGGTGTGGAATGGTTTCCATGCAAGTAAATATCTCATGTGTCTGGGACTTTTTGTAAAGGAGGTGTCAAAGGAGAGATGCGATACTGGTCGGTATTTCATGATGGGAAGGTGATAATACTTAGCACCATCTTTTCTGCTGCAATAATATTAAAGTCATCAAATGAAACAAGCCTTTGGGAAGTCCCAAAGAAGGAAGGCAGTTCTTCATATAATGTTTGTTGAGGAATTCCCTGCCAAAGGAAGTTTTTAACATTAAAAATGTGTCTGAGATTAAAAAGTGATTGGAAGAAATAATGAAAGAAAAGTATATAAATATGAAAATACTCTTTCTCGCTCAGAAGTTTGAATTTTCACTGGGAGATGCAGATTTTCCAGCAGATACATCAGCATGAGATTTTTCTGTTTCCTAATTGTTCCATGGGTGTCTTCTAACAGGTATTGTAAGAGAAAAGGTTACAGGGATCTTTGGTCTGACAAGGTGCTTCCATCCCAGCTTTTCCACCTGTTCTTTCCTTCCAGACCCAGGCTGCTCAGAAGCCTATGGCTCAAAGGACACTATCCCTCATAGACACTAGAAAAATTGGTGTAATACCTCAGGGGTGAGATTTGCATTTATTCTGTGTTCAAGGGAAGAGCTTGAGCTATGTGAAGTCTTGCTTGCCATAAGATTCCACGTGTCAGCTGCTTGTCGAGTGAACCTGATATTTCTGCTGATTTGACTTTCCATTCACACTGTTAACATGAAGAGGAGGAGGTACAGGAAGACTGAGGACTCAGCACAAAGGCTGCTTTATGGGGAGCTGATGATAGGGAGACCCACACTGCTGAGTGCGAGAAGAGAAACGCTGTCTCCGGAGCTAACTCCCCTTCGCATTGCATTGCCGAGACACAAACCAGCAGTGAGCTCATAGCTCCAGCACATGTGGGCAGCCATGGATGGTGAGTTACAGTGCACCTCCTCAGGCTGTCAGCATCACTCTGTGTGATGCAGCTTGCCTCTTATCCCTTATTTCACTCATTGTGTTGTAAAAGCAGTAAAGGAAGAGGGACAAGAATGGTGCGTGCTACTGAAAGATACCTCTTTCTTCTCTGCTATAAAAAATCTCAACACATACAACAGCTTAAAACAGTAACAAGTTGGAAATGAAGACAAATTCCTATTGTAGCACCTAAAGAGAGAAATGTGAGTGAGAGACCACAACTAGAGCAATTTCCTGTACTGACTAACGCAAAATAAAATATAACGGGCGTGTTTGGAGATGCATCAGTTCATGGAAAATATAAACACAGGCAAAACAAGACCAAAGGGAGAGAAAGACAGGCAAGACAGCTGCCAGTTTAATGTGCAGTTTACCTGGGAAATAACCTGGCTGAAGGTGAGGAAGGAAGAATTGTTCAAACGAAAGATTTTACAGTATCTTCATGAGCTTTCTCAGCTACCTGGAGCAAGAGCCCTTCAGGGCACTGTCAGTTTCTAAGGGAACTTTTTTGGAAATCTCATTTCAAAAGTCAAAAAAATGCTTCTTGGTAACTCCAAATCAGCCAAAACTTGTTACAGAGGGAAGAGGATGTGACAGTCCATAAGAAAGGCAAGAAATGAATGGGAAGTGTCTTGCAATGATTTTTTGTCAAGGAAGACTCCGTTAGGAAAAGATGAGAATTATTATTTACTTTCTTAGAAAAGATGGCAGAAAACCAAGTTGTAGATCATTGTCCGGCTATGATCTCTGTCATACTAAGTAACTATTTGATACAGCGGTAATCACTGGATATACCAACTCTGACAAAAACCTATTTTTGAGCAGCTAAAGATTAAAACATTCCAAGTCTGAATTGGGTATACTCAAGACATAAGTAGCTCTCTCTTTATTAGGCCAGACATAAGTTACATAGCCAGAGGGGCTATCACGTTGGAAAAAGAAGCATGATTGGTTTCTCTGGTGGCTATTCAGATCTTATCTGGAAATGAAAGGTGAGAGATGAGACTGGAGAAGGTAGGCAAAACTGTCAAAGTTGTTTGGCTGTCTTGTGGGTTGTGTTTTTTTCTTTTTTTGAGATGTAGGTCTGTTTTGCACTCTAAACAGACCATTTTGGGCAGGAGTCTAGGAGATATCTTTTGGTAAATGTTTGTAATATGAAAATACGTAGTATTTGAAAAATATTCAATAAAATACATCTAGTTTTTTAAAAGCTTCTTCCACCAATTTAAACATGGTTTAGAAAATAAGGGTCAGGATCTGAAAGAAGCAGAAAATGTGGGTGATGGCAGGCAACTTGAAGATTATTTAAATGATGGAGTGTTCTGGAAGAAGAAGAGCAGTCCATGCTTATTATTAAAAGCCAATAATTTTGTTGCAAGAGAAAATGTCTGCTACAATTCTTAACCTGAAATACAATGGTATTGCATTACTGATGAGTCTTCAGAATTTATATGTCAATCTCTTTTTGCATTACTCTCATATTTAATTTCCTTTCAGTACTTTGCTGATAATATCATTTTTTTGATAGAAAAACCAGAAGAAAACCAGATAGAAAACTTTTCAGTGAAAAACTTGGTTAGTTGGTGTTTAATCATGATAAAGTCCACCCACATGTGTCCACATAGTAAGATCACACCTTGGCAGACAGATGTGATTTTTTTCCCCCTAAAGAATCCATATTAGATTTATTTGAAAATCCTATTTTCATAAAATGAATTCTCTCCAACTTCCTGGTAACTTCATAGTATATCAGTTTGTAAGCATCTCTCCAACTGATGTTTTAGAGTTGTTTCTGACTGATAGTTTCCTTTTGCACGTGAAAGTTGATGAGACAGTGGCATTCATTGTACCTTTAGTTTGTCAGATGAGAGCCCTGAGTACAGGATCACGAAGGGAGGGAGCTGGGAAGCCAGTTGCAGACAGTTGCTTCCTATCACTTCAGATCACCTAAATGTGGACTAGCTCCAGCAGGAAGATGTGCAATCACATTAGCACAGCACTGTGCCTGAGGGAATGATCCCTGCTGGATGGAAGTACCTGATCTGTCTGAAGATATTTGGCTGCTTTTGTCTTGCAGTTCCCCCAACCTCTCTGGGGTAAAAGGCTTATGGGAGAGGAGAATGAAATGGTCATACTGGCTGAAGAGACCTTTTCCCCTTATCAGTTAGAAGTCTAGGATTGTACCCCAAGAACTCTGGATGCCATAGCCACTAACCAAAATGCATGGGCAGTTTTGAACCTTGAAGCAAAACCTTCCTCACTTTTCTACCTCATAAATCTCAGGCAAAATCACCTAATCTCTATGCTTTGATTTCTGAAATCTCTAATAAATCTTGCTGTTAGTGCTTATAATGCTGAACCTAATATAATAATACTCCCTTAAAACATTGATCTTAAAGATTAATATAAACTGCTTACTGACTGCTTACTATGTTGATTTTGTTAAGCTTGGAAAGATGAAAACAGTATGATCACAAATATGTTAATTTGAGTGTAACTGTATAGTATCTCAGAATTTATTTACTGTCTCTGACAGAAAAAAAGTGTAATCTTGCTCCTACCATGCAGTAAAATTCCAAAAGAAAAGAATATTTTTTTTTTCGAGAAGAAAAGAAAATACAGGAATAGTGAGAAGGCACAATCTGCAAAGTGAAACCCGTGAGTAAAATTTGCAATCAGAATTTATAGTATGTGCCTTCTATTAATGAAATCTGCAACAAAGTGTTCATATGCTCGTAAGCTAAAGATATATTTTGGTATCCAAACAGAAAAGGCCTCTTAAAGGGAGCATACTACATTGTCTAAAACAACCACCCCCCAGCCCTGTCCAGAGAAAACTAAGGCCTGTTGTTTAATGTTGATAATCACAAAACCAGCCCATTTCAAAGGACTGATTTGCTAATTTCCTTTTATTTTTTTTTTTTGCATCTCAGAAAATGATTTTTTAAGAATATAGTTATTTAAATACATTTAAGGGCAATTAAATTTTTTTTTCATTTACAAGGGAACTGTGTATCCATTCAATAATTTACGTAGTTATTTATGATAATATCAGTAAAATATGGTATTTAAATTTTGACCAATTAATTTGTTTCCCAGTCTCTTTGCTTTGCAGTGGAAGTGATTTCCACAGAATTCCTAACAGTCTGGCAGTGAGTGCCCTGCAATTTCTTTTTTACTTCTGTATGTGAATATTACGCTGGCTTTAATTCATCTACTAATATTTTAAGCAGAGTTGTTGACTTCCTATTATTCTTAATAAACAGAAGTATTCAATACTTCAGGCAATGCAGTGATTATTGTTTACAACATTTTACTATGATTTCAATGTTTTTCATGACTCTAAATAAATATTTATCATCTCCAATCATAAAAGATAAAATATTTTTTTCCAAGCTGTTAAAAATTTTGAAAGAACTGTTTCTCTGTAGGTATTAAGCATCAAATACTGTCCCTTTGGTGAAATAGGACTCCACACTATCTTCTGCCTTTATCTAGTGGCAAGTTGTTTCTCCTTGTACATTGCTTCTTACAGAGGTAAGTACTTTGGGATTTAGCATCATGAAGAACAAGCAGCTGTTTTATAACAAGTTCAGACTGCTCTAATCATTGATGAGAACAGTGTTACTGTGATTCCTGGACAGTGTTTCTTAGCATCAATTGCAACATGGCTAGATCCATGTATTCCCATTTCAGAATATGTTCACCTGTTTAGACCTGCCCTTTCCCAAAGAAACTTTGTCTTAAAATGCTAGGGGCTCTGCAAGGTGAAGGTAACTGTTTATAGGAGGAATTTTATGGCTTTTCACCCACACCCACACCGACCTCCTTTCAGCTACTGCTCTGCCAGATGCATTTAATTATTGCCATAAACTGTAAACACTACTGCATGACCATTTCCCCTTTAGCAAGATTGTGTGTGTGAAAAAAGTAAACAGATTGTATAACAAAGTGTTCTCTAGCTGTCAGCAAGGGCTTTGAAAATAAAACACTTCCCTCCCGACTCACAATTGGCTGACAGTCGGCACATAATGAATAATAGCTCCTGGGGACCAGCAGAAAGATGTGTGGGAAAACTTTAATTAAAAGCTTGTCAGTACAATTTTACCTGGGTGACATCACCTGACTGAAATCCTGCTGCCGGGCTTTGTTGTCTATAGGATTGCAGGTAGCGCACTTGTTTTGCTGACAGCAAACAATTCAAAAAGTACTTCAAAACACTGGGGGGAAGACGCTATGCTGCCAGTAAAATATAATCTATTTGTGGTGTTCTAATTTTCTAATTAGCAGCTGTAGAAGGCTCTTTGCCATTGTGGGAGGAGGGTGACAAACAGGTTTTTGTAGCTCGTTATCTATGATGCCCTCTTGATTATGTATTTTCTTGACATTCCTTTCCAGAAAATTGTGTTCCAAAATCAAATACATTTCCAAATGCAGACAGCTGGGCTTGAGCCAGAAGTACAGACCTAGCATCAAATTCCCGGCTTGAAACTCTCTTATATATATTAAATCAGAGCACCAAATCCAAACAGACTTGAAGTTCACAGCAGAGGATATTCAGGCTGTGCAAAATTCCTAAGGAATGGGAACTTCACAATGCCCCAACACAATAAATCATGTAGTCCAAGGGAAGAATCACAGTAATGGGTTTGATTCTGCCCATCTCAAGCTGCTGGTAGCAATGAGGCGGCATACATGCTTTTGTATACTTGTTAAGGTAAAATGGGAATGGGAATTTGAAAGCCCAAACTTGGCCCTAAAGTTGCAATTAGTAATATTCATGGAAAGAAACTTTCATCTAACACTGCTGAAATCATTAATGCTAGTAAAGCTTGGCTATTTTACAAGTAATTTGTAGTAATGGAGAGTAGTTTCTCATAACTTAATGCTAATTAATTCAGTTACATCATGATCTAGCTCAAGTCCTGAGCTGACTTTAATGGGAATAGGCTGGATGTGATCCAGAAGCCACTGAGGCCAAAGGGAGGCCTTTCCACTGATTTTGAGAGAAGCTGGTTTAGGTGTGTGGATGGATGGAATTTACTTACCTAACAGAGGAAGGACTCTCACTGAATTATGTGTTTGCCTCCTTATGAACATTCTTTCAATTTCCTTAATTTTATGCAGTTAGGATTTGCCAAATGTTGAGGAAAGTATTATATCTAATTAGTGGTGAACAAAAGTAAACAGGAGGTTTATTTTCTCATTACATGCTAAAATTAAATGCTGTTCTTGGGCATGTATATGTGAGTAATAACACAAAGCAACTCCCATATAAGACTGCAGAATCAAACATTTCTAGTAAAACCTTTCTGTGCCAAACATAGTCTGAGAATTGATCAAAATGATTTGGGTTTTTTTGGTAGAAGAGGCTCAAGTTAGGCAAGTAGGAAGGAAAACTGGAGCAATTAGTGAAGAATTTTCCTTTTTTCTTTGCTGCTCTGATATGCTGTGCAATAACACCTAATTCTTTAGTAAGAGATATGCCCATCTGGATATAGGAAGAAGTGTGGCTGCTTTCATAGGAACAAAGAAGGACAAAGAAGTGTAATGCTAAAATGTAAAATAGTTGTTATTTGCTTGTCAAAATATCCATCACTTACTCAATGTCAGAAAATCTTTCTAAATTTCAGTTACTAATGCATTATAGTATATTTATCCAGAGCTGGACTCATCTAGACACCTCAAGAAGGAGTTTTGCAGTAATTGAGCATTAGGACTTTCAAGGGAGGCCTGGACTCGAAGTACTGTGCATGAGTCAGGAGTTTCTGATTATGTTAAGTGATAGTTTCGGGGCATTTTGAGAAATACCTCCAAAGTTCCCTTCTGGGTGGGACTAAAATCTACATGGCCAGGCAGTGCTCTAAAAATCAGGTCACTGAAAATTCACTGGCAGCACGAAAATTCCCCTGTAATTTTTCTGTCCTGTAAATGTGTAAATGAATGAGTGAATGTGTAAGGAATGGTGTTCGGGGGATGAGGGAAGGAAAGATGCACAGCAGATCAGGCATTTCTGCAAGGAGAGATACCGCAGCTTTATGGATTTGATGGAGCAGCAGATGTAACTCACCGCTGAAATCCTGAACAGGGGGGCCTTTTCTTGCTTCAGTCACTATTTCATTGTGACATAAAAAGTGAACAAAAAGTGAAAAAATTCAAACAGTAGTGCAAGAAAAAGTGCATTGCACCCAGCCACTTCTTCCACGAAACATTCTCTCAGGAAATTCTGCATGCAAACACATAACCCAAACCTAGTATCCTATGAACTGGGAAGATAGACACAAGTGCGCTTGTTGAGCTTTTAGAGTTGTACAGGCAAAATCCCATTAATGTAGTTTAGGTTTTCCTCAAACCTGCCAGTGCCACGTGTTGAGAAGGATGAAATTTTAGGCATGATTCACAACCATTTATCTCATAATCCTCCTTGCCTTCTTTAGTACTTTTTGGTTGAATCATCTGAGGAAGCCATGGGTTTTTGGAATTAGCTGAAATGAAAACCAGAATTTTCTCACAGTGCAATATTAAGCATTTCAGGTGAAGGCTCATTCATTCATCTGTGTTTATTCTGGCTACCAGAATGTTGTCATTGTGTCGTTCTTGCCAGACATTTATTCTTACATCATTATTCAAGAACTCAAGCTTCAGAAAGAAATGACCTTTGCTGGCTAACAGTAGTAAATTTGAGGATCAACATAGAGCAATCTGGCAGGTGTGAGAGCAGGAAAAGTATATCAGTTGTGTCATGAAAATAGCTTGTTGATTTCTTTCCAGTTCCTGTAGTCAGGAATCCTCTTCACATGCTCCACAATAACTGTGATTCTCAGCAGGGTTCATGAGGAATGTAGTGGGTATTCTTTACCCTTCGAGCAGTCTTCAGTCATGGACACATATATTAGTGATACCGTACAAGGATCATTGAAGTTCTCCTTGTGCATGTAAATCTAATGTGATACACCACTGTTTTGCATAGATGTAGCGATGTAAGTGAACTGTCTGCTGTTGCTTCTAGTAAGTAAATTCAGAGTCAGGTAAACCACTAGGCCAGGTATGACAAGAGTGGGCTTCAGTTACTGGCACAGACTTCCTGTGTGATCTTGAATAAGTAATTTATGGTCTGATTCATTAAACTGTTAAGTGATAAGGATTAGATGACTACATTTTAAGCTACCAGCAACATTTTGGTGGGTCAGTGAAACAGGTGTTTTAGCTCTTTTGTATTTTTTCTGATTTGTCTTTTTTTTGATGGGTGGTTTTGGGGGTTTTTTTGGTGGGTTTTTTGGGGGGAAGGGGGGAAGTTTTTTGGCATATAGGGTGGTTCAGAAACAGAAACAACCATGTCAAAAGGACCATTTGGATTTTTAGGCTTGGCAACAATAAAAGGTTACATTGAATGTACAGGCAGCCTGTTTGAAGTTCCCAAAACATCATGGAGGAAAGAGCCTTTGTCCTTTAGATTTTTGAGCTCAGAAAGTGGGTTCAGTAAGTTAAAATATACAGTCATCAATAAAATATTTAACCTGTGTCTTGCCTGTTTTCATATAATCCTTATTATGCTTTCTTTATGTAGTATAGGAGTTTTTTTCTTCTCAATAGTGTATCTTCCATGATCCAGGGAAAAAGAACATGTCCTATTTTTCCCTTCCAGCCTGAATACCTGTAAGCTTAAGTAGATAAGAAGCAGAATGCTTCTTTGGCATCTGAAAGACGCAGGTTTGGAGCCTTCTGAAGTGAAGTGGCAAAGCCTGCTTTGTATGTTGTGGGTGACCATTACAATGGAAAACAAAGCAGCAGTACCATGTTTTCCACAGTAAGTGAGTGGTTCATGTCTTTCTGTTTGCAGAGGCAGCAGCAATGGCTGCTGTGTGTTGCTGGGAGTATGATGGCTCAGGAACAGATGCTCCAACGGGATCAGGCACATCAGGAGCAGCTGAAACTACTCAAGGAACCTCAGCAGTGACCTACCTCAGAGGGATCATACTTCTATAGATGGATTGAATAACTAGGTAACTATGTAACTATGTAACTTACAGACTTTGAGGTCATCCACTACAATAAAAGTGGTCTTAATGACATCTGAGAAGAAGTCTTCAGGTGGTGGCAAATTCATCCACAGATGAAGACATAACAACCCCTTGCCTAAGTCCTAGTTTATATGCCTCAATCCTCCAATTTTTTTTCCTTTCTTTTTTGATCTATTCCTAGGAAGGCTGTGAATTTCTTGTCAATGAGAACAAATATACTCCAAGCATTTCTCCAATCACAATTTACGAGCCTACTTGTGTAGGTGGGAAATATGTCTTTCTGTTGACATTTAGTTATGCCTTGAAGGAGGATTTCAGAGTTCTTAAAACCATACCAGTTATACAAGTTAGCAGATGATAGTTGTTTTCATCACCACGGGGTTGTTACAAAAGCTAGTAAGAAAAGTATAAGAAGACACTTTTATTTATTATTTATATATTATCAAAGTGAGGGAAGCCTCTTTTAATTTAAGAGAGCTATGAAAAAACCTATAGAAAACCAGCTTTGCTCTTGGTATTTGATGAACTGTAATCTTTGATTGTACTTGATGATAAATTAGGTGGCTGGTCTCAGTGTTCGGTCTGATTTACAAGAGATTCTTTTGAAGTGATAAATGCCTATCAGCCTGCAGTCTTACACTGTAGAACAGAAGGATCTGAACATACTTGACCAAACAGCACCGTGTTTTGATTCTAATAGATAATTCAAGTGATGCAATATAGAGACATTTTAAATCAGTTGTAAGTAGTGAAACCACTGTGTTGGTACTTTATTTTAAGACTGACAAGTCTGAAAACAGAAGTTAACAGAAAGTCACAAGTCATTCTTATGACAAGTGCGTGAAATCTAAAGAACAGATTCCATATGGTGTCATATTTCAAGCTCTATGTCAATGACTTCATCAGAATGTTATACCCTTCCAGTAGGAGAAATGATACCTTTGAAAACATGTGTGGCTGCATGTAAAAAGTAAGCTCTCCCTGTCTTTGCAGAGAGCCAAGACACTTTCTGCTGAACAGGCAGACAGAAGAGAAAGAGCAGATGTAATTATCAATCATACACTGTCATTAGCCCAGCTCTCAGGATCTGCTGAAGAGCAGAGTACGTACTGGTCAGTTACTGGTGCAGATTGTAGCTGTCTTCATTATAGATTTCTTGTCTGCTGGTTAAATTCCAACACATTGAAGGCAGGATTCATCTAAATGTCTGACCGTTTGAGCCTGAGGATGGCTACTAAGTCCATATGCATTTTTTGCCACTTGGACATCCTCTGCCAATGGCACAAGTGAGATGGTCTGATCCACAGAAATTACATGCATCACTGTAAACCCTAATCAACACCCTGTCCAAATATGTCTGGCTTCTCTTTGTCATAGTGGACACTGTACAGTTCAGATCTTCAGAGTTCAAATCCACTCTTTCTGCCATGACAGAACAGTGGTCAGCTACAATGTGGAAATGGGGCTTCACACCACTCTTCAAAGGAATCCAAATCTCTAAGTTCCCAAAGGAGTTTCTTAACACTGAGTTACACACATCAAATATTTAGTCCATTGTTTCTCCCTCAAACTATTTCCACCATTGAAAATTATTTGTGTCTATGCTCAAACACTGCAACGTTGTGGATAATTATATATTGCTGAAGATAAAGATGTACCTAAAAAGATGGAGGTCAAAGCGCTTTTGTGCAGAAGTAGAAAAACAATGTCAGTATTTTAAGAGGTGCTTAAGTTAAGCATTTCCATTTATTTCCATTCTGGATGGCAGGAAGAGAAGCTGCTAATTAGGACTATTGAGACTAATTAGATTACTGAGCTCTTTAAATGTGTATTAACAAATATGGAGATATTAATCCTTAAGCATGCCTTAATGAAACTGAGTTTTATCATCTGTATTTTAAAATACAGTCTAGAATCCCTTGCTTGAAGTCACCTTGTCTCTCTTTTTTTTGTGTCTTTTGAATTCAGATGATTTCTTGTAGACACTGTTCCTGAATACATTATTATTTTTTTCCTTTAGTATTGTTTGGGTGGTGAGCAGCATTTTGTAGAATCACAGAAAATGCCGAGTTGGAAGCTCCACAAGGAGCCTGCACAGGACTTCCCAAGGGTCACACCATGTGCCTGCGAGTGTAATCCAAAGTGTAAGACAAACTCCTGGCAGTTTGTACCTTGCAAAAGGAAGCAAATCTGCCTAACTTCAGTTCCTTTAAGGAAACTTCGAAGAAACAAGCAACCAGACATCCCAAGATTTGTGAAGCAGTAGAAATAACAAATGGTCACCAAAGGCAATAGACAGTTCTCTAAGATTAGAAAATAGTAGTGGAAACACTAGTTTAAAGTTCCTTAGTCGGAACAACTTCATGATGTCCTTGGAGAAAACCCTAATTAACAGCTCAGAACATTATTAAGTTTTAGTGGTCTGCGGATGAAACATTTGTTTGTGCAACTTTACATTGACATTTCAGAAAAAAAAATTACGTCATATTGGACTTTGCTCTTACCCAGAAGTAAATATAAGGGCCAAATATTCTAACAAGTACACGGATACTCTTTGGAGTTATGGATGGACCTATTGCTAGACTGACTATTTCAAATTTATACTATCTGCTTAAGTCTATGATGGGCAACTGGGATGGGCACAAAACAACGTGCAAGTAACCAGTGAAAAAATATCCATTGCATAGCAAAATGCCACTTTCTTCAGTGCGAGTTCATAGGTCAAAAGGGCTTGGATGACTATAAAGAGCTCTGAATTGTCCTTTAAAAAAATAAAGAAATGAAAAGAAGAAGGAGAATCTATCTGACAGCCCTTAAATTCAAAGCTTTAGGAACCAAAAAGGGGAAAAAATATTTCAAACATATTTCCATGAAATCATGCATAAGCTACTGTCAGACTTGCGCAGATGGTTAAAATATTTGCACAACAAAAAAAGAAGCTGTAATAGCCCTGCTTAACTAGAGAACCTCTTCTATGTTAGAAATAAGCAGTAAGGTGAGCTACTTATATAATTTACTAACCAGAACAAACCTTACTGCCAAAGGCCTAAATCTTATCTTGAAGGTTCTGCTTGAAATATGTGAGGTTTTGACTTTCTTCTTTAACCACAAGGACAGTTTCAAAGTTTAAATCCTGATAAAAGTGAATGGTGAACACTGGTTCTTGTTAGAGCATAATTATTCCAGGGGACTCTTTAGAACATAAACATATAATAGTTCCAGCAACAAAGATATCTAATGCAAATGAAATAGACAAGGCTCTTCATTTGATTTTAAATTGGCCTGACTTGCTTTACGGCATTCATTTCAGTGGTTTCCAAACCACAGCCTGAGAAGCCTCTTAAACTTATCATGCAGGATTCTATTCCAGTAAGGTTTTTAATCCTCATGTATCAAATAGAAAAATTCTCAGTACCAAAAGGCACCGTGCACTGAACATTGGGTAAATATTGGCACTAGTGAATCTATTTTTTATTGCTGAATATTAACTTCAATATATAAAGCTATATAAAAACTATTTTATACAGGCATAAATAACTGCATATAGTATAGGTATAATTATACATAGTAAACACTGAGTTAATGTTGAAATGAATGATCACTTGCTTTTAAGAGACGCTGCCTATGAATATCTAGGAATACATAAATATCAAGGCATGATCTTCAGTAAAAGAAAAACAAGGAAACTCTGCAATCATGACAGTTTTCTCTACACCGTTGTGAGTTCTGTACTTTCCAGGTGTCACATGGCAGCTGTTGAAAAATGCTTCAATACCTCAGTGCTTTGTTCAGAAGGCATCCAGTGTCCCATATGAAGTTTTACAAGTACAGAAGAGAATTACCTAGAATCTAACTTCTTGAAAATGCAAATGCAAGCTTTCTGGTGGAAAAGTAGCTCCTGCCCATTATGTCCCTGTGTTGCAGGTCTACCCAGAAAAAACCTCTGACTTCTTTGATTGGAAAGACTCCACATATTCTCTTGATTATGCTGAAAAATCTTCTTTCATTCACTCCTGATACTTGTCTCTTTGTGCTCTTCACATCATGTCTCTTTGCACCTTTGCTGCAGAATTCCTATTTGCTGTGTCTTTTCCCCTATTACCAGTCTGGCCAGTTGCTTCAAAAGCAGCACCCAGTTGTGTGTGTTTGTTGAGATTATGAAGAGCACAAGCTTCCTTGAGATTTGGGATGTGGAGCCAAGACAAATCACAGGTGGCTCTATTCCCTGGATGCTTGGCTTCAGCTTTTCTGAAGATTCAGTGTATATGGCAAAATAAAAAATTCAGACTGATGGTCCTTCCCAGCCCCCAGCCTCACATGCTACTGTACTTGGGGATGAACCACATTGTACAAAGGAAATGTCTTTTCTAGTTTTACTGTTAAGATGCATTTTTTTTCACCATTTAAAAAAAATACATTCTCTCTCAGTTGTACTTTCGTCATTATTTGGTCAGAACTGGCAGGTTTTAAACAAAACTTGTTTTAATTTTAAAAATTTTATTTAAAATCTTACCTTCTTTCCACTGAGAGAAGAGAGAGGAAACTATTTGTTCAAATGATTTAATAAAAAATTGCCTTAGTCTTTGCTCTTCCTAGCAGACAAAGAAAGCGGGGGTGGGGGGAATTGTTGTGGGGTTTTTCTTCCCCTTCTTATTAGTAGGGAAAGTTCTGGAGCATCCTTCAGTTCTATTTGTCTGAATGGATTTTAAAGTAATCTTTCCCAAGACCTTTCAGAGGTCTTAGCTGTAATTCTGCATGAAGAAACATTATTCACTCTTACTTGTTCATCCTTCTCCAAGGCAGAGGTTTTTCATATCTGTACAAGACAGTTAGCACATATCAGGAAAGGACAATGTTTATGGTAGATTTTAGTAAGTAACCAAATGTCAGAGTTTTTTTGAGTTTATCTACTTTCTGTGCACCTAATCAAGAGGATCTCATCAGTGAGGTGTACAAATGAATTAGTCATGGAATTCAGTTGCTCTGTACAAGAGGATGACTTCTTCCAGGATTTTTTTCTAGGATAGAAGGGTTCCCCTATCCAATGATTGGGTTTTCAGTGGAATCAAGTCAAGGAAAGCTGTCTCAGTCAGGAATGTCTTGAATCCTGTACTGAAGGAGTTTTGATCACTAAAATCCCTTTGTGTGTTTTTCTCATCTGACATAGTGGCAAGAGTGTAGTTTAATGTGTCTGTTGTGATTCTGGCAAACTATATCTTGCAATAAATTTTGCAGAAAAAAAGGAAACAACAAAGTTGTACCCAGAATTAACAGCCTATATCAGTCCATTTTTCATTCATATGATGAGAATATGATCTATTTATTTAGAAAAAGAACAAATTATTATTATAAATTCTACTTATCAGACTAAGCTAATTTTAAACAGACTGCTTGTAAACTGCTGGTGTTCTGCTCATCAACCATACATAACCATGAATTGGGTATTTGTTTAAAAAAGTGTCTTGTAAATTGCTAAGTATGTGCTAAATCTGTGGGACCAAGAAAATTCAGTATCCACCTTTGTACATACGAAAATGCATTTCAGTAATTTATTGAGACCAAGGAAATTATCTCCAGCAAGAAAGAGTGATTGCCATTTAAAATGGAAATAAACCCAAGAATTCAGAAACAAGTTTCAATTGAATAATTTATTTTGTCTATGGAAAGATCTACTATTTGAAAAGAAGTTCTCTCCTTCATTTACTTGATTGCTTTTGTGAAGTCTCATAAAGCAGTTCCCAGTGATACATATGGTAATACTGAGCAATATCTCCTTAGAACTTTATCATAGTGTAATCCAGCCCTTCTGGCATATATTTTACATGTGTAATTTCTTCTAGAAAAAACGTCTTATGGTGGATTGAAGAATGGGTGAAAACACACATATTGAGCACATTAACCCACTAATATACAAATGTGAAAGATTAAGTTGATTTTACACTCTTGTATGTATTATTGTATGTCATTCCTAACTGAGTTCCCAAACCCTTTCTTTCAAAGGAAAAAAAAAGAAAAGAGAAAAGAAAGATAGCTGGAAATCAGATCACTGTACTTCAAATCCGGTTTCCATCTAAGCAGCATGTGAAATATTCTGTAATACTTTTACACCTAAGTTTAGATTTCCCCCCCTTTTTAATATTTTCTTCCGGATATTGCCTATTCCTATCTACTTTTGTAGTGATATATCTGGTATTTTAGGGAAGCCAGAAGTTTATGTAATGCAGTTTAGTTAAACTGGCATTGAAGAAACTGTCTCTCAGAAATTTGTACCATGTCACAGATCCTTTAAATAGGATTGTAGGATTCTAACTGTGAAATACTGCCACCCTTTAAAATGCAAATAAAAACTCAAACAAAAATTAAATTTTCCAATAAATCTCTGTCACTTTATAGGAGTTATATGGTGTCTTTTCTGCCCTAAAATCTAACCCAATCAAGAGAATAAAGAATCTCTACATGTTAAATATTAAAAATAGTGAAAGCTTTTTATATTGCAAATACTATGGCCTAGATGTACATGTCAGTGTGAACTATAACTTGTCCATGACTATTTTTCTTTACTTTCTAAGTGCAAAACAGGGAACCAATTAAAGATTTTAAATTGCAAGAAGAAAGCATAAATGTGAGTGACCAGAAGCTGAACAAAGGAAGCAGAATGACTAAAAATCAGCAGCTGTATTGACTTTTTCTGGAAAAAATGCCCTAGATATGCTCGCTGTTTAGAGATCCAAGATTCTATCTCTTTCTGTAAGTTACCCACATTGTTCATACACAAAACGAAGTTCAATACAGTAAATTGGTGTACTGGCTCTTTCTCCATTTTGAAGTGTGATCAAAGCATAAAAACATTTTTGGGAATTTGGGAGCCTGTTTTTTAGATAGCCAACACTTAAATCTCCGCTTTATCAGTGTACAAGAAGCAAACTTGTGATTTGATTATTTTATTTACTTTTTAGTAATAGCTGTTCCTGTGAAAATCTAATTCTGACTCATATAGGCTTAATAGTGAAATTAATAAGTCTTGAAAGCAGAGGCTACATATATAAGTGAACTAAATGCATTTCCAAGCATTTGTTATTTTTTGTGTAATTTTTTTCTATTAACTGTGTCTCCTGTGATGATTTACAGCATACTTGATTTGTCACAGTGTTATTAAAACAATCTTATCCTTAAATAATATGAGTATGTATATTCTCAGTAAAATTGAGACCTCTGTAGATTAATTTAGAAGTATAGAGTAGCCTTAAAATGAGTTAAACTAAAAAGAAAGGATTTGCAATTTGAAACAATACATTCTACATTTATTTACTAAAAAACCCAAAATGAACAAAGGAACACCCCTTTTGATCTTAAAGAGAGAACAGAACAACTGTGAAGTGTATATTAAAAAAGTCTCACAGACAAAGCTGTGGCTCCTGGTAAAGGCTGGAAAATAGTAGCTCAGCCAGGCCTCTTGTGTACTTCAGCAAAATGGAAATCACAACAGTAAAAGTCAAAAGAAAAAAAAATATCATGGATGAATTGAAGTGCAGAAGTAAGGTTTTCTTCCAGGGTTGAGTAACTGCCCTTTTTGTGATTATGATCATACAAAAAATTGTTCTATGATGTAAATGAAAGAAACGTTTGTATTTCACTATATGGTTCACTACTGGGTAAAGCAGCTAATGAACAGATTTTTCAAGAGGTGGACCCACAGAAAAATATCGTTGACAGATAACTGTTCCTAAGAAAGCCGGCTATAAATCATTTATTCAAAACAGTAACTGGAAGTTTTGCTTGTCAGATTTTAAAAAGGAGAGAAGTGTTTTCTTGAACTTTTGCCTGACTTTGGCTGCCAATATATTACTAGCACCTGGGAGAAGCCTCAGGCTCAAACAGCCAGAAACACATGAAGTTCCATTTTGATTTAATAAGGGTGTCCTTCCTGTAATAGACTTTGTTGTATTACTTATTTATTCTTCTATTAAAACTAAAAAAAAAAAAAAATAATCTGCCTTAATGTCAGAAGACACTTGAAGGTAAGTTTACAGTAAAAATTGCTCTCATTATAAAAGGTAGATCAGAATATACAAGATTTTCTAATTCTTGTTGACTCATCCTCAGCAAATACTGTGAGTGAAGCAGAAAAATCCTGCTTGTGAAGAACCACATGTGTGAATGACACTGGTGGAGACAGTTTGTATACCTTTCTGATTTGTAATGGATCCACTATTATTCATGGCTATGCACAAGATCCTGGAGAAGAAATTTCTCTTTTCAATGCAGAGCGGACATAAAGACTGATGTACTCTACTGTGTTACATTCCTGACTTGATGGAACAAAGAATTAAGATAGTTCAATCTTCACACCAACCCAGACCATGGCTTTTTTGCTATTCTGGTGTGATGGTGTCATAATATTCTATGTACTGGTGGTTTACAAAAGTGTTTTAGGACTAACATAAAAGGAGAATAATAGAGCACATCTGTGGCATGAATGCATGGAAGAGCTTACCCAGCTGAATGTCCCTGTATCTAAAACCACAAAAGTTTGCTAGTACATGTTTTTCATTTGCATCCTTTGAGAACTTCAGGAAAGAGTTGAAGCAGGAGGAAATAAAGGGATAAATATGATGTCATTACTGTGGTGCTTCTGACATAAGGTTTGATTTAATTTCCCATTTAATTATCTTTCTGGCTTCTGTTTTATGAGAATTATTTAGTGCATATTCTCAAATCCTAAGAGCTCAAATTTGAAGGCAAAATTCCTGAAGATCTCATTTTAGAAATCACTCGAACTTTTTGAACCCTTCTACTCATAAATGGCTCCTGAGCCTTTTGACTACTCCAAAAATCTGAGGGTTACTGTCTCACTAAATTTCAAATTTGCATTACAGTGCCCATAAAATTTACTTTTCCTTATTTTTTCCAATATTATTTCAATAACTGTTTACTAATTAGGCCATTCTTTTCAATAATTCACAAGAGTATTTCAGCCAATCAGCAGAATGGAAACACTTATGTTCAGAGAGTTACAGCATCATTGGTGGCTTCTCTGGCCACTGACTTCCATTTTCCAATGACATTCAAGTTACAAACTACTGCAGGGAAACATAATTCTTAAAATCTGCAATTATGTATTTGAAATTTCAGTTGTGCCAAAATATGTCACAATTGCAGTGCACTCTAAGTTCTCAGAATATATAACAACAGCATTTTCTTTTGTGGTGGTCCATAGCTGAGATATTGTAAAGGGCCTTTCCATTATAAAGTTTTTAAGAGACTTTTGCACCACGTGAATATCATAAGCCTTTAAAAAAAGGGAAAACATCCTTTAATGCTATTGCAGGCGACCATAAGTATCACAGTGAGGTTGCTAGCAGAATGTAAATTTCCTGTGCTCTACTTCAGAATGCTAACAATTGAGTTACTGTTGGCCTTTATGCAGACCCAGCTGCATAAAAGGATGTTAAACATTTTCTTATCCATACAGATCAGCAATAAAATATCATCTGGGATGTATGTATTCTCTTGAAGCAGAGAGGCAATATGTAATACAGCAACTAATATGGATGTTTAGAAGGCAAGTATTTAATTTTCTTCCTATTTAGTACTTTGTATTCTACTGTTTGGAGTAGGAGGAGGTTGATTTCCAAGCATCACATGAGGAGAGGAGAGGAGAGGAGAGGAGAGGAGAGGAGAGG
>JANRGV010000001.1:87697093-87713338 GCA_024734035.1 Alethe castanea | reverse complement strand
GAGAGGAGAGGAGAGGAGAGGAGAGGAGAGGAGAGGAGAGGAGAGGAGAGGAGAGGAGAGGAGAGGAGGATGCCCACATGATGGCACTTATGCTAACTCTCAAATGAGTAGTTCTATGGGTATTATCTTTACTGCTTGCAAGAACAGCTTCACTGCTTCCTTGGGCTGGTTGCCACATGAATATATCCAGCTACACACTTCTTCTGCTGAGCTGATCAACTCTTCACAACCCTTTGCCCACAAGAAAAAAACAGCAATGTTTGTCAGTGAGTAGAGTTCTGCATGTTGAAAGAACCTGCACTGAAATAAATTCACTTGAGATAAACCACTGATCTGTTTTGCCTTGTTTTTATTCATTAAAGTGCCAATACAATAACTTTGTGGAGTACTAGACTGGAAGACTTAAGTTTTTAAAGCATTTTATGTTTTCTTGTGAACTTCCCAACCGGACACCTTGAAGGTGAATAAAGCAATTGCTCCCATAGACTGAGTTAGTTCGACATCTGAATGTCTCTAAAGGACGGTCATTCACACAGCTGTGCTCATGATAACATGTGTAAAACCTGTGCTGCCATTTTGGACAACAGTTCAGTGATGTAGGGGCATGATAAAGCAATTGCCCCAGTCACAAAATGATCCCCATTTTTTCTGCATCCCAATGCAGTTGTAGTCAAATTCAAGAGCAGCAAACATAAAAGTTCCAAGGATTTGATTTATTCATATGACCACCCAAGTAGGCCTGTTCGGCAGCATGCTTGCATGTAACAGTCTTAGCAATGACTGTATACCTGCCTGTTACACCCTTTTTACACAGTTTCCAGCCTAGGGCCTCAGGTGTGGGTGTATTGGATAGTAATGTTTAAGCTTTTCATTATGTTGTTTCATTGTCAGATTTCTTTGCTTTCAGGAAGATCAGAAAAGGCATGCAACTTTCTCAAACTGAAGTGGTTTCTCAGTTGGATTTCTCACTAGTCATTGTAGCAATTTCTTTCTCAAAATAATAAACAATTTTTGCTAATAGGTCTAACAATAGAAACAAGCAGTATAACCAGTAAATATTTTCAAATATTTGTCAATTAAAAAAAAGCTAAAATGTTAAGAGCTAAATTAAGTTCTGTGAAGAAGTTTCAAACTGTTCTCTCAATTATAACATCACTCTCCAGTTGAATTATGTGTCCATGAGGCCTTTACCTTCATGCTCTGTAGGCTAGTGTAAATCATAGCTTTATCCTGTTCAGGACTGACAGATAGATGAAATTATATTTTATCCTTAGAATGGCATAAGTTGAGAAATTCGGAAAACCAAAGAAGGCTATCAATCCCTCAGCAGTGACAATTGTTCACAAAGTCTTCCAGAGGACCTTGCTAGGTTGGTCAAAATGGGAGATCACTGCCAAGGTGGCAGAAAGTCTGACATGGTTCTTCTGGCAAACAATCTTTCCAAGTATGGGGAGTCTCACACTTGAGTGCTATGAGGCAGTGTCAAACTCTTGTTACAGGAGAGTTAAATATTGTACCTTGGGTGCTGATGGGAGCATCTCTGGACATAAACCCCTTCTTATTCCAGTGCTCAACCACTCTCTGGGTGAAAAACATTTTCCTGATATCTAATCTAAACTTTCCCTGGTTCGGCTTCATGCTGCTTCCTGAAGTCCTGTCACGGGTCACAAGAGTGAAGATTTTTGTGAGTCAGGTTTTCTTTTACTGCTTCTTGGCCATGGGTCATATATCCATGTAGAAAACATGGTAATCCTAGAGATTTGTTGGTGATTATTCACGAGAAAACAGATTGGACATTTTAACTGTGGAAAATCCTTAACAGTAAAAGATATCGATAATCACTAAAGAAGCACAAGTACAGGGTGAATATATCTCCAGAAAAGTCAATCTGGAAGAAACATTTTGAAGAAAAGAAGAGAGAAAAGCTGTGTCACATCGTCCTGCAGAGGAGCTCTTGGAGACTCTGCAGAAGGAAAGGACACCCTACAAGTAGGGCCAGAAGAAAACGATCCAGGAGCTATAGGTCTGTCAGTCTAACATCAGTGCTGAGGAAGGTCATGGGGCAGATCACCTTGAGCAGCAGCACCTGGCACATACAAGACAACCAGGGTATCAGACCCAGCCAGCACAGACTTAGGAAAAGTAGGTTGTGCTTGAGCAATCCTTCCATGACAAGGTGACCCACCTAGGGGGTAAGGAAGAAGCTGTAAATATTCTTTTTCTAGACTTTAATGAGGCCTTTGACACTACTTACTGTGGTTGGTGGGTTTCCCAGTCGGCCATGGGACACAAGTGTTTTTCCCCAGGACTCAGTAATGGGGTCAGACCTAATAATTATCTTTGTCAATGATCTGCATGAGGGGATTGACTGCACCCTCAGTAAGTTTTCAACAACACCAGCCTGGATGAGAGTGTTGATCTGCTGGAGGGCAGTAAGGCACTGCAGAGGGATTTGGACTGGCTGGATCCATGAGAAAAGGCCAACAGTTTGAGGCTCAACAAAACCAAGTGCCCTTGGGTCACATCAATCCTGTGCAGTACTACAGACAAGACAGAGTGGTTGGAAAGCAGCCCAGCAGAAAAGGACCTGGAAATTCTGGAAGACAGCCAGATGAAAGTGAGCCAGTCACATGCCCAGGTTGCTAAGAAGGCCAATGGCATCCTGGCCTCTCTCAGAAATAGTGTGGACAGCAGGACTGGTCATCACCCTCCTTTTGGCACTAGTGAGAGGTGCATATATGGTGCTTACAGACATGTTTAGTGGTGGACTTGACAGTGCTAGATTTGGACTTGATAACTTCGTAAGTCTTTTCCAATCAAACTGATTCCATGATTCTATCCATGCTAGATTTGGACTTGAGAACTTTGTAGGTCTTTTCCAACCAAACTGATATCCATGATTCAATGCTGTGCTAGCTGTAGGACTTGTCTGGTAACTCTCCTCTCTTACCTTTGTGTATCCTGGGCATGGGACTGCAGCTTTTGTATTAGTAGAACCACTATTGTGTCCATGCAATTTTGGTGACAATATATATGTGAGCTTTTACCAAATGGCCAAAACACAGCCAAGCAGCTGCAGGTTATGCTTTTCTGGTGTCTGAGGTGGGAGAAGTTTTCCACCCAAATCTATAGCAAGGAAGGGATTATACTAGCTATTCCTCAAAAAGGAGTACTCTTCAGTCTGTGCGCGTGGGTGACCTTTGTCACTCTTCTAGTTTGACTTTACTGAGAAGTAGTGAGGAAGCACAGTTGAAAAGATCAGCATCTGAGGGGCTGGCTTCAGATCTCATAAAGTCCCTCTTCTGGGAATATAAATATTTCTCTGCTCTCTGTCAAGACTAATGAAATTCAGGTCTGCTTTCTACTTGGTTCCCCTTTACCTTCACCATCCAGGAAGGTGGGGCAAGAGAGATAAATCTGAAGCCATCATGAAGGATATCTCCTGTCTCTATTACAAAAAAATGGTGCCATGACTAGTAGCAGATTAAATGACAGAGCCCTGTTTACACAAGGACCTATGTCGAGAACAGAATTTCAGATTTTATTTCCTTTTCTAAACATAGATGAGTGAAGAAATTAATAAGAACTATTATGTACAGCGCAAAAAGTTTCAGGCATTTGTGAAAATAAATTATTATAATCTTAGTTTTAGAAGATCATAAAAATTTGAAGCTCTTGGAACTAAACCCATAAATGAGTATCTAATATGTCAAAGCATTCACACATGGCATAGCCTTCTGGAAAGTTCATGAGCTTCAGAGCTTCCTGGAGGGGAAGCAATAAGAACTAAAAGAAGATATGAAATTCTTTTCTTACAGACTTACATAACGCTCTCTACCTTCCCCTCATTGCTACACATTTTGAAACTTGTTAAACAGTCCCTGCTCCAAAATATGCCCCTTGGGAGAGGCACTGGAGGCAGTAGACAGGCCTTGGGGCAGCACCTGAGACTGCTAGTTTCTCCAGAACATAGCCTGGGGTTGTGTCCCAGCTTTCCAGACCTCCACCAGTACTTCCATCTTTCCACAACTCTGGCACTGTGCAGCAGGTACACACACATAGCTGGGATGAGCTAAACCTGAGGTAGACCACATAACCATGATGGGAGCTGGCTTCAGGCGGTAGGATAGGAGAGCTGGAGGGAATGTGACCTGAATGGCTGGCTGTGCCGAGGCTAATTCAGAGCCGTCTGATGTGGGTGTGCTTGTAGAATCATAGAAGGGTTTGGGTTGGAAAGGACCTTTAAAGATCATCTACTTCCAGCCCCCCAGCCATGGGCAGGGATACCTTCCACTAAACTTGATTGCTCAGGGCCCCCATCCAACCTGGCCTTGAACACTTCCAAGAACAGGATGTTAACATCCTCTGTGGGCAACCTGTTCCAATGACTCACAGACCTCAAAGCGAAAAATTTCATCCTTATAACTAATCTAAACCTAGTCTCCTTCAGTTTAAAGCCATTTTCACTTGTCCTACGGCTACATGCCCTAATAAAAAGTTCCTCTTTAACTCTCTGTAAGCACCCCTTTAGCTACTGGAAGGCTGCTTTAAGATCTCTGGAGCTTTCTCTTCCACAGACAGAGCAGCCCCAACATATGTTCACAGCCCCTTTCATGGAAGAAGTGCTCCAGGCCTCTCATCATCTTTGTGATCCTACTCTGGACCTGGTACAAGAGACCCATGGCTTTCCTGTGCTGAGCACCTCAGAGCTGGACTCAGTACTTAGAAAGGGCTCTCACAAGAGCAAAGAAGAGGAGAAGAATCACCTCTCTTGACCTGCTGGCCATGTTCCTTTTGGTGCAGCCCAGGATGCTGTTGTCTTTCAGGACTGCTACTGCATGTGATGGGTCATGTTGAGTTTCTCATCCACTGCCACTCCCAAGTATTTCTCCTCAGGGCTGCCCTTGGGCTGTTCCCAGGAAATGACTGTGTAAGAGCAGATAGGGCTGAGTTTTCCCTTTCCTTCTCCACCATTCTTTCTGCCCCTCCCTGCACTCCTAAAATTAAACTGTGTTAAGCAGCAGACAGAAGTGTATCAGCCAGGAAAACGCTGTATTCTTTCTGGTTGGGTGCCACAGTTCAATGTAGCTGTGGAGGAGCTCTTTACATGGTTGGGAAGGGTCTTTCACTCTCCTCCCTCTTAGAAAACCTCCATCACCCACCTCTGTCATGAAAACTCAAACGTCAGGACCATGTTATTGAGTCTGCCACGTTCTGTAATCCACTTGGCATCCCATGACATGGATGCTGGCTCTTGAGCTGCCAGTAGTTTCTAAGCTGACATAGCAAACACCACTTTGCCACTAATGGTAACAACAAGAAAAGAAAATTTGAATGTGTCCTCTCTGCTGCAGAATCAATGCTGCCTTTATGAGTCTTAACACATAACAGGAAACAAGGTTTTGGGTGTTTTTGAAATTTTTCACTTTGGTGCTTAGGGAGAGTATTGATGCACTTCAGCTGGCACTTCCCAGAACTACTCTTCATTATACCTTGCACCAAACTTTTTCTTGATAGTTCAATTTTAAGAAAAGGTTTTATTTTGCAAAATTAATTACTGCATCAGATGAGTATATTATTTATGTTGCCAATGAGGGAACTTCTATGAGGTCTTCATGCTAGGCTTCTACAAATTTCTTGTTATTTTCTGAGATTCTTTGGCGACTTTTACTTTATGAGTTTACTTACTCATTAATCCTGCTTTTTTTATTAATTCCCCTGAAAAGCACAACTGTCTTCCTAGATGCAAAGTTATCATAGACTTTGTATGATATATATATATGACACGTCTAATGACCAGTAATTTTTATATTTATAAAACGTATTTCTTCTAGAAATTGTTAAGCTAAATGGGAAAGTCCAAAACAAAACTTAGTCTGAAAAAAAAATCTCCCAGTGATAATTAGCAAGAAATTAACAATATTTTAAACCCACAAATTTGCTTTGTCAGCCAAGAATCTAGAAAAATGCCAAGTGTGAAAATACAATTAAGTGAAACCTTTTACTCCTTCAGCATTAGTTCTGTGTGTGACTGTACTTTGCACACTGCTATTAAAAGATCTTAACACCACTTGTAGACTAACATAAATTTTAGGACAGATAAACATTACTTACATTACTCAATTTTTTTTCCATTTAAGAATGAAATAAAACAATTATATGAAATAGGCATTTTAAGGCTGTCACAGTGAACTCTAATGCATCAACAAGTTTTACATATGTAAAAAGTCTTCCCTGGAACAGTGTAGCTCCTGCCACAGTGGCTGTCACACCAAATGTATCTTCTCAAAAATCAAGTATCTGTGCTATCATTATACTACTTACATTGAGCTGCAGTAATAGGTTGATCTTACATTCTGTTTAATCACAATTACTTATTGTGGAGATGAATATTTTCTTTGGAGCATCGTTTTAATTTTAATTCCTTCCGTATGTTACAGCAAGAAAAATGAGTTTTGAAGCTCCAAGTTGTATCAGAATTTACTCACATTGAACTGTGGCTATTTAGGTTTATATGATGGAATTACAGACACAGTGAACATGAGATAACACTTTGATTTGAAAGTCCTACTGGAAAAACCTATATTATTGATGTCATGAGATATTTTGGAAAGAAAATTATATTTCCAGTTGCACAGTGGAATAGCATTGTTATCTAGTTCATTCTGAGGAATAAATAAAAATAAAGAAAATGCAAGAAGTATTTTTGAAAAAGCAGTTATTCACACTCCAGCTCAGGTAGGAAAACTTGCCAACATTCCCTACATGTTTAGGTATAATTTTTCTAGTTTTGAAATAGCTAACAGCATAGCTTTATTAAATTTCCCTTTTTAAAAATAAGCTATTAATTTTCAACCTGTACTATCTTTACATATTTTATGTTCAATTTGTTTTTATTTAATTCCTCTGGCTTTTGTTGGAACAAATAAACCCCACAAAGCTTTATTCTTTTCTCTAACAACTTTTCATGTGACCATAAAAAGGCCCTTACTGTAAACTGGAAAAAAACAAACAAGCATCAAACCAAATAGAAATAAACATTAAAGAGCATTAAAGAGGTTTGTTTTTTTCCTGAGAAATCTTGCTTTCAACTGCTCTCACGTTTCCCTCCTCTCTTAATTCTAAATAAAAGTTCCAAGATAGTTAATTATCTGCACTTCTGCTAATGAATAGTAGACTGTGAAATAGTGTAGTTTACTAACTTACTGCCCTATTAAAAACAAAGCAAATAAATGTTGCAAAGAGATGTTTGAAATAAACCATGGAAACCTAGTAGTTTAACATGCCACTGAGAAAAAAAACATAATTCTATTTCAACCATTTCATTAAAAACTTCTTTTTGTCTAGCTAGTCTTTAAAAGTAGTATTGATGTAATTACTCAGTGCAAAGTTTTGTTGGATATTTTCTAAGCAACAAGAAAGCAGGGCTATATAGACATTTCATTTTTTAAGTATTATATGGAAGTAAGAAAGCACTATTATAAGCCCATTATTATTGCCCCCATTGAATCCAGTGCCACATTATTTGTGCTGTTGGAATTCAAGCTTAAGGTATAACATTGAGTGGACTGGACTTTCATTCAGGTTGTAGGTGGCTTTCTTATTTTCCTTGTGTAGCACTGACCAGGGGACAGATGAAAATCTCAAAAGACCTGGCCAACATTTATGTCTCTGCTACTGGTTTTTTGGGTTACTCAGTTTCTGTTTCTTGGCCTTTTTCTTTGTTAAGTGGGATAATAGCATTGAATTTTGTACTGTGTCCTGACATATGCAGATAAAAGTATAGAGCTAAGGATTGTGTCACATTTTGGTCAAGTTGTGATGACTGTTTCATAGCAGCCCAAAGCTGTTTCAATAATGCATGATGTTAAAGAAGAAAGCTCTTGGAATATGTTAACTATATGGGAAAGTGAGAAGGAACAAGGTAGAATGGCGAGTGAAGATTTTCATTGCAGCAGATGGTTATGTTTCATGCAAGTCATAGCACTGTACGAAAAAGATGAGTGCTGAAAACTAAGGATGAGTCATATTTTTTTCTAGTTGAGATGCTGCCTTATACCACAGTGTGTTTTATTCTCTTCATCTCCATCTCCATCCTTTCATGTTTTTTAGATTTTTTTTTCAAATGACCTATGGGGGAAAGGAAGAAATAGAAGTATGAGAGGAGGAGAGAAAGGTGAAGTCATGAAAGAAGAAAGGCTATCTGGTGAGTTAAGGAGTGGGTGCAGAAAAGAATGACTGGTGGACAGAATGGAAGTGAATGAAAAACAGCACTTGATGGGACAGGTAAGGAAATGGAGAAAGGCAGCCAAATAGGGGGTACTTGTCAGTGCAGCAACATCAATATAATGCTGATTCCCCACACAAGTCAAGGAAAGAATAGCACTGAATCAATAATGTCTGACAACAAATTGTCAGGCAAAAGAGAAAATCTTTGGAATCTCCTGGTAATAAAGTAAGAGGTAAACACTTATGTGAGATTAAGGTTCTAGAAGTGGGATGGCTTCCTAAAGTGTTTTTAAACTAGTGAATAGGTAGACTTCATGTACAGCAGGTAATACATTTATCACTATTCTCTGCCTTCACTGATGTAGTTTTTACATTTGTTGAAAGTCATTGACTGAGTTTAATACACTGTGTCAGTGCTTCCAAATTCATAAGTTTCCCTTCTTTGGTAATGAAAGTATGCATAGTCAGTTCACACATGCAGTTTATGATAATTCTGTGACTAAGATGAATGTCAGAAAAGATAAATGCATCTGACTAACAGGTCTCTGGTCAGAACCCAACTCTGTGGAGTTTGCAAAGCATCTAGCTAAGTAATTTCACATACCAAACATGAGCCAGTAATACACTAGGACATACTGCTTGTTGTGACATTCTTTGCACGGCAGTTTTGAGAAATTATTAATTTTTAAGGAGAAAGAGGAGATAGAAAAAAACTGCATGTGTGCCCAATGACACATGCCTATTTGTGCCTAATTCATTGGAAAAATTGCTCAAGAACTGTTCAGCCATGTTCAAATAAGCTGCCAAGGTCAATGGGGCCTTTCCAAAAGTGCTGGTTATGTGAGGTAAAAGTGCTTGGAGGCAGTTTCAACTTAAGCATTTTTGGATATTTACTTATTTTGTTTGGAAAGCAGGTAATCTGACTGCTTTGGCAGTCTCATCTCTGAGAATTACTGATGGTATACCTTGGAAGACTCAGATGGGTAGTTTTCTTTGACCAAGTGTCTAGAACCCAGCACTGTGTTACAAAGCTGCATAGAACAGATCACCTGAGGGTGTCAAAAGTGTATTCAGATACCACAGATTTTCAGGTTAAATCCCATTTTTATGATAGTGGTAATTCAGAGGCAGAAAAAATGCATGTAAATGCATTAATTTCTTGTCTTATCAGCATTCTTTCATAAACCCAGAAGGCATCTAGAAAATGTGGAAGAGTTGATCCCAAATCTGAAGTGGTCAATATGCATTTGCATAAGATATTTTGAAAGCAAAGAAAGAGGACAACAGTATCATGTGCCAGCTGCTGCAGTTCTGGGAGGAGTAGCTAGGTAAGAAAATCTGCCTGGTTAAATACAGATTTTGTGTGTACACATGTGAGGCTAGCTGAGTTGGATTAGAAGGTTGTAGTGAGTGGAAAAGTTGCTGAATAAAACCTGGCCACATCCAGCTTAATTGTCTGCTCTTCCAACAACTGTTTCTGCAATGTGGTTTGGGTATGGCTTCTACCTGTTGCAGGCAAAGAGAGGCTTCTTCAGCAAAGCCAAAAGAAGGTTACAACTGAAAGAAATCCAGCATTTGGTTAAACTTTGAAGTTTAACATAGTTCAAGAAGAGAGAACAGCATGATCCTGCTCTCATGAGACTGAGCATGAACAGAAATAGACATAAAATACTTTGTTTCCCATGTTTCTCTTAATCATTAAATTTGGAATAGGTAAACCTCATACATAAGCAAGGCTGCTTTAGGTGTGGTTTGGTTTCCAACCTGGTGGTTAAAAATCACCTCCAGCAAGATTTGCTGCCCTGGCCTTTGGGATTTGCAATGTCAATGCTTGGCTTAGCAGGAGTTTCCTTTGCCCACCACTTCTGACTCCTTGAGACTTGGACCTAGAAAGGCTGATGAGCAGCCCCACCTCTGTCCTTGGATGTTCTTGGAACTGGTTGATATTCCTTTGGCAGGAATATCCCTGAGGCAAAGCAGGGTGATGATACAAGTTCACCTCGTTTACTGGAATGTCACTTGTACCATCCATTGCTTTTTGCATTGTAATTATTTCCTGGGGGTAATTGCATGCTTTTTTAGACTTTCTTTTGCGCTCCCATGCTCAGCTCAAAAACTGCCCAAGGGCATTGCTGAACTGTTCCCAAGGAGAGCAGTAATGTCTACTAGTTACTCTGACATTATTGTTTTTTATAAATTCCAAACAAAAGAAAATAAAGGGCTAGATACTGTCAACCCAAATCCATGTGTTTGAGGTATAAAGCTGGTCTTTTTGTTGCCAATTCGTTTCCTGTTCATGTTATATCTAGACTGGTCGTGTGCTCTGGTGTGAAAACGTGGGCTACTTGCTGGCAGTGGATGTGTTAGGCGTGTATCAAAGTGGTAAAAAATGTTGAGCATTGCTAGACATCCTTCTTTACGTGTGTCAGCTGGAAAAGTTAACCAAAAGGAGAACTACATACTCTATGACCCCAAATTCTATTTGAGGTATGTCTATTTCATCCAGAGCAGGATTGGGGTCCAAGGAAGCAATTTTGATTCACAATTCTTAGATGGTGCTGCTCTCTGGTGCTGAAGCTCAGTACCACCATTTCCTCCCAGCTGTGTCTAGCTGTAAAACAAACATTTTGGGAAACTCTTACTTATCAACTCTTTTCATTATCTATTAGGATTAATGTATTATGAAAAAACCAAAATCTAGTGTATCCAAATATTTCTCATCTTAAAAAAAATTGTTTAAAGGCCTGACTAAAATTAAAAAAATGCAATACAAATACAGAACACTGAAATCTAATCTACCTTGAAGGGGTAAAAGACATTTTGCAACAATGCAAAGCACCTTGCACACTCTTATGGTACCACATAATAGACCACACCTACATATGATATTTAAGTGTCAACTAAAAATATTAATTAGTAGTAGCTTTTCTAAGTGCTGTTTTCATGTAATAAATTGAAGAATTGTTTTTAGTTTCAAGAGATTATTAGTTCATTTATCTCCCTTCGATTAGCATAAAATAATTTAGTAGCTTACTGTTTAATAAGCAGTACTACAACTTGGAGAACAATTCTTTTACTGTTCCTAAAAAAATTATAAGTATTTAGAGTAATCTGCTTGCCTAGCTAAAAGACTCCACATTTAAGGATAGTTGCCATAAGAGAGTTAAACACACAATGCTCCACAAAGCTTCACTATTTTATGTGTTATGAAGCTCGTTGTCTTAAGCAATGGAGATTTCAGCTTAGGTGTGTGTTAGTAGTTTACTTCCACGCTTAGAAACCTCAATACAGCTATGCTATAGAGCTATGGTCATTCGGTTCCTCTTTTGCTTCTTGAGAGACGTTATTATAAACATTCCCCAGAGTTTCAAACTGTAACAGAATATTTTATGGGGAAGACCATCTTTTCCTTTGAAAGAATAGTCTCTAACCATGTATGAGAAAACTCAGTTTTCAGTTCTGTTCAATTTGCAGTTTCATCCTGTTCAAATTTTATACAGGAAATTGCCCTTAGTTGATGTTAATTGTACCTTGAGAGTTTGTAAAATTACCTGTAATCTCTATAAACTGACCTTACAGTGAGATCTGTTTATGACTTTCCTGAAAATTAGTTCAACAGGGCAGTTAATTTCTGCTACTGTATTTGTATAGGAGCAGAGAGGGACTGGGCTAAAAAGAAAGAACCATTAATTAGAAAATAATTTAGAAAGCCAAGGTAAAGAGAGAGAGAATTTATAGTGCCATAGAGGAAATAATAGGAGAGAATTTTTTTCACTTTTGGGTGAGGCAGCCTCTCATCATTATGGAACCCCTGAAATACATATGTAGACATGTGGAAGCCTATCCATAAGCCTTTAGTACCTGTTTGCTGCATAATGTTACCCAAAATGCTGCCACACTTGATTTAGAGACTGCAGAGTCTGACAGAGATGGAGCAACCTATTCTGCAGGAAAGGAAAAGCACTGAATTGAATTCCACTCAAGAACATACCCATGCACTTTGTTTAACTGGGGCCTGGATTTTCCTCCTGACTTCAAAATGACTGAGAACTATGACCTTTTCTTTGATTTATGATAGGGCAAAACACACATTTTAGGGCTCTTGAGCAAAACTGAGGGCATTTTTTACTTATATACTTTAATAAATAATGGACAAGATAGCAGAATTAGAACTGTGTAAGACTGAAAGCAGTGAAAGAGGAACTAACTACAGGTAAACCCAGCCATCCATCTGATGTACTGCTGTTTCAGAACAGTTTGTTCACTGTATCCAAAATAGTACTATAATTTAAAGGCTGACACATATGGAAGATGTTAGCAGTTTCCATTGCCTCGTTCCACTTGATAGACATACCCACTGAACCTATGCAGAGTCAGTTCCAAAGTAGGTGATTTGTGAAAAGTTTTCATGCTTCTGGTTCTTATAAAAACTGCTATATAACCAGTGTATGACTTTCATTTTGTTTTTGCTTCTATAGCATGAGCATTTTATTTTAGAGAAAATCTGATTACAGAATTAGCCTTCAGTCCTAACGTTAGTAGGTGGAGATCTCCTGATTAAAGTCTATTTAGTCATTAGTACTATCTGCATGACAAAATGAAAGCTTATTTCTAATACAGAGTATTTACATGATCTTTATCACTTGTAGCTATTACTGAAAAATGATAAATTAGGCGTACACTTTCAAAATAACACCTGGAACAGACTACCTCTATAAACTTGTTTAACCTTTTATTTTTTTAGTGACAGATTGGAATTTATTATTTTGAAAGTCTTGGAGCACCTGGTCTGTGATTTTATCAGAGTTATAAGAAATGCCTTGGAGGCGAGGGTGGGGAATGGTTAGAACAGGAACTGTGATTCTTTAAAAAGTGCCTTTTATCTCAAGAGCAAATTTAGTTGAAAACTCAAAGCACTCTGGACTGCAATTCATTCTGACAAATCAGTTCTTAAGGTGTTACTTATATTGCAGTTTAATCCTAGCATCCCTACTGACTGTCTAAGTTTAACCTCTCACCCTGGGAAATCTGATTAAGAAAGAAATGTAGATGGAGAAATACACCAACTATTTGTTGCATTTCTATCCCCTGTGAAACAGTTATTGGCATTATACTTTCTACATCCAAAACACAATGATGTGAAGTTAACAATAATTTTAAAATTATGTGGACAATTTAAAACAGTCTAAGAGCGGCTTATCCAGAACCTGCTTTTTAGGCAAATATGTTGTATGAGATTTGCAAATTTTAGTTCTCTCAGAATCAAACTGCAACACTTGCAGATGCAACGGAAGCATAATTTAACTCCTTCCTTCCTTCTTTGTCACCAGCATGTAATGATGCAAGTATCAAAGACTTCTTTTTGCTGTCAAGCTTTAAAAATGCCTAAGAGCTGACTTTTCTCAGATGTGCTGCCCAAACCGTGGTTGGCCCCGACTCTGCATGGCACTGGTTGCAGCGCTTTTGTCAGTGGGATGGTTGGTATCATCTCAGGACTGGCTCCTGGGAAGCCTGCCTGCCTGTTAAATGTCTCTTGCTTTTTGACTGGCTCATTAGTTGGACCTTCACAAAGCTAAGTTTGAGTGATCATTTCCATTTGAAACTTTTTTTTCTGTTAAGAACTGCCTGTCTTCAACTTTGGACTAAGGCTGCTATTAATGCAACAGGAGATACAGTATTTTTGTGCTAACTTAGATAGATATTAGGTTTGCTGCTTAGCATGTCTAAAATTAGGCTGGCATGAAAGTTCAAGAATGCAAATCAGCACTAAACCCAAGGTCAGCTTAAAAGGTTCAGATAACTCCATAAAGGAAAAAAAGGAAGAGTTGTATAATTTAAGAACACATTTCTGTGTCTGCAAAAAAAAAAAAAAAAAAAAATAAAAAAAAAAAAATAAAAGCAAGTGCACAAACTGAGTAGCAAAGGAAAGATGGATTTTTGCTCTAGCTCAGATCAACTAATTTTGTTTTCTTTCCCATCTGTCCTCCATGTGAGTCTGTCCACATGAAAAATCCCGCTTGGTGAAGCCCCACAGGGATGGCATCCATATCACAGCAAACGCTGGGACTATTCATCACTTTGGTGCCTGGGATAATTTTACAATAACCTTGGCAGGCACACTTCTACGAAAGATGATTTTCAGCTGTAGGCCTGAAACCAGATTAGATCTTGTTCTTTAATCACCAGCATAGTCATATTCCTGATGCTCTTAAGTGAAGTTTCTTTGTGCTATGCATTTCTTCATTTCAGCATTACATTTTGGATGAATAAAGGGACTGTCTATAAACTCATCTGAGACATTCCAGTATTAATCTTGGACAAAAACAAAAGGGATAAAATTCATGTGATATAATTAGTCAAAATGTAATTGAGTTGTGAGTAGACTTTGTCAAATATTTAAAGTTTCTGCCCTTCATAAAAGGGACAAAGGACGGAAAGTATGGCATTGGGGTAATCCCAGACAGAATAGATGAGTAACAATGAAGATTTCAAAAGAAAATTCGCATATGTCTGTATGACAGTGAGATTTATGATTATTCTGAGTTGTTCACTTCAAAGGATTTTTAAGAATGATTACTGTAAAAAAGAACAAGGCAGAGCAAATTTCATATTGTGAACAAAGAAAAATTATCACTGCAAATTATCCGCAAAAGCAGAGTGGAAAAACGAGCTGAAATAATTCAGATTTGCTACTGGTTTAAGACTAGTGACACACAGAGATTTCTAGAAGAGGAAGGTAAAGGTAAATGTTCTTTCTTTATGTAATTTATCTTTACTTGGATTTGTAATAACATATTGCAAGTAATTGCCCAGAGTCCAGTGCTCCCCGAGGTTGGTGAAAGCCTCTGATCAGGCTCTAAAGCCTGTCCATGTCAGTGCACTAGAACCCATTTCAGATTGGGTTTCCTTTTAAGTTACAGGCTTGCAAAAAATCTCTGCAATTTTCAAGAGACATTGAAACATAAGTGTGAAGGATATGCAAACTAGCAACATAGACATTTTCCAAATATTTTTTTTTTGAGTACCAATCTGCAAATTTTCACTAGGAAATCTATAACCATTAAAAATATGCCAAGTGTCCGCTTACTTTTTGAAGTATTGATGAAATCATGGCTTATTCTTGCTGAATGTAGGTTGATTAATACGAGTGAAGACAAATGGTTCTCAGTAAGCAATCATCAAACTCAAAGTGAAACTCTAGAGTTTTGAACCCACATGACCTGAAGCAGAAAGCAGTGTTCACACCAACCCTTGTAAGGCAAAATTGCTGAGTTTAGAAGCATCAGCCATTCATCTGAATAGTCAGGGAAGAAAAATGGTTTCATAAATATCAGCAAAACAAACTCATTATTTTTAATTTATGAAATTTATTGCTGCATCATTTGGCACTTTCTCATCCTTTGAAATAATTATGTATTATAAATTGTGAGAAATAAATATATACTGATGCCCATTTAGACAGGCAACAGCAACAAAATTTTGAAGAGTACATGTATGCTTACATTTTCTTGCAGGAGTAAATAAAAATATGATGGAATTCAAATATTCCTTCCTATGGACATATGTGGTAACAGAATTATTAATTTCCATGCATGAATTCTGTGAGAAACTTACTTCAAAACTAACCATGAAACCACATCTCCAAGAACTGGAAACTTGGTGTCTATCAGTGATCAGTCTGATCTAGTGGAAGTAGATTGGTCAAATAAAATCAATATTATCTTTCAGAGGAACTAGAGTTTTGCCCAGAGAGGTGGCTGTCGGTGTATAGGTGTATCTGTACAGATGTATGTAGGGCTCATCATCCTGATAAAAGGTAGGATCAATTCTTGCTTGTCTAGGCCAGATGTGTTATACTGACAGATCTTTTGTAAAAAATCCCTGTGTGCCTCTTTTCCCCTTCACCATTCCTCAGATGCTCCCATTTATCCTGTTGCTACTTCCACTATTCCAGAAAGCCCTTACCATCCGTATAAGTGGCAGCTTTATATATTCATTCTTTTCACCAGTCCCTAA
>JANRGV010000001.1:87640778-87678272 GCA_024734035.1 Alethe castanea | reverse complement strand
GTGATTCCTGCCCCTCTCCCTGGCTCTGGGAAGGGAAGGGGGAGCCCAGCACTGCAGACTGGGCCAGATTTGGGAGGATGAACTAAGAGTTCTCCTGGCATAGCTGTGTTCAGATTCTGAAAGTATTTGCACCTTCTTGCTGACCTCACTGTGCTGGCTAACTGAACCCCAGTACTATGAGAACACAGTATTCCTCTAAGGGAGGTTTGGATGGCTTCACCTAAGACATTCAATGAAGTGGCATAAGAATGCTGGCAGACATTCCTGTCTTGTGTCTCATAGTTTGATGTACTGCTCATTCCTTAGCATGCTACTTGCAGCCCCATTTGCCACTTTACCATCTTTACATTTTTTTCTCTCCTTTCTGTTCCAAGTATTTCAGACAATGACAATATCTCTCTATACCTTTTACAGAAAGCAGCTGTTTTCTGCAACCTCTGCTTATTAGCATGAGGGTTTTTGATTTTATAGTTCTGCTTCTTTGATTTTTTTTATTTTTTTTTAAATAAGTCATTTATAAAGGTTGTTAGTTCTTAGGATCTAACATATTGTACTTCCAAAATGGCAGAAGCCATTTTGCATAGCTGCAGCAGGAAAGTTGCCAATACTGCAAAAAAAAGCATGCATTAAAATTTAATGTGCAGAAGCATATATACCTAATAATCTTTTCCATTTTATTGCTCTTCTGGTCTGGGTCTGCAATAGTTTATGACGGTTTTTGTCTCCTACAGTTTATTTTTCATTATATATCCTTAGAGTCTTACTGGATAAGACCACAGAACTAGTGCCAGAATTCTGTCTTCTGTTGGTGTCTGAGGGGGGAGAAGGGGTACTGCCACCTGCTTCCCATGAGACAGCATGTATCAACGAACTACAAGTCACTTCAGGGCTTACCCTCTCCCCTATGCCAAATCTGAACACAACACAAACCCCTTACCAACCCTTTTGAACTCCACAAATTACTTCCCTCCACGCTGAAAAGTGACTATACATTCTTACTTTCTCTGTCATGTTTCTTAGCCAGTTTTTATTTATGCAAAAACTTTCTTAATCTTGCTAAGGCTACTCAGTTTCTTTCACATCCTGCCTAATTCAGGACTTCCTCCTCTAAGAGAAGATCCTCAGCAAGCTTTTCTTTTGGCACTGTGGATGTTTCTTACTCTTGGTTTGGCACAGCTGGGGCATTGTTACATTCTCTGCCAATTATGGATGGATCTTATTACTGAGGTTAAGTTTTAACCCATTCATTCTCACCATCATTTGAAGATGTGTAATAATTTTGACAAACCTTAATGGCCATTCCAGATGCCCATTTATTGTGGAGTGACCCACAAACTATCACATTACAAATGGTCACAAAAACATACCCACCATCTGTGATGATGTTTGAGTTTTGTATACAACTCCTGATATATAAACCAGGAATTTCGTTATGCTTTGTAGTAGAAAAGTTGGTAGAAAACCTGGAATTAAATCTGAATATTAAACAGAATATAGTATCTTACATCTTTAAGAACTATCTTTTTTTCAGAAACCAAATTTAGTCTGATGAAGAAATCCTCTGTGAAAAATATAGCTGCAACCATTATTGATCAGACTACATTTACAATTATTCCATTTTTGTATGGATAAGAGGTATTAAGATGAAACTGAGAACAAATAAATCTGAAACTCAACACAGGGTGGTAGGTTCACAGGACAAGGCCAGTAGAAAGGCATCTCAGGTGGGCTCTAGTGTCACCTCCTGCTCAAAGCAAGGTCAGCTGTGAGGTCAAGCTCAGTGCTTTAGCTGGTCTTACAAATCCTGGTATACTCAAGGATTTGGCTTGCAAAATCTTTGCTTACACAATCTTTGCTTGACTGAACTTCTTATGTTTCAATCTATGCCATTGACTCTCATCTGTCCACTATGCATCACTGAGGAAAGTCTGGCTTGATCACCTCAAAAAGCTGGTCCTAAGTGTTGGGGCTAGAATTAGTATTGAGTCCCCTTAGAACTGTCTCCTCCCCGCCTGAACAAATCTTATTGCCCCTCTTAACCTCTCCTTAAAGGGTGAGTGCTCCAACTTCTGGTCATCTTGGTGGTTCCCATGCTGTACTTGAAGAGAAGAGAAGTGAAAAGAAAAAAACAATTTACTTAGGCCTACTGGCTGTAGTCCTGTTGCTGTAACCCAGCAGATATATAGATAACAGCTCAGAATAGGGGAAGTGTTTGAGCTATGAATTCAAAGACTCGGTCCTTCATGGCATCAGCACTTTAGGGCAGGGCAAATACTGCTTAGCTGTTTCAGAAACAACAGTGTGACCAGTGACTCTACCACTTGCAGTGGCTTTAAGTTCCAATCAGTAAAATCGTTTGTCTGTAAAGATCTCCAAGTCATTATCTTTGATGACTACTTTGTGCTAAAAGACATTCCCTGCACAAATCGAAGTTAGAACTCCTTTGTGACTAACATCTAAAGGCTGAAGCAGTACAATGTAGCCTGACTTGAAAAGGTGTGTGTTTAACTTTGACTAATGACAGCCTGGTTAATGTGGAATTCTCTTCAAAAAAAGTGACTCAGTTATAAAGTCTCTCTACACTCATTCTGTCCTGGATCAAATTTTTATCCTCATGGGATTTGTATTGAAAAAATATAGGTAAAAACACTGCCAAATTTTATCTACAAGCTGATGTCCACCTTGTTGTGAAACGGAAGTGACTTGACATACAGAAAAGGTTTTCTGTGGCTGTTTATAATATGATCATCCCTCAAATGATGAGTGGACCATGCCAGTGGCAAATGCTTGATTTGCATAATTCTTTATAGAAGTATTTGGTTTTACTCTAGAGTTTGGCTAGGTTGGGGCAAAAACCTATACCCAAGACATTACCACTGGGACCTTGGATTATGTTTAAGTTTTCATATTAAAAATTGCTTTTAGACCTTATACTTTGATGTTAAAGATGGAAATGCAAACATTTTCTTGACACTGTAAACATGTCAGCAAAACTGCAGTCAAGAAGAAACTCTCAGACCTCATGCTCATGTTGGAGCAAATCAAGCTAAGTGACACTTAAGGAGTAGGCTTCTTGCTTTAAGGAAAAATCTGGACTGTCCTTATTGGTATGACACGGAAGCCCATAGGGCTCTGCTCTTCTGCTTTCTCATGACCTTGTGTAAATTAGCATTTTATGACTATTCTAGGCAGAGGGCAGTTAACTGTTTCATTAGGAGAAGGATGACTTTTTCCTAGATTAAAAAAAATAGTGTTGGCTTTGCATCAGAATAAACATGTTGCAGATTCCAGATGCTTGCAGCCAGTTAGTATTTAAGCAATAAAACCCTTATAGACTTTTGGTATTAAGCCTTATAGTTTTTGTGGGAAAGGAAGAAGTTGTATTGCTTTCCTTCTTGATATTTCATTTATATCACAGAAATGCAATGTCTTTCACAGTTGATTGTATGTACTTCTGTAATTTTTAGATGTAAAGCCAAAAGGCCCCTGTGATTCCTAAATGTTCTGCAGCCAAGCTTCTCTAGACTCTTCCAAAACCTACTCATACACTTTTCAGCCAGAAACAAATGGATAGCTGTGCTTAAATCCCTCTCCCCATTACATTATAGAAAATATGACTGTACTGTTGAAGTAAGGAGGATTTACCTTTGTTGTCCCAACAGGAATGTATTTTGTAAATCTTTCTTTAAAGTCTTTGTAAAAAGGGGTTTTTTTTAAATCTTATGTCTTTTGGATGCTGAAACTAGCCACAGTTGAACTGACATGAAAACACAAACTGTTTACTTTTGACAAGAGGACAGAGAGATGTTAGAAAATATAGTTGGTTTGCAAGACACAGCCCATATAACTGAAGTAAAGTCATTCAAGACCTGAGTACAGTACTTTAAATGGAGCAATAAAATATCAGTCTGTTGTGTTCTTTCAAAGATGTAGGTGGGAGGTAACCTTGGCGCATGCATGAAGCAATGGTTTTCAGTTCTTTAACCTCTCTGAAAAATGTGTAACAAGTCACAGTCATTAGAAGTTGAACCTAAACAAGTTGAAGTCCTTTGTTTTTTTTTTTAAAGGAAAGATAATTAACTCCTTGAGAACCCCTGCTCAGTACATAGTGGTACTCTGTTGCTCAGTTACACAAAGTTTCTAAAGGATGCTCCTGGAACCCTGGCCACAGATCAGTAAGTACAGTGGTAGATCCAACTGCATAGAATCTCCTAATCTAATAAAAGGTGGCAAAATTAAAGAGGCTTCCCCCACCATCTTTCAGGTTAGAGACCTCTAGCTTTTGGAAGCAAGAATGCAGCAGGCAGTGCAATATTAGGAATGATAGAGGGGGAGGAGAAGGACTAAGGTGTAATCAGAAAACTGAAGATACTGCACAAATAGGCAAGAGCAGTCAGATCAACCCCTGTAGAGCACTGGCAGAGTTGACATCACGACACCCTCAGAATGCTTGGGTCGGTGTGAAGGGGAGCCCAGAAACTGGGACAGGGCACCCTGAGCAAGAGTAGCGCTCCCTGATAAGGAATTTGCAAGACTTAGCTGTACAAAGCTATGGTTGATTTGCTCCATTGTTGGTTGTTAGTCATATTTCAAGCAGGAAACAGTTTTGAGGACTCAGAGAGACCTCTCCCCACTCAAGTTTCTGTAGCTCTGTTATTCTGTGATCCAAACTGAGGGATAATGGGGATTCTGAAAACATTGTGACATTTTAAAATCTTCTGAACAGTATTCACTGTTGTGTAACAACCTGTTGTACCAGGTTGTTAGGTGATTTTAGCAATGTTTTCCTTGTCGCATTGCTAACTCTTCCCCTGTTAGCACAGGGCAAAAATGCTTGTGGAAGTCTAATTTGAGGCATTGTGCTCCTCACAGAGAGGAAACACATACATACATATTAGCTTAGCCATGAGAATTTGGGACTTATCATATATTAAGTCTTCAGCAGAGATCATAGATGAATTGTTGGTTTTACTTTGTTTAATGCATGTATTTTAAAGCTACAGCTTAACTGGTAATCACGGTCAGATTTAAATACTCAATAAACAATTCTTAACAGTATATTTTTTCCTTAGTGTAGACTCTTAGCATCACTTAGCAGGAAAAAAGTAAGGATTCAACTGGTTAAATCTTCCTAACATCTGGATATTTTTCAGAAGTAAATATGTATATATATGTATGTTTATCATACTTAATGAAATGCAATAAATAGTAGATTAACTGATTATGACAATTATTTCAATACTTTTTCTTAATGTGTATCTGTTTTTAAGAACTTGGATGTTTTACACTTTATTTCCTGAAAAAATTCTTCGCTTATTTGTGATGCACTAAGAAAAGTACATGGATGTTTTAACAAATATGTGTTTTACACTCATCTTTGGTTTTCCTTAAGGCTTTTTGTAACATATGTCAAACTAAGGTTTTACTGCGGATCTGAAACGAGTCTTCAACATCCTATTCACTTCGGCACTTATGTCTAAACGCATGGGCTAGGTGTTGGATAAATCAGAAGGTCCACTCTAGGAGTGTAACTCACAAGCTTCAGGCACAACTACTCAATCGCCATAGGTTTTATCTGAAGAAATGATCCCGGAATATCTGTAAGATACAGCACGTACGTCATTCTTCAGCACAGATTCTTTTGTTCAACAGGTTTACACCTGCAGTGCTGGACTCTTTCCTAGCGTAGGTGAGCCTTAGGTAATTAGGACATATGAGACACTAACAGAGACGAAACTAGAGAATAACTTTGTTCCCAAGTTGAGATCCTTCCTTGTATGCAGCTTGAATAATAATAGCACAGAGATGCAAAAAATACACAGCATCCTATATTTCAACAGTATTTCTTATGATTCATTAGACTGTACAAGGCTTTATGCATCATTGCTATCCATGTACAAAGTAGTCTCATAATATGCCATTAAAATACAATATCTAAAAAAGGGCGTAGGTTTTTTCTTTCTGTATTAATGTGGAAACCACACTTGAGGAGACAGAGGAATTATTCCAGTTCAGATGTTTCACTGATTTGGTTTAAAATAGTGTAACAAAGGTTCTTGTAGGAGTATAGATAAATGTCTAGCCAGATATTGGCAAGAAAAAAAGTTGTAGTAGCTCTTCTCTCTCACCCCAGAGAAACAACAGGTAACAGCTGTGATATACATGATTGAATTTTCCATGTAAATTTGATATAATTGCCTTAATCTCTATATAGTAATGTGATAGTTCACAACAGACTGGAGGTGTTTATATATGTCTCTAAATTAACCACTTTCAGATCTCATTATTCTAACAGATCTCTTGCAAAATATTCCCGGTATTAGTCTTTCGACAAGTTTGGCAATATTATTTAATTAAGCGTAAATTAGATTTAAAAAGGCATATTTAGAGAGAAAGGAATTATTGGTCTAGAAGTGGATTACAACAGAATTTTGCATCATGATGGAATAGTTTCATTATATATAAGACAATTTCAATTTTTTTTACTTGAATAAAATTGTATGCATCAAGTTCAGTTGCTATAAAACGCACTTTTCCAAATTGAAGTTATATGCAGTACAGAAATTAGCAATTCTATTTTTTGCACTCATGTTGTCATAATCTCAGTTTAGAGCACTGTGCTCCATACAGCTGGCATTCATTGACAAAATAGAATGGAAAAAGCATGCGTTCACAACTAAGTGGAATTTGGTCATCTGGAGCCAAATTTAATTACATGCACAATTTTTTAATCTTGATTTTTCACTCACAGTGAAATGCTGATGCAAAACACAACTCAGTAAGTTAAGTAAGTCTCAATTTTTTTCCATACATTTAAAAAAACAGAACATGAACCACAAAAACCCCACAAACAAACAAACAGAAACAAAGAAACAAAACAAGCAAACAAACAAAATATTGCTAGCAAAATAAGTAAGAGGAAAAGAAAATAGGTTTTTTCCTGCTCAAGACATGATGTACCTTTCTCTCCTATATGAAAGGCAGTTCTGAATCATAGCATTATTCTGGGAGATAAAGCCAAAGATGTTTTACAGCACATGCTCATGAGGGCTGGAGACTGAGATGAGAGGATGAAAGCAGTGGTACCATCCCGAGTTCTGTCCACAAACTAGATTCTGGGTGTTTGAGACGTTACTGTGACAAATTTGATGGCATGCTCTTTTCTAGGCTCGTGAGGTTTGCTCCTGCTCAGCAGGTATAGTTCAGGATATGGGACACATACACAGATGGGCTCAGAGCCTTGTGAATTTTTCAAGGGAGGCTATTTCTAATCTCACTGTAAAGAAAAGTGATAAACAATGATTCAGTAATGACTGTTCTGTGGGTCTGAATGTCACTTATAAAATATTGATCTGGGAGACATTTATGTTGGCAGATATATATATACAAGTGAGCTCTGCAAAGTAATCCTTGTGGTCTTTCCTTCCTATGTCTTTCTCACAGGGATTAGGAGATGAAGGGGATGCTGAGGTTCTTGTGAACATCATCCACTAGTGGCCCAGGCTGAGCACTCCACATAGTATGTGTCCTTCATAATGCAGTCTGTTCTTTTCCTTCTATGTACAATCAATTAAGATAACTTTACGATTGGAACAATGTTGGTATTTTAACAAGATACTTCTTTAGTATCTACTAAACACAATGGAGACAGTAACTCAAGGTCTTAAAGATTTTCTTTCAAGATTTCAGGATCAGATGCCTCTACATTCAGTTAATTTCTTTTCTTCACAACCATCAGGGCCAGAGACAGACTATTTTACCAGATGTAAATAGAAAATTTGGAGAGAAACATGGCACCCTTTAATATATTATCAAGACCTAATATAGATGGGATAATTTTGAGCTCTGAAGTTAAAGAAGAATTCCTAAAGGACTGGTAAGACAAAATCATTTATTTAAAGGAAAAAAATATGGCAAAATGAAAGGAAAGGCATCAGAGCTTTATAATGACACTGAGAAGAAGTCTTTGAGAATATTTGAGATTTATTGTTTCATCACACTAGACACAGAGAATAAAAAAGAAGAACTTTTGAAGCTGAAGAGAGTTTCTTTAACCACAGAACGTGTTGAATGTTTTTATTACAAAACAAAATATGTTAAAAGGACAAAATGTGTTGATGGCATATTGTGCTGTCAACATGATGAAGGATTAAATTGGCATACAAGGAGAACTCAAATACCTTGAGACTGGAAGCAATGGAAATAGAAAGAACTAACATTACAGAAAGTGACCTAATCCTTTAAGAGTAATAATATGAAGAATTTCTATAACCTTTTAATTCTCGAACAGGAAATAACGTAGGAAAAGGAATATATGAGTGCAATAGTAGCTCACATTAATAACTTGCAAGTATGAGGTACACTTCGAAAATGTTCCCTGCAGTGTATCTTGAGAGGTTTCCTTCAGCCCATTTCTTCACTAACAAGCAAAAATGAAAAAAAAAAGAATTCAGAGAGACCCCTTAAACTCTGTGCTTTCGTCTGGGTGGCCATATTCAACACAACAAAAAATTTAAAATATTGTCATTAAAACATATGAGAAATGGTGGACCTGTAGCATAACAAGCCAAGATAAGCTAGATATGTGTAGTCTAGCAAAAGGAAGAGTTATAACTGTTGTGCATAAACATGTCAAGTGGTGGAGATAAACACTGGGAAAGGAAAAGAGTCAGTTCCACAAAAGAGCAATGAGAATATAAACCATCAATGAACTAACATGTCTACAAACCAGAGAGAAGTTTTTGTGCCAATGAGGTAGGAAAAAGTCCCTATCTAGCAGAACTGGGTAACTAAACCTATATTTAAATATAAGTTCATATATATTTATATATATAGCAGTTTATATATATTTTTATATTTTAAGACAAATCTTAGTCTATACAAAATATTTTGATGTCAGGATACAGAACTTGATAATGTGATAATGCTTATTTGTTTCAGTTTTGGAGTATATATTAATACACTATATTGGCCAGTTAATAATATCACAGTTTTGATTTAATCTTTACTGAAGTATATTAAAATTAAAATAATTAAGGGAACCTGCTTAAACCTTCCCACAGGATATCTTCTATATGCCATGGTCTTATTTAGTGGAAATACAATTTTATGTGTTATTATTTATATGGAGTAATGATTCCTAATACTGGAATCTAATTAAGTCAAATAAATGATATCACTTTTTAAGAAAATTTGTGCAAGGGATCATTGCATCCTTTACTAAGTTTGTGAGGGATTTCAGTTCAGGAGCAGAAATAAACCTCTCGGATAATCATAAATAGTGAATAAAGAACAGTACACTTCAGAAACAAGGTCCACCCACAGCATTATCACACAGTCAAAACAGATTTTTGCTTAAATTAAAGGTACTGACCTGTGCTAGTGATACTGATGTACTGTAGAGGAGATTTAGGCTTTTAAAGAAAATGCAGTCAGAATCAGCATATCAGCATCAACAGCACCCTAGGTTTAACAGGTAGTCCTATGGTACATGCCATGTCTCTTATAGTCTGCTGTTTGTGGCTCAGGAAGGTCTTTGTTTTTTCCTGAAATAGGCTGTTGTAGGAGAAGTTACCAAATATAGCATTTGAACACAGCATCAGTGACTAAACTGAAGAACAAGAAAGCAAGAAAATGAGACCAGAAAAGCTTCTTTCCCTCCAAGAGGAATTTTATTCAAACCAGTATCAACAATAATAACAGAAACTACACACGAAAAGGAATTGGCAATAGCAATTTATAGAACAAGCTGGAAAATATAATAGCTATTTTGGACTTTGGACATTGCTGTGGTGCCAAGCAGTCCCTTTCAAGAACAGGACACTTTTTAATTGATCAAGTAAAAGCTCTCAGGATTCGAGAAGATTTAAATTTTAATATGCAGCACAAATAGTTCCCTGAAGTCATTCATCACCAATTTTCCCCACCTTTATATGAAAGCAATGCCGGGTGTGCCAGCACATTTTGTGGCTTGACATTTTTCTTTGAATTCATACAACTCTTACATTTGTTCTTTTCTGATTTTTCCTGTGCCTCTAAATTGTTAAGATGCGACAAAAAGCTCAGATGGCCATTGCAATGATTTGTTGATGATGTATGACACCTACATTATTTGTGAAAATACCTTTAAAAATTGAAGAATTGTGCTGTCTGAAGAGGCTAAAGTCACTCCTATTTACTCTGAATTCTATTGTTTCGATGTCTTTTTCTGTTTTTTGTGATATTGATTTCTGAATTTCTTCAGTGGCCAGCCCAAACTTTAGAAAGCAGTGCGATGAATTTTTGAAGCAGATCTGGTAATAACAGCACCCTCACCCTCCAGTGAGAGCTCTCTAGTTTACATAACATTTTTGCACTGATTGATAAAGTTTCATTTATATCTTGCAATTCCTCTCACCCACACTGCACTTGGCTGCTGCCCACCAGTGGTTCATTGTAGGGAATACATGAAAAAGAGAGAGCAAAACATTATAGCCATTTTTATTACATTAATAGAAATAATATATGCCAAGGCTAAGATATGGTTAGCTACTTCTCTGTGTCAGAGAAAAAGAAGAAGGTGAATATTGTACAATTATATACATCAGGGAGTTCTGAATGCAATTTTCTATGCTGGTTGTTAATTTCCTTCCAGTAGAGGTAACTTAATTTACCACTATTAAATATTTGCTCCTGAATGCAAAATGCTTACCTGCTACTTTTTCTTTTCCATATTTTTCACCTAAAAGTGATGCATTTCAGTGAATTAGTGAGCTACTACTTTACTTGTCTATTCTACTTGTTGTTTAAATGTTGGAAGTCATTACACCTTTATATATAGGCAAATGTCTTAATACTGAGTAGACTAATAAACTTCCTAACCCTTACTAATCAGCTAATTTAGTAGCTTTGCATATAATTGTGCTGCTAGTGAACAGTCAACCAAATAATCTGGAAATTAAAACATTAAGTAATAAAAAGGTACATAAACTTTTTACTACACAAATGTATTAAGTCATATAGAAATAAAATCAATTTTTATTTACAAAGAGAAAGAAATAAAAACTTCTACTCTTATATCTTCTTGTTGGCTTGAGAAAAATACAGAAATAACAAACACCTACTGCTTCAGGACTGCCTGGTTCTTCAGTGTACTGCAATACAATTATGATTTATATAATTCCTTTCATAGAAGAAGTAGATAGGAGGCAGGTATTTTATTTACATGAAATCATAAGTATTTTGCAGTTTGTTGTGTCTTTCAACTGTGTGATTCTTTTCAACTGCTGTTTTCATACTGGGAACTTTCTAGCATATGATGAACATATATCACGTCTGGTTTGTTCCTTCTGTGACACATGGTGTGTAACATTTTCTTTCAGCTGGATTTTTATTTGTTTCAATTTGCTTTGGAAAGATATCTGTGCCTTGGTACTTGTCATTTCCAACATAATTTAAAGCAAATGCATCAGGGATGCATGATGGTGGAACTTAATGGTGGTCTGTACTTCTGGATGTCATTTGATTGACTAAAAAAAGTGTTATGTACTGGTGCATAATATATTTTAAAAACTACTGGTAGAGCTATGATGAAACTCTGCATGGAAAAAGTTACATTCTGAATTGAGGAAAAATAAATTATGCATATTCAGCCAAAAGAAACTATGTGAGATGACCCTTAAATGTACCTTACAACCCAAACCATTCAACGGATTCCGTGATTCTCAAACACTAGGCTATCTTAGGCATTGAAGGGGAATGCAGAGTTTGCATCATGAAAATACTACCTCCTTTGGGACTCAAGTTTTCTGAACATTTCATGCTGCTGCAAGCAGATACCAAAAAGATATGGAGAAAAAATATGACATTGATAAATAAGGGACTGAGACATGGAAGAGTGTTTACCCATAACTATTTCAGGTATGTTCTGCCAGAAGAGATGTGAATCATTTAATGCACCTCTGTGAGGAAAGCCCCCACTCTCTCCTGCTGGTGAAGCTGACCACTTCAGATGATGAGAGTGGATATCTTGCTCTTATACACTGACAAGCAGCAATCCTCTAACAAAACATTAAATCTGCTTCTGCTCAGCTAGATGACCTAAGTCTGTAGTCTTGAATATAGGATCTCTGCATCTCGTGAGGGGCCTTGCAGATATTTATTCCCAAATCCTCTATAAATGTAGTCAGGAACGGAAGGAAGGGTGATAAACAATGGGTACACCTTCCATGTGTTTCTTGCAACATGTGTGAAGGAGAAACCTTTTGTTTTCTGTATTAAGTGCTGGTTGTTATGGACACAAATGTCTATGTTTGTCCAGGACTATGTTTCATGAGCCAGAGAGGGCAAAAGTTGAATTAACCGTCTAAATTAATTTACAGATGTGACTGGAGGTGAACTTTGGAAATATTAGTACATTATTACCTGACTGGCACAGGTGAAAGAGATCTGTATTATCTGAGAGGACACCTTGAATGTGTGCAGTTTCTGTGAGGAATGTTGGCTTGGGATGACTTCACAGAATCTGATGCTGGGCTCTCCAGGAGTTGATTAGCTCCCAGCAATGAGTGTGAATTAGTATAGCTCTGTCAGAGTAATAGGACGCTTTTGGGTTCTAATATAGCTTTAGATTAGAGCTGAATGATTTCTGAAATATTCACTGAATCAAAATTAATATTTTATTACGCATGCGGATGTTTTCTCTTAATTTGGTTGCTGATCTTTCCCCCCACAATCACAATACTGTTTTCCATAGAAATATTTTTAACTTGAGGTAATTAAATTGTTGTTCACTGTCTGCTCCTGATATGGCACAGTGTCTAGTAAATGTTAGTTTTGTTCATTTGATTTACGGAGTTTGCAGACATAACTTCTAAAAGTGCAGGTTCCTGGATAATTTCAACATATAACATATATATATATTTCCCTGCCTGAGAAAATAATACATACATATTTATAGGGATGCCACTGGAAGACTTTTTCATTTCATGTGCCATAATATATTTATTTTATCTATTTGATTTAAAATGCACATGTTATTAGCACTATCTGTAATATTTCACTTATAATTTTCTTTATGGTATTTGAATACTTATTATGATTTGAATGTTCCTTTGCTGCTTCTACACATTTGTTTTCATATGTTTTTTCTTACCTTTTCCATTTTCATGTTTGCTTCATTGTTCTTGCACAATATCAATTCTTTTGCAGGAACTTGCAATCTCTTATGTGTTCACTTCAATATAGATATCCTGCTTCTGACATAATTCCAATAATTAATCTGTCAGGATTTTTGTTTTACCTCTCTATATAGTTCATATATGCTCCTATTAAAACTAGATTTTTCTCTTCAAACCATTTGCAGCTCTCAAATTAATTTGTGCATTGGTGTCCAATTTATTTTTAATAGGTTTAATTTCTGTTTATTATAGTATTCCAGTCAATAGATATGGTTTCTCTTGAACAGTTCCCACAAACAAGTCCTCTCCATTAATGTAGTTGCTTACATTTTTACAGTAGATTAAATATTCTTTTGCAAAATTTTCTTAATTCTGGACAATCGAATTTCTGTGGGGGATGTTAGTGATGTCATGTCCTTTTAAAAGAATAAATAGGTTTTATTTCTCGATAGATATATTTACTAAGTGTTGGAATGCTTTTGAAAAAAAGTATTTATTGCGTCCTTTAATGCTGGCCATTTGCAAAACTTGTCTTTATGTGCTATAAGTATTTTAGTGGTCTTGCTGTCATTCTGATGCTATTTGTAGATTCATTGTATTTTGTCTCTGTATGAAACTTGAAGGCTGATCTCATGGATTTTTTACATTCACCATCCTTTCATCAAAATTTGTCACTTGGTCTTTATACTTAGCTGGTTTATTCTGCTCTTCCAGTTCTTCCAGCTGTAAATTGAATTCCCCTTGTGGTCAGCTTCTTTTTTTTGACTCTCTGAAGTCTTCTAAGGTCTGATTTTAAATTAGAGATTTAATGGAAATAATTTCTTTACAGCTGCATACTTAATTCAGTAACGATAGTTTTCAAAAGTTTATTTTCTTTTTACTGTTTCCTGTAAAACAGCTATTGGTGGGATTTAACATGGCATTATCTGGTAGATATTCTGGTTTCATGTTACCTGAAACAAAAACTCAGCAGGATCAGATAATTTTACAAATGATCACACATATTGTTTTTTCCTTTATTATTTCACTTGTTTCCTTGAAGAGATAACGTTATTGTATCCTTAGTTTACACATGTTTCTGGACACATGGGATTTTTGAACAGTCTTTAGGTTCTCCATGTACTTCCCCCTTTTTTTTTATGATTTCGCAATTTCAAGACACTTTCTCTGTAATGCCTCCCAGTTCTAGTACCACACAGTGTTTATGCGCTTGTTGTTCAACTCTTTAAATATTCTTGTACAATGAAACTGGCTACTTAATGCACAACAGAAAAAATTGCAAACATTTATGGTAAGAAAAGGCAAGATCCATGTGGCTCATTTTGCTGTATCCACAGAGGATGTGGGACTAGCCACAGTATTTCCCTGTGATGTCCAGTACTGCCAGGCTCAATGGCTACCTGTTTTCTGTGGGAACACTCTAAAGATCCTCCCATGCACTGCTTTGCAGGAATATCCAGCCTTGCCAATAGATCCCAGGCTGTTGTGGCTCAAGAGTCTATCCATGGGTAGCAATGTATCTGTTCCACAAGGATACCCCATTGAACCCTTGCTGTGACTTTACACTCCACACTGTGCTTCCAAAACCCTTTGAAATACCAGTGTGCCTTCACATGGACAGAAGACTGTGCCTTTCCCCAGAACACACACATAGGTATTTCAGGTCCACCTGCCCTCTTCCTAGCTTCCTGACATTATTTATAGTGTAGTTTTTCCCACACTTCACTTGATTTGATGCTCCATCCAAATCCCACCTCTGTTGTCCTACTCCATGTGGGTGGGAGAGGGATAAAGACAGCTGCCCTAGCAATTAAAATGCCCTAAGTGAGGATGTGCAGGAGAAGGGCCTTGTCTCTGCAAGTGCATGAAAAAAATTGTGTCATTTTTCCTCCTGATCCAGGATGAGGACACCACAAGTGGATTTCATAGGAGATGAAGATTCTCTCTGAGTTCTATCTGCCTCATTACTGGTCTAGTACAGCAGTGCTCAACCAGTGTCTCTGGACCTGATGCCCACCTGAAAGGACTAGTGGGAATATTGGAGTTATGGCCTGCCCACCTAGATAAGGGGCAGCTGGGTGTTTCTAACTACCTCCTGCTATTTCAGTGGGCAAAGCATTTCTTCATCATTCCTCCTTTCCTGTTCATTCATTCTCTTTGTCCTTTCTCCTCATCCTTTTCTCTCTTTACTAGTCCCTTGCTGCCTGTGCAGACCTAACTTCCATATTGTGCCCACTCTACATATCTGTGTGCTGATTTTGTCCACTAGAATGTTTTGTTGAATTTCTTTTCTGGAATTGAACACATTTAATTAATCAACAAATAAATTCACTTGCATAAACTATGATGAAGAAACTTGTGTTTGGAAGCAAGGGTGAGGAGAAGGAATATGAATTACGCCCTTTAGCAGCAGTGAGTTGTTAAATCAAACAGGAAACTTGGAAATACTGTGTTTGAAGAAGCCTGCGTAAGACAACTATCACAACACTCTGTCATGACTGCAGTGTGGGATGATGAACAAATGAACAGTTTGCAATGTCACCCTGCTCATGGCATAGATTGTGTTGCAGCTGAGGGCACAAAGAAAGGATGGCATACTGTTATTGACCACAGTCTGTGTCCTGCTGCCAGGGGACCTGCTCCCTTAATTCCAGAGGAAAAAAACCACATGAGAGTCAAGGAGCTTGCGGCTGTTCCAAGGTGAATGATGCTGATTTAGTTCCTCTTTGCCAAAAGTCAGTGCCAGAGCTGTTTGTTGTAGTGACCAAGACACTGGGAGATAGCTGTGAAGGTGAAGTGTCCATCTGGTCTCAGACGTGCATGAACCTCTGATTAAGCCAGTTTGTCACTATATCTTTCATCAACAGGGTGTTTCTTCCTCTTTACTAAGCTACTGTGTAAATGTCTAGAAATCAACATCCTGCAGTACAGTGGAGAAACTTAAATCCACTTGTGAGAAACAGTGGGGCTTTTCTTTTTGGACTTCTGCAGTGGACTGGCTATTGAAAAGCGCATGCTTGAAAACAAAGAGTGCCAGGTGTTTTGATTGTTTTGTGGATTTTCTCAGCTTTTTGGCCATGGAATTCCTTGAGTTATTTGTCATACATATCACTTCCTGATATAGGACAAAATAATTAGATCTTCTTCAGAAAGTGTTTAGAGCAGGTACTGCTCTCAGACATATTAGGAGGTAACTATGGCAGAATGAGGTCAAGGGCAGCCTTTTCAGCCACTTGCCAAAATTTATATAAGGCAATTCAGCGAACAAATTCTCAGAATGCAGAAGATAGTCCAGTCTTTCTCTTTGTCCTAGATAAGTTTTAATTATTTAACTTCAAATTACCAGCGGACACCCATAAGTATTGTCAAAATTTGGTCATGATAAAAAAATAATGCTGTTCTATGAACAACAGAGAGGGGTTTATCAGCTCTGTGAAACCTGAACACAATTGCTCCACACGATTAAATCTGATATCCCAATACATGGCATGCAATAATTGATAAAGACCATTGTGGTTTAACCCCAGCCAGATACCAAGCCCCAGGCAGCTGCCTGCTCACTCCCCCACCAACAGGATCAAAGAAAGAATCAGAAGAACAAAAGCTAGAAAACTCATGGGTTGAGATAAAGGCAGTTCAATAGGGAAAGCATAAGCCATGCACGCAACCAAAGCAAAACAAGGAATTAATTCTCTGCTTGCCATGGGCAGGCAGGTGTTCAGCCATCTCCAGGAGAGCACAGCCCCATCACCTGTAATGGTGACTGAAGAAGACAAACGCCATCACTCCAAATGTTCCCACCTTCCTCCTCTTCTCCTGCAGTTTATATCCTGAGCATGATGCCATATGGTCTGGAATATCCCTTTGGTCAGCTGAGGTCACCTGTCCTGGCTGTGTCTCCTCCCAGCCTCCCATGCACCCCTAACTTCCTTGCCTGTGTGGCAGTATGAAAAGCAGCAAAGGCCTTGGCTCTATGTAAGCCCTGCTCAGCAATTACAAAACATCTCTAGATTATCAACCCTGTGTTCACCACTAAAGCAAAACTTAGCCTCGTATTAGAACCTGCGAAGAAAAATTAACTCTGCTGCAGCCAAAACCATCACAAGTTTTATCAGTGTAAATAAAGCAGTATCAAGGCAGTGTTTAGCAAATGGTGACTTGGAAACAACTTGGGAGAAACTTGAAGATCAAGGTTTGTTAGTGTTGACCTTTACCTATTTAACAGTTACTTTGTATTTGGTCCTCTAAAATAGTTGGAGGGTTGGTTGACCCTCATCTCTACTGCTTGCTTATTTTAAGTCAGCATTTTGAAACAATTTTTAAAATCTTCAGCAAGAACAATATAAAAAAATCAATGTTAAAAGTAACCGTCATCACTTACAATGAGGCAAAAAGAAAAAATTGTTTAGGTTCAAATATTTTCAAAGTTAAGTTTAAATTTGATCTCTTTAAGCCTTTATTTGATCAATTATACAGTCAGTCTATGAAAATTAGTACATTGTCTATTTTTACTACTAACACTATATTACTCCATCTTTTCAAAATCTTATTTCTTAGAGTCTCAAAATAAAAATTAAGAGTAAGAACTGAACAGCAGGTGCCAAACATACTTTAAAAAATATGACCAGTCCTGTATTTCCTTAGATTCCAGAAAGGTCACTATCTACCTTGCTTTTGTTGTCTTTCAAACTCAATTTCATGAATATATGCCCTTGCCATATAAAACACTTTGCACTCTGCTTTAAATACTGTTTCATGATAAAAAGACTATTTTCAAAATTTGTACCATGCCTACAGATTTAAGGGATAGGTATGGCATTTATATTTTTGAGTAATTATTTGTTTCAAGCTTTAAGATCAGTGGCTTTGTATCTGTTATCGTCACTCACACAACTGGTGCAGTGCCTGGCTTTGTTTCTACTGGAGAAATTACAGTGCTCTAAATGAATTCTTCTAAAAGATTTTGGTGTATAAAAAGCTTTCCTTAAAAGTTATAATCTTCATTTTTACATGGTGTTTTGGGATTTTTTTTTAAAAATTACATTTAATCACACTGGTATGGCAAAATTATTCTCGGTATATTTTAGTGCAGCCAATGGCTCTATGACAGGGTATACTGTGCTCCCCCTCCAGCACTGCCTTGTTAAATGTATGTCTATTAGTAAATTATCATTTCCTTCTGGTATAACCAACAACAGCATCAATTATCTGGCCTTTTATTTTGTGCATGATTTTAAAATTTTATCTTCCTTTGATTACAATCCTTCTGTATGAGTTTCCCATAACTTAAACTTTGAACTTTTATTTTTTTCATTGAACAGTGCATTATTCAGCTGCTGCATGGAATTTACATAACTTTCCTTTCCCTTAGCTGCATCACTTACTTTTGTATTAATCTCATATGGAACATTAGTGTTTCATTTATCTCCTACTGCAAAAAGTCTTGTGAAAAGATGTAAATCATAAGACATCTGGTTATGGATAGACAAAATTTTAGTAACATCATCATAACCCAAGAGTAATGGGCTAATCTGACAGGGTAACTGTGTTATGACACACCCAAGTATCTGGATATCCCTAAGTGGATTAACTGTTAAAAAATGCAGTTTGACAGAAATTGAAATGTTCATGATTTACAGTCAAAACATAGAGTAGTTATGGTTAAGAAAATAAGAAAGAAGGCAAAATATCTGAGATATTTATTTTTCACTCTTTTAATGGAGTGTAGGGCATTTTTCCACTTCAAGACAACATCTTAATTATTTAAAAATTTCAAATGAAAGAGAAAGAACATCTAAAAAGATTTTAAAATATTTATCTGTGTGAGCTCAGCTGACTTTTAAACCTCCTCAAGTATAAATTTCATTCTGATGTGAAAGAATTCTTATTCATTCTTTTAGTTCTCCAACCAAAATTTATGAAAAAATGCAATCAAATAAAAATCCACAATTATTCGGTTGAGGTCCTCAGTTTCAGTTTGAATTTTTAAAAATTTCAATTTCTATTGTCCTTTCTGAGTACACTCTGTGTAACAAGGAAGTATAATGCATATTAGAAGAGAGCAACCATGAGCTGCAAATCCTCTCTTATCTCAATTCCTATCACTTAGACTGGTTGTGAAAATTTGATGCCAGTTGATTAAACAACCCAGATCTCTCCAGCCAGGTTTTTCTGTCTTCGATATACTGATTGTAATCTTTCTTGGTCGCATCATCCTCTGCCTGATTCACAGACTGAAAAGCTCTCTTGTGTTACACAGTTCTCTTGAGTCTCTGGATTTGAAACCCTTAACATGATTACTACTGTCACTATTAGAACAGCATTGTTTGTGAACAGAATATTTGTCAGCCACTCCCTTATTTCTGAATTTCTCATCCCTGGTGTAAAAGAAATTACTGAGTTTCAAGGGAGTGTTATTAAAATTCAGATCATGGATAACACTATCCTTATCTTTCTATCTTTTCATATTCCAAAGTAAAAATAATAGCATTTATGCAACATGTTTTCAAAGAGTGTACACTACATTTATGTAGTTCAAATTGTCCTTTCTAATCTATTGCATCCAGTTATTGAGAGAAATTTGATTCTCTCAGAGAGGAAAGAGCCTTTCCCCCCACACAGCAAGTTTTTTAGTGGTATATGCTTTTGTATTCAAGTTTAGTAAGTAGTTCCTCCAACAACAGAGGCAGCGAAATCCCCTTTCACACCTATCATGATTCCTTGAGATGTCTCTAATACCTTCCCACCAAACCCTGAACTTAGACCCCAGGTGTCTCTCCCTGATGAAAGCCACCAGCTGCAAATGGGCAGCATATGCCTTGCTGGTGCCAAACTGCAGGTGCAGTGTTTGCCAGCTTGTCTGCACCCAGGCTGGCAGGTGGCCAAAGAATAAATAAGGCTGAGCTCAGGATTCAGCCTTTTCTTCAACAGGACCTTCCCTTGAATCTTTCCCCCATGCTTAGTGATAGGTTTTTATGAAACTTGTCCAAACCCAGAATCTCTGAGATGGTTATCTCTTTCTCAGTGGGTAAAACAAATAATGGGGGACGTCAGACAGCTTATAATAAACATAACTTTTATCTTCTTAAGAAATCAACATCAAAAAAAATTCCAGTCTTCAAACCCTTTTTTTCTATACATGAGTTATTTTTTGGCTTCTCAATTTTCAGAGGCCTGGTGTTTTTCTGTTGCTTATTGTCTTGTAGAGCCTATCAGAAGTGGAGCTCTGGCTGCATCTGTTTCCCTATGGTCCCTGTGTAAAAAAAATGAAGAAGCAACATTCAGGCAAGTGAGCCTTCTTCACAATGGCACAGAATTTTAAGGTCCCTGGTAGATGTGGCTACACCAAAGGCCATGCCTGACCAAAGGACCCATGGCATTAACCTAACTTTCCTTCAACTTGGTCTGAATGAGTTGTACTAAAGTCAGGTGCTGTAGATCTGCATCTTGTCTTTCTCACTAGGTTAGGAACCGGGCACAGATCCCTGCCAGTATCTTCTTGTGTGTACTTGATTTTATTTCCTTCCTAACATGAAAGGTTTCTCAAAATGCTGTCTGCGCAATAGCTCTCTGCTTTGAACGCAGAATATAGAGCATGATGAGTGAGATGGATCAACATGTGGAGAGATTTGGACTCCTCTTTGGTATCTGTTTCCATCTGTCAGAACTGGAAAATAGAAAGTAATGTGAATCAGTTCACATTTAACTATAATCTCCGCTGCAAGGACTGCCAGAGATGACTTTGGCACAGTCTGCCTGGGCAGGTATCCAAGACTTCTCGTTGTATGTGTCTTGACTTAAGGAAGCCTCCAGGCACAAGAACCCCAAATGTTTTTAGTTAGAAATGAGTTCCAAAACATTTACCATTGATGTGATCCTGAATTTTGTAAATGTGTTCATTTTTTCCCCCTTTTGAACAGGGCTTTTTAATGCTTGAGCTGTCTGATGATATCAAGGAAATTTTACTTGATGTGCATTGAAAAATGCTTAGAAATCCTGCTCTCTCTTCCCCTCCTTCTCTAACTCTTGCACGAGAGAAGACATTCATGAAAAGATCAGTTATAAAGCAGAACATAGATGAAAAGATAACTTAAAGTGACCCTCAACTCAAACAAAAGCAACATCCCTTTTCCTCATACTTATATTCCTAACGCTTTACTCTGTTGCTGCTTGAAGGAGAAAAAAACAAAACAAACAACACAGCAAGATAAAAAATATATGTCAATTAATTACAAAGCAGTCCTCTTATATTACAGTTCTGCGTAACCTGTCCACTCTACAGCTAGTGAATGACTCATCAGGAGATGTTGCAGATTTCCAGAATGTTCAGGCCAAATAGGACTGAAAAGTTTGCTCCATTTCCTGAGTGATTTGATAGGATTCATTTGGTTTTTAATGTACACCTTGCAAATTAGTACATCACTTCTATAATGCAAATATTTCCTTAGAGCAAAGCTCTGACACTTTACTATTAACAGAACAGGTAGAAAGACATACAAATATGTTGAAATACATTTTTATTGGCTGAAGGAAGACTCTACTGTTGAATATATATACCTATGTAACCAGTGAGCACTGAAACTGAAGGATACCTTGTGAAATCCATGTGTTCCAGAGGCAATGACAATGTACTTGTACATAAACACCAGCATTTTCCTGCTAGGTATCTATTCTTGGCAAGACTGAAGTAAAAACATAAATTAAAACAAAACCACATAAACTTACTAAACCTCTGTGTCTTTCAAGTTTTAATTGTCATCTTTGGTTTGGGAATAATACATTGAATACTGTTTATGTCAATGTTAATGCTATCAAAAAGGCTGTCCCAAGTGGTTCAGCTTGTTAGAAGTTCTACTTATCACAGAAAATCTGGGAGAAAAGAATAGCGTTATAAGAGTTATAATAGAGTTATAAGAGTATATAGAGTTATTCTGGTTTAAGAGAAGTTTAAGACACCTCATTTTTATAATTTAAAACGCACAAAATTTTCATCTACATTGCAAAATATTTGCTTTTCTATGATTTAGGAAAGGAGAAACCTGATATTAACATTGCAAATTGTCATCTAGATCTTTAGAAGTTCTAAATGAACACGGATAATTGTCCTTGCTAGAGCTTCACTGATTTGCATAATTTGAGGAAGCATCCTCTGATGTACAATGCCATGTGCTTCAAAAGTGACAACAAACCACAGGGATAGCATTCTAGCCCTATGACATTGCTGGGTTTCTTCATGCCATTATTGCAGTGCTCTTTTAAAGCTGGATAACTTTGGATGAGAATGTCCTGAGGCAATGTAATGCTACTGTAGCAAAACCTGTGTCATCCCATCTGATTGCAGAGTGTGACTAAGGAAAGAGGAAAAGTGAGCAAATTTCAAACTCCTGTCTTCACAAGAAGAGACCTTTAATAAAGGTCAAACAGTGCAGCCACATTTGCCTTAACTCTTAGTCCAAATTAGTTCTGAGTCTGACTGAGCTACAGACACATGCTTTCATTTATACCTTCCCAGCAATCACACTATCTACCTAAACCCAGCTCAAGGCAACAGCTAATGAATAGGAGAATTTGCTTTAAGATGTTAATGAATGCAATAGAAGAGATCTCTATCTCAAAATAATAATTTCTTTTTCCACATAGTGACTTAAAAATTGTAAAAAATAATTTAATTTTTAAGTAAATACATCAGTAAATATCACCCACAGTTCTGAACAATTATTTCAAATTTTAATTTAATTTCATGACATAGAGAAATACTTGAGGTTTTTCAGCAAAACATTTTTTCATTTTCCATCTACTGCCCCTTATTCTTATTGCAATTTTCCCCAACACTTCTGGAAATAAAACTTTAAATAAATGGTTACACTTGTTAACAGTATAAAGTTGTATTTCCCCTGCTTCTAATATTAACACAGGCAACATTAATTTAAGAATAATATTACAAAATCGTAACTCTACCTGCAGTTAGAATTTAGCCTGCCTTGGCTAAATTCTCAGTTTCACGTCCTCTGAACATTGTTTTCCTGCACATAATTCCAAAAACAAAAACAAAAAAACCCCCAAAACCCTCACAAACAAACAAAAAACCAAACAAATCACAAAAAACAAACAAACAAAAAAAACCAAGTCCAAGTTTGGGAAGTAGTTTCCTAGTTTCCTACAAACCACAAAAAAAGTACTTTTCCTACTGAAGCAATTACACCTATACATCATTGAAGCATATTTTTAAACCCAGCTGAATGAGATGAAAGGTTTTAGTGTAAATTAAATTGCTTTTACAGTAGTCAGACCACAACTTTAGCTAAAATGTTTATCAAACCAATGAAACTGTTAGAATTGCTTTCCTTTCCCCCTGAGTAATAATGCAAAATCAATACATGAGATTACAGCACGATTAGCAATCTTACATTATGTATTTGAAGAGAAAGATTTTCACACAAGTTTCCCTGAATGTCTTGATGAAAGTGGGCCGTAGAGATAGAACGTGCTCAGGAATATTTAATGAAGTATGTTTCAAATACTGGTGTCATTTAAAATTAGGAAGACAGAACTGATCTAATGTAACTTCCTCATACACTCACTTCAGTTATGCTCCAACAGAAACAGATGTCTCTTCTTTGTAGGAGAGTAAGAAGGTTAGGACTTACTCTTGGCATGATTTAAACTGAAAATATTGTGCTTTGTCAGTGGAAAAAAAGCTGGATTCACCCAAGGTATCTAACATGAGGTCTCATATAATAAAAAAAAAATATGAAAATATAATAATTTTTACCTGACTTTTGTTTGTTCAAAATCTATTGCAACATAAAGGGAAGTGCGTATGTGTGTGTTTGCACATAAAAGAGTTAAAATTCTGATTTTTTAAAACATGGAATGCTTATTTATACTTCATTCATTATTTTTTACATCCTAAAGCCACTAAAACAAATGTGACCCTCAGCTGAGAGCAACAAAATTGCATGTCCATCTATAAAACACTGTTTTGCTCGGGGCAATACATCTTGAGCAAGTGTATAGCAAATCTCAATGCATTTTAATATTAAAAATTTAAGCTTGGAGAATGGTCTTATCCAGTTCCCACGCCCCTTTTGTATCTCTTTGGGGAACATCTTTGCTAATGTATTGAAAATAAGTAATTGGAAGGGAAGTATGTATATATATAATAATATACATTACTAAATGGATAAAATATCTCCAAATACAGCTACGTCATATTTGATACATGTGCCCGACAGCAAAGCAGCCTGTCACTGAAATGCAATCATGTATATTTAATCCTGTCAGAGTTAGCCAAATCCTGCCTGACCAGTGCATCTTTCACTAAACTGCAAAATTCATAAGGAGGGGTGACTCAAGGGTCAATGTTTCCTTCTCTGGGCTCCTCTCCAGACCCGAGATACCATTCTCGAGGTAGTGAGTCACCCTCTTCTCCCTGTACATATTAATTTTTGCTAAAGTCAATTACAAGTGGGACTATGAAGCTCAGCCAGTGGCTGAACATTCTGTGTCTGAAGGCTTGGTGTTGGTTTGTTGTTCTTTTCCCACAACACACAGGCTGTGAATTGAAGATATGCTGTAGACACAACCTGTTGCAGCAGCAGGAGTGTGCAATAGCAGTAGTTGTATCCAGAACTGTAATATCTAATTTCAAGAAGTCCCTAAGAACTTTATTATGCACTAAAATTTTCCAAGTTTCAGCTACTCAGAGCTATCAATCTTTTTATGACCTCCCTCTGATCATGCTTCAAGCAGACAAGAATTTGGATTTTGTTCCCAAGCCTTGCCAAAGCTGTATAAATATGTTAATGTCATGCTGACCTAACCACATCTCCACACCTTCTGGCCAGTTAGGAGAACATTTCATTTGCCAGGAAAGAAACTGTGTATACACAGCTTTGTGCAGCATCTGGAGTTACTGTTATGTATAATTGGTGAAGATCAGAACTCTTCTGTCCCACTTTCTCTTCAGATTTTCCCTCTATTCTAGCTGACAGTTCGAGCAGTTAGGTATTGCTATTGCAAGGAGCTGTTCAGCTTCTCTGTATACTCAAATCCCTTATTTGGCCCAGATAGCATTACTGTATGCATAAAATCCTATTAAAACTACTTACTACCTTATCACTTCATAAGATTCTTCCCTTAGGTAGCTCACACTTTTTTACTTTTTCTTTTTAGTAAAATAACTCTTCTGTTTGATTAACCAGTACAATTAATCAAGAAGCCCCATAGTTCTGCAACTTTCACATCCCATCTTGAAACACATAAATTCTTGCATGGCACTACATTTCAATATGGTTATTTTTCTAGATTCTTTCCTCCCTCCCACCACTGTGTCCATGCATTTTATGACACACTTTTCCCTTGCCTGATTCGTGGAATGGCCTTGAATGGATGTCACCTCCTTCTCTATTTTGGTCTTTTATTCAATTATAATGAACAAATAGTGCTGTCATCATATTGGCATTCAGCACACAGGATCTTTGAGACCTAGCCTGCCCATACTACATTACCCTCCTTCCTAATATTGACTTATAATATGTGCATGTTAAGAGTTGATATACCTGTTTGTCACTTTTTGTCTAAAGTGAAAATTGAAGGATGACTTTTTCTTCCCTTCCTCCTTAAGTTTTTAATGAAAAAGGAGAAACAAATATGGCAGTTAAATATGGCATTGCACATATTTTTGGACCAAACCTTGTTCACTTCATTCTCATTTGTATCTTCATTCACTTCTGACAGGTCCTTTCATGTTATTTGATGAGCAGTGTTTGAACTCTGTCAGTCACTACCTGGATTATTAGGTTAAGAATATAAACAAATAATTATATTGCCATAAAGGTGTCTCTGCAGGGTTTCTTTAAGAAGCAGATTTCCTAATTAAAGCAACTCTTGGCTTCTTTTATTTTAGAAGGGCTTTAAGCAATCTGAAATGTTGCTTTGATTCACTCATGATAAGCAAGTACAAGCAGAAACGCTACAGTACAGAGCAGCTTTTTATACTGTGACTTTTTACAAAGGTTTAAATTACTAAGCCTAAATGAGCTTCTTAGAAAAGGAAGAATGCTTCTTGCTTGTCACAGCAACTGTCTTTTCTGCCTGCAGTAGGCAGGACATTGACCTCTACCTGAATAGCCCGAGGTAAGAGGAGTAGCCACTGGAAATTATTTATAACCTGACCAGCTCATTTAGTTTCATCCTCTGAGGCCCTCGGAGTTGAACTGACACAGCAATAATGGCCAGCGAACTTTTGATTCAATTAATTGTTAATGAGAGGTTTGATTAGCAAATAAAGGGCCTATTAGGTTAGCTGATTGTCTTTCTTTTGCAATACCAGAGGTCAACATTTTTTTTTTTTTTTACTGAAAGAAAAGTACACTGTGTACTCTGTGGTTAAATTAATCACATGCTCACAGGTGTTGAGTAAAGTTGATTCAGGAAAACAGTCAGCTTAGACATCTGTCTGCAACCACGAGAATGCCATAGGTATTCCTCATTTTGTTTATGATTGCTATTCCTTTGTTGTGCTCTTAATTCAACTGCCTCCACCTTTCTGTGCCTGCAAAATATTGCAGTAACCCAACCTTCTTCTTGTCCTGCTTTCCTCCAGACTCACCTTACAACAGTCTTTTATTTTAATTACACTGCCAGACTTCTCAATCAGATTCAAATTAATTAATTCTTCATATGTATTTAAAATCTCCCAGTGTATATATGCAAAAATCATTCCAGTGATGTTCTAGTTCTGAAAATTTCCCTCTGAGTTATGACATGCTTCTCTAAAATTGGAGTGACTAAAGAGAAACACAAGATTAAGGATAAAACTGAACTACAAATGACACCTATATGTAAATTAATAGTATTTTGATCTCAGTGCAGCCATGCTGGATTTATACTAGTATAAGTCTGTAAATCTGTCATTAACAAATTGATCCCTATAGAGCAGTTTTTGTTATATGCACATTTAATCTTCTCTCATATTATCAGTAGTGCTTGTGAACAGAATATTGCTCACTGTCTCTTCCTTCCAGCCTTCATAGTGTAGAGAAAGCCCTAATTAGAATAATATTTAAGTTTGTTGTCAGGCTTTGAGATATTAAAAATCTGGAGATGTGGTTGTCTCTTTGGCAGGGTGTGATTGTAGTCTTTAATTACATGAGCACATTGTGTTTTTATGTGATTCAATTGATGGGATGAATGGATGGATGGATGGATGGATGGATGGATGGATGGATGGATGGATGGATGTTACCAAAAGCATCAAATCCTGAATGTTTCTTTTGACCTTTGTTACCCAGTGAAGGCTCCTGACATGGGCCTTTGGATAACACTGGGTGTTATCCAAACTTTGCCCACATGAGAGAAATGGTAATTTTGTGATGATGTATCCTGGTCATCCTTGTGTACAGCAGTACACAGCAAACAGTATCAAAAGAAAAAAAGCAACACAGAATAGTGCAATTATTTATGTTGTGGTTGTTTGGTTTGGTTTGTTTGTTGAGTGTTTTTTGATTGTTTATTTTTCTTTTTCAGAAAAAGCTGACATGTAGAAACATTTAATGTATAGGTGTAGGCTGACTCTTCTCAGAGATACGTTGCAACACTACCCAAAAAACTGATGTACTGGATCATGAATTGGAGCTTTGTAGCTCACTCCCAGTTAGAGGAACTTATGAGTGAATGTTCCAACTGGTCAGCAAAAGGCAAGAGCAGGGAGTGTGAAAAAGATTTTTGATGTTGATAGGAGCTTCAGCAGCTTGGTAGTCTACCTGGACTACATTCATGCTCTGATTTTTGCTTGTCTATTTGCATGCATATGGTTCTCTGTTTGGGCTCACTGTTCTCTAGCTTCCTACTAGCAGAGCATAGCTCTTACCAATGTAAATGTGAGCACCCAGCAAATTTGCAAATCAGTGATCCATAAAATGAGCAGTACATAATGAGCAACCACCTGCAAAAAGTTTGGTTGAAATTACTAGACCAGCCTCATTAACAACCAGTATGACAAAAGGCAAGGTTTAATCCAGTTCTCTAAGGCTGCTTTAACCACAAAACTTCCTGTGATCTTCTCTGATCCAGTAATTGCTCCGTATCACACAAAATGGGGGTTAGGTAAGATTCCTCATGCATGGAGACCTTGACTTTGCGTAGGTTCTGCTTTTGCCTGGTTTTTTTTGGTTCATATATTTCAGTCATCATTCCTAGATCTTTGTAATGAATTAAAACTTAGATCTTACTTCTGTCATTAGCTGAACTAAAACCATTTAGACCACTGCACAAGCCTCTATCATGTCTGACTACAATCAGCAGTAGTGAGGTTTTGTCCTTTGCATAGAGACGTTCTCAGAAAAGTAAATGAGGCCTACAGTTTGCCAGGGGCTTTCACAGAACTATTTTTGACCTTCAAGAGGTACCTGAGGCCCTGGCAGCCCTGATTCTTTCCCAACATCTGATGGGAATCTCCCTACTTTCCTGACCCAACCAGGCAGAGGTCTTCTGTCTCCAACTTTGTCAGACTTTAGCACGACTTATCCTTTACTTCAGTGTCCTTCACTTCAGTCTTTAGACTGCTTCTAGTTCCTAGCTTCCCTTCATCCCCTTCTTTCTGTTTAATCGATGTCTATCTCTATTGCTGGTCACCCTGGTTGCTCTTTTTATCTATAAATAGAAAATATTATTTACTGAAGTTATATGTGAAGCTTTACCCATGTGCGTGCAGGCAAAACCACACAGGCATATGTGTGGCTGTAGATGTGCACCCAAGGGTTCAGAATTCTTGAAGTCATAAGTAATGAAAACAGCCTTTAATAATGGAAAGTAGGATAATCAGTTATTAACTTGATGTACAATAGACATGTATTTTCTCAGGGACATAAAATTCTGGTTTTATGCATTCTGCATAATATCTCCCTTTGCACATGCCTCCAGTGTGTAAAAAAGGCAGGCCAATGGGCACAATCAGCAGAGAGGCCTTGCAGTTTGGATGGTAATTAAAAAGAAAATTGCAGAAACTAATTTTGTTTCCAGTGAAACTAATGGCAAAATCGCCACCTGATTTGACTGGGTAGGGAAATGCTTTGCAAAAATTACTTACCACATATAAAGATAGATAATGAAGACATATGTATTAAAAAGCATAATATGATAATGGAAATCCATTAGTAGATGTGCAATAACATAGGTATGGATAATTGAAAATATCTAATTGAGTTTGAAAGTTGCGTTTCAAGATGAGCTGTCAGGTGAAATGGAGAATTCAAGAAATTGAGAAAGGAAGTCTGTTTAAAACAGCAAGCTCTGAATAATTGCAAATTCTCATTGCATGAGATGGGACATGGCCATCAGAGGAGATCAGTGGGATAAAAGAAACTAAAGTATGCAAAGCAGACACAGTTGCTATGCTGCATTTGGACCACCTTCATCTCAAACCATATCAGAGCTGATTTAAGGGATGTTTGGTATTCTTGTATAGCTAAAACCAGAAGCCTGGAGGGCCTTGAAATCTGAAACCCTTATGAAGTCACATTACTGACACAGCACTTGCTAACAGCCTTCTGACGAAATCTCTGTCACAGACTTCCCACATTAACCTCTGTGCTTCAGACTTCATTTAATTTCACTTCAAATTGAGTCTGTTTTGCTCACACTCCTCCACCTATCGCCTTTTTTTTTTTTGCCCACCATTCTTTAAAGTACTAAATAAACATCTGGTATTATAAAAAGCTAGTATGTAACAAGAAGGAAAATAATTTTAAAACCAGAAGAGAATCACTGTTACAAAGCTATTTTGTTAACAGGATAAGCAAAAACTGAATGACATAAAAATATATTTTTTCACTAATTAAAGAAGCATAGTTCGATCTCTAGTTTTGATTGGCATAATTCCTGTTATCTGCTTGTATATTGTACAGACACAAATCATTAGCACTCTTTTTCCTCCACAGAATCGTTTTATTCTTATTCAAATCAAAGTGAGCAGCATTTTTTCTTTCTATCTCAGGCTTTATGATAATGTTGACCATAAGCGAAAGGATCATTAAATTCCATATTCACTTCATAGGTCAGTGTAGCAGCTTCCTTGCATGTAGTATCATTATAATTTTTAAACCTTAAAACCTAGGAAAAATAACACAGAAGCGTGATATATTCTGTTTAAATTATTGTTTTGTTATTAAAATTGGTTTCATATTTCCCTAGCCATCCTATAAAGTGATATAACCTCATAATTAAAATGTCTAATTTATTTCCTTGCTCCCAATGTTGTTGAAATTGGCCACTGTTACTCTAGATACCAATGCTCTAACAGACTCCAAAGAAACAAAATAGTTTGTCTGATTTTATTTTCAATTGTCATTATGCTAAATAGAAAAAAAAATTAACCTGAGATCAGAGAATAATCCCACTACAAAACAAATTCAGTGAATAAATGCAAGGGTGATTTATAGAAATAAATATTTGGAATATAGACATTTAGGGAAAAAAAAAAAAGAGACAGCTTCATTTATATAAAGAATAGAACCTGATAATGAGTGATTTATGTTTGGACCAGTTCCAGTAACTTCTCAATCCGTGGGAGCATTTCCAGCCTACTGAGAGGATGAAATGAGAGGGGTTATGAAGGGAAATGAAAGATATACTGTGTTATTTATGAGAAGAAAAGGGGATGGAAGGACCAGTACACATTTCACATAGGTATTGTAGTGTACAGGGTGCACACACCACACAATGTTTTTCCTCAATCTTTCTAAAGCCACAGGGGAGCAGATTCATAGACAATTAGAGACTTGATTACACTGATTACAGTGTGAAAATAATATGTTTTGGCTGTTACAATGTATGGCTAAACATGAACTATAAGAGAATAGACTCCAGGCTGATACACTGTAGTGTGTTTAGAATTTCAGTAACCTCTTGATGCCTTAAAAGAAGGTGATTCTTTGGACTCTCTATGGTTGAAATACATTCCCTCCTGATGTAAAACAATAAAGCCCTCTTGACTCATCTCTCTCTGAGATTTTAAGAAAGTTGTGAATTATATGGAGAAGAGGTTATTCACAAAGGCTAATACCTGTACTCCCTCAGTGTAAGCAAAGAAGATCCCTGAAGGAACCATCAGAGTTAGGTCCTAAGTTTAGATTTGCAAAAACACTTCCTTGAAAAACATCTGTATCTACTTAGATTGGAAAGTTTCCTTTTGAAGAAAGACGCCACAAGGCTAATGTGCATCCTTGTGAATGACTCCCAAATATCGCACAAAAATACAGTCTTACAATCTATGCCCAGTGCTTTCAAGTTCTATTCTTCATATTCACAAAAAAATGTTTTTGATATTAAAACTTCATGTTGATCATCCAGCCCTTTGGTTCTTACAAAATTTAGTTCTGTGGACATGCTGACAAACCCTGACACTAATAAAATACAAAGATGCAACACACTTGAGAAATTAATAAACATATTTTCATATTTTTATGTTTTCTTTTGTTGCTACAACATGAAATTTTGCACCCTGAAAAATTCTACTGTTCTCCAATTTATTGAATATGCACTTGATATTTCTCTCCCGATGTGAGAAGAGATCCATATTCATATTTATTTTGCTCTAAATTAGCTACTCGCTTATTGACCCTAAATAGTTATCATCTCAGCTGGAAATATATTAGAGTTCTAGTTGCCAAACAAATATTCAGCAAAAGATGAATAAAAGCATATGGGGAGGAAAAACCCACAAAGTTTTCACTGCCAATATAATGGAAGGCATTCTGGCGGACAGCCATCTGCACCCGCTGAACAGAGGGATCCTGGGATGACATTGATCGATTTAACAGTAGGAAGGTATTAATGATATTCAGCACTGATGGCTGAGCCACTTCACACTCATTTGCATTTCCATTCATCATCTCAGCATTTATCATTATGAGGCGAATGCCAGAACTAATTAAAGTCTGGGCTAACAGGGTGACATGGGAGTCCAGCCGCTACTTATACTGAGGAAACATGGGAAACTTTCCAGCAGGAAGTAGACCAACCTTACACCAAACTCAATTAACTTAATTCCTAACTAAACCATTTGAGGGTCCTTCATTTGAATAAACTAAAAAGCTGGGATTGAAGTTACACCATGTCTTTTTCTCCTTGTGCTCTAGTAGTTTCATGACTCAATAACATTGTCCGATGTAGACATTTGGGAGACATCCGTAATGTGATTCCACTCTTCCTCAGCAATCCCCTTCCAATTTTGTCATAGGAAGCAGCAATACTATGTCAGATCCTGTAATAAAAATTAAGTTTTAAACCTAAATTCTAACATAATTTGATCCTGAAGAGACTTTAAAAGTATTGTGAATATCTCAGTAAAAAAGACACTCAAAAGCTGGAATACACAGAAATCTGTTGTTTATGTAATAAGGCTAGTAAATTACCTCTTTAAAAAGAAATAAAAATTACCTTTTTGTTTGTTTGTTTGTTTGTTTGTTTTTTGTTTCTAGCACAAAAACATGAAATATTTCTTCTCTGCAGATGAAGACTTTCTTGGCATATTCTCACAAGCTGTCCTAGCAGCTGCATTGAGGTGATGTGTGAGCAAAGTGACCAGCATATGTCTTGGAATGTTTTGGTTTCAAGAATCTCCTTGCTGAGTGCTGGAAATAGTCACAAGGATATATTTTATCAAATTCCACTTAGGTCAGGTCTCTAGCACCTTTAGGTTCCTTTGAAATTTCCAAGCAGAAATAGTAAATGTGATAGGAGAAAGTAGGAGAAAGGCGTAGTAGCACAGAAAACTGCAGAAAATATTTGCAAGTAAATTATTACTTTTAAATTTTCTTTTTTTTTTCCAAATATAGGCAGAAAAGTAATAATTTCAAATGTGGATTATAGTAAACATAATCTTTACTAATGGTTATATATGCTGTTTTTATATTTCAAAGCAATATTTTATTTTCCTTTCAACAAGCATAAAGAGACATTTGATCTAGGCTCTGAGTGACATAATATAATTTCATTGCCCAAGGAATTTCTCTATTAGTAAAATAAATACATACTACCAGGTCAAATATCTTGTTCCCATGAAATATCTAGTCCACAATGAAAACTCCTCAGTTTTCTGAGGAAAAAGATTAAAGATAATGTCTAAGACACACTTGTGAGAAAACGTCTTTTATTCTCTTTTGCAAAAACATTAATGGTTTTAAAAGAGATGCAACATCTTTATTTGTCTAGTGACATCCCTCCATACATATCCACACATACAAGGCCATTCTTCTGTGGGAAAGACTCTGCAATGATGCTTCAAAACAGTCAAGAGATCCATATATTAAAATCAAATTTTCATAAAACTTTTTGAACTTTAATGAGAAAGTAGTGAGCCTGTAGTCTTGGTGAACCTTGGTGAATCTCCTTCTAAGAGGAAACAGCCTTTGGTCATACCAAGTTTTTGGGATTTCATTGCATAGGTTCATCTGGAATGCATAAAACTCAGACAGGCATGGATGAACTGCTCAGGCTCTTTTTACCAGGCATTCACGAAAAATATAGACATTTTATGCAAGCAGAATGAAGATATGCAGGAGATAATTTTCATTTCCTTTTCAGGCTGGCCAATTTTAATGTAGTCCTCCTTTGTGGTAACAACTTTGTCCTCTTCCTGACATATATTTCTGAGCCATTCACATGGCCAGTCAGTGTGTAGCCTGTAAAAAAGATCAATGTACAACGAAGGGTTAGATTATATTGACTTAATGTTGATTAGTTTACACTGAGTTGTCGGCTGCAAAAGATGTCAGAGCTTTTGTAGTTCATTAGCTCCCATCAATTGAACACTGGCTTAAATGAGTACATGAGACTCTTCTTGTCTGTAATGCAATTTCTACTTGCATTTCATGCTTAGTTTTCCTGTCTGTACTTTCATGTGATGGCTGTTACAACATTTTTCTCCATGAGAGAAAAGAAAGAGCGTAAAAAAATTGGAATGATTGCCAGGTGAGTTCCTGCTCATTTCAGCTCAGGAAGTTATCCCACTTGCTATGATCAGTAAGATCTCTGACACCAGTTGTATCAGAAGTGTTATTCACCTGCAACATATTTTGTAATCCTGCTGGGAAATGATATCTCATAATTTAAAAATGTATGACTTTACTAAATGATACCCTTACTGTCACAAATTCAGTTGCAGCTTTTGGAATTTATGATCATGGACCTGAACAAATTTGGATTCCATAAAAATATTTGCTGTTATCAAAAAAGTGTTAGAAATTTGGTTCTGAAACAGCTGTAATGGACAGTGCAAATACAATTTTGTTATCTTTGAGGAGAGAGAAAGGGCACAGCTTTGTAATCATGGAATAGCTGGGGTGGGAAGGGACCTCTGGAGGCCATCTGTTCCAACCTCCTTGCTCGAGTAGGCCCACCTACAGCCAGTTGCCCAGGACCTTGTCCAGGAAGATTTTGCAGAGTATTACAGGAAGATTAGAGTATCTCTAAGGATGGAGGCTCCACAACCTCAATGACTCCACAACCTCTTTGAGCAGCCTGCACTGGTGCTCGGTCACCCTCAACGTAAAAAAACTTCTTCCTCACATTAAGGAACAAACAAGACAGAAAAAGAACAGATTTTGATACTTATTTTTGTCAAGCAGCTGGATATTTTTTACATGCTGGCCAACTGTCCAGCTGTGCTCTGTGGCAGACTTCTTCCACCACCATCACCACAGACTCTGAAATATGTTAAAAAAGGATGGAGTTTGCTGCCAGAAATACAAAAAGTGCATTGCACAAAACTGGTTTTGGCATTATAGATGCAAATTGGCAAGGGAATGACTGCTACAAAGAGGCCCTGTAGGAAGCAAAATGAGGCAAAGGTTAAAGTTTGCAGTTGAAAGTAAAACTATTTATAAGATATTTCAAATTTTATATATGTGAGGTTTGATTCATAACTTCAGTGTCATTAATTATCAGTTTGCAGAAAATAATTATAGTCTGCTTGGAACACCTTTGCCAAAATGTTGTTGATACCTTTTATTTGGGGCTCTATGGAATATTTTGATTTCAACACAATTTAGTTTCAATATTATAACAAATGTCAATATATTATTTCTTTCAAAATATCTAAATCTTAACTTAAAATGATAAAAATAAGACTACTTAAGTTTCTAGATCTCTGGTGATTTTAAGAATAATTCTCAAAACCAGTATTTTTTCAAAATCTCCATTATCTACAGTAAATTTTGACTTCTGGGAAGCCTTAGTGTTGCTAAGAAAAGAGATACCATAGAAACACAGAATTGTACTTCCATCTATTGACTCTACATAAAACATATCACCATGTGCTCTCTCTTTGGAAAGGTTTTTGAGTTTTTTTGACCAAAATTCTAACAAGAAAGCCATGCAAAAATGAATTACGATCAGGAAAGAAACCTTCTCACATAGAAAAGGAAAAATACATAAAAATCTGGAATGTTCATAATGATGCCTCTTAAACCTTCTCTTCCTCTACAATAATTTCAACTACTTAAGAAAATTTAAAATTATTGATATAGGAAAAGTCTTATTCTATGCACCTGCACCACCTCATTACCATTCTTCTTGTTCTCTTCCACTCTGTTCTTCTGACTGCCAAGCTCATGTGGTCATACATGATAAAACTGCATGTACATATAATGTAGGGTATAAATTATTATTACCCAGAGAGGTGAAAAGACATCAAACACAGAAACAAAAACATATGATATAAATCAAGTAAAACAACACAACATGAATTCTAGTCACCCTGGGAATGATATATGATAGTTATATTTGTATACTATCATATATATATATATAATTCTGCTCCCGTTTGTACATGAAAAATCAGTGAAGAACTATAATTTGGACATTTAAATCAAATTTGAAAAGAAAAGAAAAAAAGCAGGACATTGGGGATATCAGATTCAAAAAGTGGTTACAACTTTTGAAATTAGGATCAAACTTCAAAGAAAGCAGAGTTTTTGTTTTCTTTTAACAGAAAGGACTAGTGTTAATTCTGTTTTAATATGAGCTGTACTAAGCAGCAAAGGTGCAGTTTTTTGGTGATTCGTGTTTCTTTTAAAGTACCTTTCAAGGTACCGCCTTTAAATGTTCAGCAAACATCTGACACAACTAGAATAAAACTGGTGGTCAGCCTGATAGTTACTGTATTTGTGGCTGCTACATCAGTTAATCTCAAGATAAGCATACAGTATCTTGTCTCCTAGAAAAAGACATAATGACTATGTTAGTGAATTTATTAAGAGGTTTTTAACAAGTATTTAAATGCCCAAGTCCTCGGTTACATTTTTTAAAAACTTTTTTAATTGTTACATGCAGCTATAGGAAATAGTGGTGTAGTTAATAGATTATTTTAGAGAATGCAATAAAACAACAACAAAAAAGACATATCATAGTGGTTTAATTTATTTATTTCATTTAAGTATTTAACCAATTAATTATAATAAAAATAAGTTTATTTTACTAAAGGAAGCTTTTATACTACACAATCCAAATAAGTCTTTTTATATCTCTTCTAAAATTAAGTTCATAGGACAAAGGACTCAGAAAGTTTGAGGCTTTTCTTAGGACAGTCATGAAAATAGTCAAATACACTAGCTGAGCTCAAACACACTAGCTGAGCTCAAATACACTATGCCTGAGCTTCTCTTATTTAAACCACAGGGATAATTCATGAAGTGAATTTTTGTATGTGTTTTCAGGATCTATCATTTAAAAGGTTTCCATGGAGAAGTAATCAGAATTGTTCTGTATGATGATATTTATTATTCATGGTCCTACTCTAGCAGTAAAACAGCTAATAAAACAACCTCTGAGAAAGAAATACCAGAGCAGGCATTCTGTGACTCTTTTGTAATGGATAAGGACTTCTGATTCACTTGTGAAAGATTCTATTCCTTACTGTGCTCAGGGCTATGCATTTACAGGAACACTCAATAAAATTCCTTTTTATCACATTTTCACAATCTTTTATAGTGAATAAACACCATAAGATAAACATGAAATATTTCCTTCTGGAAAAAGAAAATATAGTCCAGTCCCAGTAAATAAGCATAGCAGTCATTATCACTGTAAAACCAAACTAGCCATTTTGTCTTATAAGTGTATGCATCTTCTCGGGGTATGAAGCTGAAAATACTTCTGTAAGATACTGCATTCAAGGACTTGTTCAGTCACTAACTGCAGGAAGATGAGGTAATAATAACAAAAAAATCTATCCCCTGGGGGAAGAAAATAGAAAAATGGGAAAGGAAAATGAAAAAAAGAAAAAAGAAAAAGAAAAAAAAGAAAAAGAAAAAGAAAAAGAAAAAGAAAAAGAAAA
>JANRGV010000001.1:87614624-87640678 GCA_024734035.1 Alethe castanea | reverse complement strand
TCCCTGGAATGTTCAGTTCCAGGTTGGACACTGGGGCTGGAGCAGCCTGGGACAGTGGGAGGTGTCCCTGCCATGGCGGGGGTGGCACTGGGTGACTTTTAAAGGTCCCTTCCACCCCAAACCATTCCCTCTGCACCTCTCCCAGGCTGTAATTTGCCATTTAAAGTGAGGAAGAATCTGTACCAAAGCACAGCTCTGAGGTCATCCAACACTGGTTGTTTCTGCAAACATCCCTGTTCCAGCAGTATCCTCTTGGACAACAGAGCAATGATTTACATGGCCAGGAGATTATTTCCCTCTGCTGGAAAGCCAGGCAGAAATGTCTGGTGTCACTCAGGGCACAGTCCTGTTGGCTTTGTCACTCAGCTTGAAAAATTGATTCCATTTTCCTGTTTTTAGCTCTTGGGATTTTTCCTTCTCCCTGAAAGTCTTGTGAGGCTCTGAGGGAGCTGTGTCGTCTGGCACTCACCTGACTATTTCAGGGATGGAGCCAGCCAGCCTCTCCAAGTTTAGGAATCATCTTCTTGATCCTCCTGAACTTGGAAAATCCAGAAAATGGTGCTTCCCTTCTAATAATAACTCTTGTGAGGAGGTGGAGGCTGGCCTTACATTTTTTTTATTGGTGGAGGAGGAGGTGGTCTTTTAGACTCCAGATTGTTCCAGCCTGAACAATCTGGTCTGGTGGCACAGCATTCCTAATGGAGAGCCTTAACTTTCCATGAGCAGAAATATTGATTTCTAAAGAGCTGAGAAGCTCAGAAATCAGCACCTTTTCCTTCTGACCAGCCCCTGTTTTTACCTCATTGAACAAATGTTGGACACTAAAGGAAATATTTTGCTGCAAGTGAGGTTGTGCCCAGTTCCCAGCTCTCACAGAACCTCAGGCTAAGCTGCTGTGCACAGGAATCAGACATTTCCCCTCTCAGTCAGCAAGTGTGGCTTTGGCAGGAAAGCAGAAAGTGACTGGGGGAAAAACTCAAAGGAGAGGACTCTGCTCTGAAATCACAAGAAATTGGGTGAAAACTGCAAAATGCACTTTTGCTCTGTGTCAAAAGAGGAGGATAATTTAGGGAATTGATGTTTTCCCTCAGTCCTGTGCCTTCTCCTTTCACCCTGAGAACTCTGCATCATGCAACCTGTGTTATGAAAATGGAATTCCTGGCTGTGAGAGTCGACACAGCCACGTTCTGATCCAATGTGTGTCACCCAAAGGATGTCACCTTGCATCCTTGTCCCTGAAACACTTAGACTCACGAAGAATCCTGATGTGTTTTCACATGAAATAAACCAACCCTAATGAGTGCTGAAGGATTCAGCCAGCAGGCTGCAAAACTCTTAAAAGTTTTGGGGGTTTTTTATTATTTTTTTAAAGGGCTCTTCAGGAAAAGACTGCTGGGAAAATGACACACATGGGTCTTCCTTGGCTCCTGGTGGGGAGTCACAGCAGCTGCTGTGTTTCCTTCTGTATTATTCAGGTGGGCTTTCAGCACAAATCTTTGCTCAGGAGTCTCTTCCTCTCCATGGAGGGGGAAGTTGGATACTAATTGGAACAGAAACCTTAATTTGCTGTGATACAAATCCCAGCACACAGAGTGTGCTGCACTGCATTTGCAAAACATGGTAAGTACCAAAAGGCTTTTAACAGGAGTGTTTTTCAGCTTTTAAAACCTGTTCTTGTTTTACATTCCACTTTCAGCACCACTAGAAGATGACACATGATGAAGATCCCGTGGGCTGAGTGCACCACACTCAACAGACTCTCTTTGTTCCATCACTGCATTCCTGTTTCCTGCAAGGATTGGGATTTCCCTCACAGCCTTCTCTTCCCCTGCTCTGACTGGTAACAAACTCCACTGGTGGCTCTGTGCACTGGTTTTGACTGGGGTAGAGTTAATTTCCTTCTCAGCAGCCGTGTGTGGGATTTGTGATTAATAACCCAGGGATATTTCAGCTGTTCCTGACCAGTGCTTGCACAGCATCGAGCTCTGTGTTTTGTACTTACCAAGGCCCTTAGGAGCAAACTTCATATTTAAAGGTTTTGGAGTTAATTTAGCGAAGGAAATTATTTTCACTTGACAATATATTAGATGTAACTACTCAATTTCTGTCTTTTATTATCTTCCCACATGGAGCTTCTTTTTCTGTCACAATAAATGAATGGCTGGGCGACTCTGAATATCCTGCCTAGAAAGCTGCAAACTGTAGGGCTTTTTGTATGTTTGAGCACAGTTTTCCAAATTTTCTGTATTTGATTAGGAAGGATAGGATAATTTTTAAAAACTTTTTTACCTCTGAGGGTGACAGAGATAAAAAAAACCCTTGGCTTCACCAGCTTGGATGCCAATCTCCCCAGATTCTTTCCATTGGCAGTGGAGGGAAAGGGTTTTTCTCCAGAGCTCCTGAATCCAGATTCCCAAAATGGACATTTTAACCGACACAGAAGCCTTGGAAGAGAAGCTTTCTGACACTGGGAGTTAGGTGGAGTCAGTGCTTGCTTTGATGTTTCAATAAATGCCCCCTGGAACACATTAGGCAAAGGGAAACAGCTGGCAAATGTCAAGGAACGACCAAAATTAAATTCCTTTGTAAGGAACAAGGGTGGATATTCCAAGCAGGCAGTGTTTGATGGTGCTACAGGGAAGTTTTCTATTTGCCCATATTTCATGGAGGCAGGAAAATGAGGAGAATTGATTCTTGTAAAGGAATTTAGGGGACTACAGATTCAATTCTCATTTGCTGGCTCTTGTATGAAGCTGGGAAAGAGTTTGTTCCTTTCATGGGGCAATTCCCAAGGATTGATCTCCAGCCTGAGCTCCTGTGTTCCCATTGCAAAGATCATGAGAATATTTGAGACCAAACTACAGCCTGGAAAGCCATAAGGGCTCTCAGTGGAAAGAAAATGGAATAGATGCATGAGCTTGATGTAGCTCTAAAATGCAGAATATTGCAAGTGCCTTCTTGATGACACACTCCAAGTGACATTTAATGAAAAATGGGATATTTTGAAGTGGAAGGATTGGGAAATATCTCAGTGATAGCAATGAAAACAAGACACCAAACTGCCCTGCGTATGAGGATCATGTATCACTAAAACAGATGAAGGTAACAGGAATAAAGGACTAATTGTATTTTGAAAGGTGAACAAATGAAGAAATAACTAATGGCTGTAGGACACAGTTTGAGGGTCTTCTTGCTTTTCTCTCTCTCTCTCTCTCTTTTTTTTTTTTTTTAAACCAGCAGGAAAGTGTCATAAAAATGATAAAAAGCCCCCTCACAAAATGTGGTGGTTGCATTTTGTTTCTAAGGACATTTTTCTCAGTGGCTGCATCAGTGTTTCAGTAATAACCATCAGATAAAGGCTCCCAGGGTTCTGAGGTCCTCTTGATATCTCTTGTCAGGGAAATTTGGGGAAATTTGCCAGGCTCTTTCTGTCTATTCCTTCAGAGGGAGGGAGTGTCAGGCATTTATTTGGCTTTTGTTTCTATCTCTGGGAAAACTCCATGACTGTCTATCCATGTAAATTTCTCATTGAATCCATTTGTTCATGCCCATATATGTATTACTCTTTTCCTAATAAAAACAGGTACAAGATGCTGTTAATCCAACAATTTGGAACACTGAAATCAAATAAAATGGATGTATTAATATTACTGCTCATGGCAAACAAGAACATATGCTGAATTTTATGCCCATTTTATTAGGATCAGCATGTTCCTTGATACACGTTGGTGCTGTGACTTAACAGCTCAGTTTTATTTGCATTTTGTGGGCACCAACTCAGTTGCAGGAGCTGCTCTGCCAAACATCAGGAGGTGCCTGGGGGCAAGGTTTGGTTTGGATTTCTACCTGTCTGTCCTTAGGGCTGATGTGGTGCTTGTGTGAGCGACAGATTTCACTCAGTCCCAGCTAGAAGAGATAAAAGCTCTGCTTTCCTTCAGAAATACCTCTTGCTATGAGCTGGCACTAACAGAACCCTGGGCTCTTCAAGCACTGAGTTGTTGCACTGTGAAGGAGAGGGGGTCAGGCTGTTGGAATGTTCGTGCTTGAGAGGGAAGGAGAAATTCAGGATTTTCCTGACATGACATCGACTCATCAGTCACTGCCAGCTGCCATGAAGCTCTATTGGCAGCTGGCTCTGCACCCTGAGACTCAGTGCTATTTCTGAATTGCCTTCAAAGCCCAAACTCCCTGCAAAGGAACTCTAAAAACCTCTCCCAGTGCCTGAGCAGGCTTTGGGAATTCAATGAAAGGATGGCCCCAGGGTGTTTCTGACTGAAGGCACTGAGAGCAGCTCCAGTGGATGTGCTGCTCTCTGAGCAGTTCATGGAATTTTGGCACATCCCCGAGGGGCTTTTCTGGCACAAATACAGAGCTCTGCACCTCTGGCCCCAGGGGCTCTGCCAGGAGATGGTTCCTGTGTTTATGCTGTGATTCCCTTCTGCTCAGAGCTGCCTGCACTGCAAATACACACAGAAACCTTCCTGATTGGAAAATTTCATAGAATCACAGGTTGGTTTGGGTTGGAAGGGTCACATCCTCCTCAGTCAGGATGTGTCCAGCCTAGCCTTGGACACTCCCAGGGATGGAGCAGCCTCAGCTGCTCTGGGTGTTTGTTTGAACTGAGCCATGCACACAGCCAAGAGAAGAATTGCTGTTCATGCCCTAATTGTGAAAAGCAAAATGAGGCTTCTGAACTGAATGTGGTGTTTTTCAGTCCTAACTTAAAGGCCAAGTGGACACCAGGCTGCTTTCAATCCAGGGGAGGGGTGGAGAGCCCCAAAATCCAAACAGCATGTGAACTGTAGACTGAGATTTTGTATGAGAACAGCAGTTTTTCTTGTCAGCCTTAAAACTCCCATTTGCTAGTGGGAAATACATACAGAGAAGGTACCATTTGCACAGGAATAATTCACTTCTGCCAGTTCCCTTTGTTTCCCAGTGAGATGAGGTGTAGCTGCTGTGAGGAATTCTTTACTTGTGAGCAGAAAAACAGGATTAGGCTCAGGTGACCAACACTGCCTTGGCTTCCTGTCCTGGGTGTGCAGATGGGGCAAGGATTCCTCTCAGGATAATTGGGATATTCACACTTTTTGGGGGGCTGGCAATCAGCACTCAAGGTGGCCTGAGGTATTTCTGTTTCACAGCCTCAGTTACATTTCTATCACGATGTGTCTCAAAAGACAATTCTACTTCTGCCCCAGGCACAGAAATCTGTTCCCAGCTTTTCCCTAAATATCTTTTGGGTTCTCCAGCAAGTCTCATTAGCAGATATGTTTGACTCTGGCACATGACCATTGAAACCAGGGGCTTTGGGCTTTGTTGCCCCACAAACCCACAGGTTGCTGCAGTGCCCCACAGCTCTTTTGGAAATATAAACCCATGTTTGCACCCCAGGCAGCAACAGTCTTGCCCTGAGGTCCTGTGGAAAGGTAAAACTAATGTTTCTAAGGAGTTGAAATAACATGGCAGTGCCTTTAAACGGCAACAAAATGAAATAAATTGAATTCTTATTGCCAAACATTCTTGGTAAATTGGTTATTTTCTTTTTGCCCACAAACAGCTAAAGAAGGACTATTAAATCTAAGGAATACAAATGCTAAGTAACATGAAGAGCTTGAATCAGACCCAGAGTTAAAGCTGGAAATAATTCTGTCCCTAATCCACTCTGTGTTACCCTGTGTAAGATTGGTTGTCATGCCAAAATCTAATAGTCTGCTCTCATCCTCTTTAGATAGCAGGACAAATTGGCCAGGGCACACTTTCACTGCATTTGGGCTTCTCATTGCACTCCTAGTTGGCTTTTAGAGAAGCATTTCAAATATTCTTATCATTATCACCTGAAAAGATGTTTTCTTTCTGTATAAATGCTAAATGGAAATGGGAGGTCGGGTTGCTTATGGAATACACAATTTTTAATTGACTTTAAAAAAAATTATTTTACTCATGCACATATAAGTAAAGCTTAAGGTGTTATTAAAAGCTTCAAACTGCAGGCTCTTTAATCTTTTGTTTCTATTCATATCTCTTGCTTTTGGCTTTAATCAGTGAATTTCTTGGCTTGGAAAACTTTCTTCATAGCAACACCTTCAAACTGTGCACGCAATATATTGATATAGAGACGTGTGGAAGGCATTTGGGTTCTGAAATCCTCTCGAAATATTTTTAAACAACCTTGGAAATGTGTATATAACATATCATCTCTGTAGCAACATTCTTTAAAGACAAATTAGTGGGTTTACTCCTTCTTATACCTACTGGTATGGAAATGGATTAACTGGGAAAGATTGGGAGGCACTGGATTGAAATTACTGATACCAAGTTCAGATTTCTTGTGAGATCTGGTGATTTTTAAATTTTTTTTTCCAGCCAGCTGAAAATAAAAGGTATGGCCAGGGACTGCTGCAGTGATTCATTGATTGACCTCTCCAGAGCTGCTCCAGCAAATGTGGCTGTTGCTGGTCGATAGCTGGGAGGGCTTTAGGCAGTCCCTGCTGTCCCTGGTCACCCTGCCCAGGCTTTCATTTTGGCTGGGGACCAGCTGGAGAATCCAATAGAAGAAGTGGGTCAGGTACCTTTGATTAATTCTTGAAGCAGAGAGGAATTTCTCCCAGGTTTTCTGGCTGCTCCCTGCAGTCCTGCCTATGGTTGGCAGCTGACAGGAAGGAAATAATTTCCCTGGGTCTGTAAGTGCAGACAGAAAGTCTGGAATGTCTGCAGGAATCACAGAATGGCTTGGGTTGGAAGGGACCTTAAAGATGATCCAGTCTCACCCCTTCCATGGGCAGGGACACCTCTCACTGTCTCAATTGCTCCAAGCCCTGTCCAGCCTGGCCTGGGACACTTCCAGGGATGAGGAGCCCACAGCTTCTCTGGGAAAACTGTTCCACTGTCTCTCTACCCTCACAGGGAAGAATTCCTTCCTAATATCCCATCTAACTCTACTCCCTTTCTGTGTGAAGCCATTCCTCCTTGTCCTGTCACTCCATCCCTTGGAAATAATCCCTCTCCATCTTTCTTGTTGGCTCCCTTCAGGTGCTGAGGTGAGTTAATAATCAATAAAGAGCATAAAATTCCAATATTTTTCTCCTAAATTATCTCCTGCTCTGAGTTGCATAACTGGTTTTAGTTTCTCTGATCCTATGCCCTGGGGCAGGGACTGCATTTTCAATTTCTCTAGAGAGCACAGAACATCACAGCTCCTATCAGACAACTTTTCAAACAAGTGATGTCGCTGCTTGGGATCCTGTCAAAACTGTGAGAGCATGAACAGCTCAGGATGGGGAGTTCACTTCAGACACTTAAAAATAGATGTGTGCTCCTCAGGGATGTCTTTCCTAAGATTCCTGCTCCAGCTGGGAGGGAATTGCTCATCCTGGGCTGGTACAGAGTTAAAACAGGCAGATGATTCTGGGAGGGACCTGAAGGATCTGGAAGTGGGTGGGTGAAGGGAGGGATGAACATTCCCAGGAGTATCCACAAAACCCTGCAGGCTGAGCTGCCTTCGCTGCCACTGAAATGGAGAGGCTGGCTCTGCTTAGTCCAGACTAAGTGCTTGAATAATTATCAGCTTCTTAATTGATGCTGGGGTAGACTGAGCCTGAAATGTGCTGGAGACTGAGATTATTCCCTTAAAACACCCTGCTGTGAACTGCAGAGCCCCTGAGGATGATCAGAACCTCTTGTTTGCCCAAGACAAGCCTTTCCCACTCTGCCACATCCAGCACCTGATCAGGCAGGGTTTGTGCCTGGTGTCACCTTCCAGGCTGTTTTTTACCAGGTCTAACCGAGCTGGTTAGAAACCAGCAGGGAATGTTGGCAGGAGTCATGGCCACAACAGGGAATGCACTGCAGGTGCATCCTGGGGCTCCAGTGCAGTGATCCACCCACTCCAGCTGAGCCTGTTGCATGATGAGGAATTTAAAGTTTGTCCTGGAATACTGGAGGCAAAAAAACCCAAAAAGCACCCAACAAAAACAAACCAAACAAAAAAATCCCGTACACACAAAAAAACAAAACAAAATTATAATGGCTAATTAGATAAAAATAGATCTGATGTTTTCTTGGCTGATTCCTGATAAGCTGTGATCTTACATGACCTTCATTTCTCCAGAAAGGATGTTCTTCTACCCAGGAGGATTAATTTCAGATGGAAGTTTACACATAAATCATGGAATAATGGAACGATTTGGGTTGGAAAAGACCAAAAGTTTATCCAGTTCCATCCCAGGGACATCTTCCATTGGACCAGGTTGCTCCAAGCCCCTATCCAACCTGGCCTTTTTTCTGTCTCACATCCTTCCATCCACTTCTATAACTGACAATTTTTAAAATTTTTTCTTTTCCTGGGTGCAGAGTCAATTTTCAAATATCATTCAGAGAATTGCAAAATAGCCCTGATTTGAATGGATTTTAAAAGACCATCTGGTCCCATTGAGATTATTCACCTCCCTGCCCAGTCACCTCTGGAAAATCTCCAGCAATGGGGACAGAGGATGTCCCTGGGGATGTTTTTCCAGTGGCTGGTTATTCTTACTGTAAAAAATTTCTTTTTAGGCCAAAATGACGTTGAGATTTGTCAATTCTGCTCCTGTTTTCAACAACCAACACAATGAGGTGCTCAAGATCTATTCCAGTAGGAACATAGATATTTGTTTGTTGGCTGGAAAGATTATTAGTTCTCAACTTCTTTTTTTATTAGGAATGTAGGCATTAAAACACTCTTTAAACAATAAAATCATGATAGAGGAAATATCATCAAGAATCTCACAAGCAGGTGGATTTATGCTATGGTCTGTTGCTGGGGGATTGTTAAGATTTCACATGAAATCTAGAATACCAAAATCCAGCCTGCACTTGGCTATCTTAGCCTAGAGAAAAACACAAATGCATTTTCAAAGAGAATCACCAAGTGCCCAGAGCCATTCCAGTTGTCATGTGAAATGCTGTGGGTTTCACTTCATGAATGCTTGTTTGATGTACTTTAATTTGAATTTTTTTTTTTAATGTAATGCATTATTAGCAACATTCCCTTTTTTCCCTTTCCTTTTCTTGGTGGTTTCTACTCCCTGTGTGCATTTTGTGCAATATTGCTGAAGGGTTTTTTTGGACTTGCCTGGTTTGTAGGCAGGATTGAAATGGTCCCTGAACAAGATCTACAGGCAAAGGTGCATCAGGAAACATCCCTGACCCAAACTATTGCCAGTGTTGCAGATAGCACAGGAGATACAGTTTTTGGGGTTTTTTTTTTTGTCTTGCAGGGGAAATTTTGGCCTTCCAGAAGTAAATGAGCAGTAGCTCTGCTGAGGAACATCTGATTCAAGGTAACCATTCAAATGAGAATGTGCTCTGATTTTTAAATAAATTTATTTATGCATAATTTTATTTTCTCTCTGTCAATTCATTCCCAGATTATAGCTCTGACCTTGTGATATAAAGTATAATGGATTTTGACTTATTGTTGCATTGACTTCAGCATCAGTGACCAGAAACTTGTTCCTGAGCTCTAAAAACAAATTCCCTGTGGGAAGAGTTGTTTTTGATAGACCTGTAGTTCTTTTTTACAGCCCTTGCAACAGCTCCTGAAGAATCTTTGATTTAAGCAGCACCTTTTATCTGCTGTGTTACTTCTGCTGAAGAGAATGTTTATTTTTGAGGTTTTTTCTGGGGTTTATTTTCGAGATTTTTTCTGGGGTTTATTTTCAGGCAGCTTTTTGTTTCTTATTTTAAAGGGCTTTAGGTTTTTGCTTGCTCCTGACGTCAACAGGATAGTCTGTTTTCTTTGGAAAACCTGGAATTCTTGTGCTGGGAGAACAGAGGATTCTCTTGGCTTTTTCACCTCCAGTCTGTGGTGTGACAAGGAGCCCTCAGCAAGAGAACCAAGGAGCAGACACAGAGAGCAGAGGTTTGAGACATTAAATTCTGGGTGCTGGTGGGAGATGTGGCTCCCTCCTGCGAGAAAAGCACTGGAAGAGGAAAGAGGTGATGATTCAGTTTGTGAGGGCAAAATCCATCCTGAACCAACTGGAATTCCTGTCCTTAGGAAAGAGTGTGGGCACACTGTGGAGCTCCCCTGGTGCAGAAGGGAACACACAGATGGAAAACCACGGGAGAGGGTTGTTATCCATCAGGAAACTCAGCTGGGGGAGCACTGGGGCCATCCTGCCCAGCCAGCCTGGAAAATGAGTGATGAATGTACCCTGAGAGCAGAACAAGGAAGGAAGGAAGGAAGGAAGGAAGGAAGGAAGGAAGGAAGGAAGAGAGAGAGAGAGAAAGAAAGAGAGAGAGAGAGAGAGAGAGAAAGAAAGAAAGAAAGAAAGAAAGAAAGAAAGAAAGAAAGAAAGAAAGAAAGAAAGAAAGAAAGAAAAAAAGAAGAAAGAAAAGCAAATTCCACCAACTTGCTTTCCCTGGCTCCATTGTTTTTATAATAAGAGAATAGTTTTGTGAACATTGTCAGCCTTTTGCCATATGTTCCAGGAAACTAGGGACCCTTGAAGAAGAAGAGGCTTTTGAATTATTGATCAATGATTAGCAAATGCAATCGAAATTGTAGACTTGACGTTGTGCAGGGATTCATAATTTATGAGTGGACAAAATAGTAGGTAGCAGAGGTAGTGGTAGGTGATTTCAGCCCCCATATTGATTACTTAAAACAACAGGAGGTAAGTGTAGTGTGACAGACAGAACAAAAACTGACAGCTCACTGTCTATCCATCACTACGGACTGAGCACTGAGGGAATAAAGCTTACTGTAGAAGCAAATACATTTCTATTGTGTGTCTTTGATCATTATGCTGTTCCACTAGACTAAAGGACATATTTGTTTATAATTTATGTATTCCCTTACTATAAAAGATTGATAGCGTCCTATTAGATACCGTAGTATCTAAATATCTAGATAGCTTGTACCTGTAACAGCTTGAGAAGCAATATTGTGGAACATTTGCATAGTCTATCAGGAAAGGTAAAAACCTGGGAATGGAAGGGAGATGAGGTGTGTCTGGCACCAGCCTAGAAGTCAGCTCTGTTTTCCGTCCTTTGCTGTGGTCTGCCAGCTCTCCTTGGGTTGCTGTAATTCTTCCTTAAAGATCAGCTCTTGAGAATACTACCTCAGAAGCAGACCCATCCTGTCAATATAAAAGCAGCTTCCACCTGTAATTTTATGGGTGAAAGAGGGTGAGTGAGAGGAGTCATCCAGTCTCCAATTCACAACTGCGTGACCATTTCTGCACCCAAGTAAGCAATATCTTTGTGTATCAACTGACTGTATTTGGTTGGAACTGTGTTTCTACAAAACCACTTCAAACACTCATGGCCTACTTGTGGTCCTCTGATGCTTCACAACAGGTAGGGGTGCATGTGAACAACTACATTCTCTTCTCTACCCCTACTATAAGTCAGCATGACCCCCAAAAATTTGCCACAGCATTACTAAAAAAGAAAATAAAAAAGAAAAAAATAATTTTAGAGAGAAAAAGAAAGAAAAAAAAAGAAAAAAAAAAGTAAAAAACTCCAGAAAAGTGACTTGAACAACAAGTATGCAAGCAACAGAAGAGCAGAAGTTTCCAGCATTAGGACAGAAATGAAAGAAAAACAGATGTGTGTGAAGAGCAGGGCTGATTTATTTTCTTTTAATTTTCCCATAGGAAACTGAGGGTTAAAAAAATAAAGAATGGTAAGGATAATGTGAAATGATTGTTAATTATTTCTGATAAACGCTGGATACCTAGAGCTGAATGAAAATCCTTCTACCTCTCCTCTTGACTGATTACACTCTTTCAAGGAGCATCACCTGCATCTTACCCCTCATAGGTCTCTACTCTGTTTTACATGTTGATGACCATCTTCTCCCTTTGTCAAGTCTGCAACAGAAGGTTTTCATGCAAAGTCCCTACAAACACGGGGGAAAATCCCCTAACAGTGGCTATTTTACATTGTGCTAGTCAACAAAGAAAGCATTACAGCCAAACAGAAATTTACAGTAATTTTGGTGAGCCAGTAGAGAGATTTTTTCATGGGTCTTATAACAGTAAGTGAACTAAGAACAAAAAATTTACAATATGTAAATTTAAGAATAACATCTTTCCACAGTTAATAGAAAGGTGAAGCTCCATTAAAATGTCATCATAATGTGATTAGATTTAAATTAATAACTGACAATAAATAAATATTTTAAAAATTTTTCTTCCCCCTATCCTTTGTGGAGTATCAATGAGAAGATCAGCTTCCTTGAATGCTTATATGCCATTCAAAAGCAGTAATAAGACTTCTAATTTAAGGGATGAACACCATAATTCTTTATGCCTAAATAACATCCCATATTTGTTTTCTGGAAGTGATGAGGATGTGAGACTGGTTGAATGGTATTTTTGCATGTCACATGATGGAGTCTCATAGATGAGCCACATGCTGCTGTTTTTGTTTCCCCATTCACTGAGTGAAAATTAATATATAAAGAACATAAATGCCACCATGAGTGAGTTTGAACTTTATGTATTATGACTATGAGGATGCATAATTGTGATGTTCTCTTCTTGCAAACAGTAGTTATGTGTATGTATATCAGCCAGAGACCAAATGGAGAGGAATGTAGGAACTGGAAGAAAGAATTCCTTTCTCCAGAAGTTGTGCCAGACTTACTCTCTTGCTTGATTTTCTCTGCTGATTGGGACTGGAAAAAAGCCATGAAGGTGCAGCAAGAAAATTAGAGGCAAAAGCAATATTTTCTATAAAAAGGGCACCTCGTCCTGAATGCAATAACAGCACAGACGCCATGGTACAAAGGAATCTCAGAAGAGGTGACCATCCTTTTTTAAAGGAATGTCTATATAATAAGGAGTCTGGAACAGGGTTTTATTTAAATATTTTAGCACAAAGTTGGCAGCAATAGAGGCAAGACCATCTCGCCTTTATATGTATTTCCTGCACATCCTTTAGGTGCATCACAATAAGATGTGATACTGACACTTTCAGAGGAGCAGATCTTTCAGAGTGGTTTTCCTGTGGAGCAGAGAAGACTAAGTAGCAGAAACACCACAGAATGACAGATTCACTAAAAGGATAGTGTAGGAAAGGGACCACAGTGGGTCATCTGATCAAACCTCTCTGCTCAAGCAGGGTCATCCCAGAGCACAGGATTGCATCCAGGTGAAAGGGATACCACAGCCTCTCTCCCACAAACCCACCCCATTCCTAAGTGTATATAAATATATATATATATATATATATATATATGTATATAATGGTATTCTAAAGATAATGTGTGTGTACACATAAACCCACTGGTGGCTGTGTAAAGTCCTATGAGATGTTTTTGAAAGGAATTACAGTAATTTAGGTAGGGTAAAAAGAGTTAATCTCTGAAACATAGCCAATGTGCCTGTTAAAGTTCTGATGCTTAGAATGCATGATAACCTAAAGGTATATAGATGAAAGAACTGACTAATTGTCAAGAAATTCTCTCATTCACTATCCAAAAGGGAGGAAATTTTTTCCAGGTATACAAACTACTGTAATGTTTTCAGCTTGGAGCGGGCCTGACCAGCACACAGAGTGAAAAAAGGAGCAAGCACTTTTCTCCACTTTTCTCTTTTTTTCTCAACAAAGTATTTTCAGTTTGTTTAGAAAGAAGCTAAATCATGTGTTTAGAAGAGTAGGACCAATCATTTTGGCAGAATCTGGTGATTTGCATAAAACACATAAAGCATTAATTGGTTTGATAGGGTTTTGATAAAAGGAGGATATCGTCAACATTTTATGTTACTTAAAATTTCTGTTCACGAATATATTTAATTAATGTCTGTATATTAATATAGAATCCTGTGTTTGTACAAATGTACCTTTTCCCCCAAGAATGAAGAAAAATCATATTTAAGTTCTGCTTGATGACTAGAAATTAGGACAGTAACTTTATGACAGCTGATCAGAAAAACATCTATCAGGGAAGTATTCCTGAAAGATTTACTTCATTTGATGTATCACTTCTTTATTTGTAGCAATAAATTCTGATCATATATTATAAATTGAGTGAAAGTACTGATTTTGGAATTATTATTTTGGACAAACACTATAATAAACCTGTACAGGAATCTTTACTGTGTTTGTAAGTCTGTTAGTCAGTGTAGAACAAAATAGCACTCATGGGAAATAAAAATTATGGCTAAAAGGAGCAACTTTTGCTAAAAATAAGATTTTCCTTATCTGGGGGAGGCTTTCTGGAGTACTTAACATTAGTAAAATTATGCTTTTATTGAAGTGAGAGTCACAGTCACTTTAAAATTATTTCAACGTTGTGAGTAAGCACACTAATCCAGGTGATGTGCTCAAATCCTATATGATGTAAATACAGTATTTATGTCTCCTGAGAGTATTTGTAGAATTTCAGACTACTTTATTTTGACTCTTTAGCATCCTTCCTTGCTATTCCTTTGTTTTCCAGTCTAGAAGTGAACCTCTTCCTTGAAAGTCTGTGTTGAATAGGTCACTTTTGTATTGAAAGGCAGGCAGTTTAGCCTGTAATAAACATGAATCAGAAACAAGCTTGCTTAAACAGATTGCATCAACCCCACTGTCCCAAAAAAGCCTGATAGTTTGAGAGTGATGACTAAATGACCTTGCTGAAATCTTTACTTCCTTTCATTAAGAGGGCTAAAACCTTTTTAATTCTATTCTGCACAGTACAAACTGCAAGAAAGAGACTCAAACACGAGAAGCATCCCATTATTTCTGTGGCTGTTTTGAGATGGGGGCTATATAAAACACCCTCTTTTCTCTAAGGTGAAGAAGTGAATAAATAAATATTTTATATTTTTTCTTAATCATCTCAGTATGAATAATAGCAAAAGTTAAATAAAAAGAAGGGATATAGAGAAAGAAAAAGGGGGAAAAAAGTAGTATTTCAATCACAGTTATGTATGTTTCATAAACTAAGCTTTAAATGAAAAAAAAACCAAACCAAACCAAAACAAAACAAACTGTTAGTGTTTCTCAAAATCTCACATGGCAAAATTTCCTGGATAATATTGTTAACAATGCTGATCTCTCTTTTCCACTGGGGATGAAAACAGGCATGACCCACCCTGGGGTAATTTTAACTAAAGGGCACCACTTGAGAATTCACTTAATAATCTCAGTCTCAAGTCCTTCAGCCAACACCAGTCACCTTGTAATGAGTATTTGCTTCACAATAATCTCCCTTTTCCCGAAAAATGGTATAAATGGAATTACAACACAATTGCCTCCTTTTATCTGATGAATGTGAAGCAGCAATATTGTGTTAGCAGGCCTTTTTGGAAGATATATTGGACTTTAATAAAATTTGATCAATGCATTTAAGTCAAATTGAATTATATGTAAGTGGATAGGGTTGACATATGTTTCAATATCTGCGAGTGATACATTATTCTCCAGTGAGCATAAAATTTAATGAAATATAAATACCCATTAATCCTCATGTTTCAACCAATCAGTCACCGTTGCTCCTGCCTGCTGTTAGCAGAAGCAGGCCCAGAAAGTCATCTGTTTTATCTAAGCAGGAGCTCCAAACTGGAAAGACATCAGGAAGGTTGAGGAAGTGAGAAGATACAGAATAGGGAAAAACGTGCCAGCACTTTTGTTGTTTCATGCTATCTGAAATATAACAATGTAGTGCTCAATTCTGTATTTTAATCAGGTTCTGAATATGAAGCTATTAATTTGTTACCTTTCAAATTTGAATTCTGAGAGAAAACATATATTTTGGTTTTGTTTCTTAATAAAATCTTGTCATATTCCTTCATTCTTTTTTCTATAGTTTATTCATTAAGGCACATTTCCCATATTTTGCAAAGATAATCCGCAATAGTAATTAATTCAACAAACCAAGAACATCCTCTCCAGCAATTATCTCTAGTTCAAGCAACCTGATTGAAGCAAACTTTGAGAACTGTACTACTGAAAGCAAGAGATAGTGTGCTGCAGTCTAAACAACAAACAAGTCTGACATTCAAATCCCACATTTTATGGAATATTTCCACATATAAAGTTTTAATTCAATATAATTTATAACTTTGTAAGAAAAAGGCTTAAACAGAGTGATGCTAAGATTCACAATCTCAGAATTTATAAAAAAACCCTGTGATTTTTACTCTGACTTTTCAGCTCATAGTTTTGTCAATAAAATCAGAAAAATGAAACAAACATGCATACAAGTATTATTTTGAGGTAAGCACCAAACCAATCTTTTCCCAGAATAATTATATATTAGATTCAACAGAATTACATGTGAAGTGAATTTCAGAGTGACCAATTTAATCTCAGGACTGTATATCTATCTGTATAGATAGCCCTTTAACCCAACCCTTTAACATGGAGAACACTTACTTTTGGGCTCTCTTATCTGCTTTAAGTATTCCAGGAAACTGCTTTAACCACCAACTATAAGATATCCAGCTGCAGGTCTCTCCTACGCTCTTCCAGTCCAACAGCCTGTGAATTGAACCCTCACTGGGATCCTAGCAAGAATTAAGAAAGCTGTTGCTCTGTGTCAAGTATATAAGGACAAGAAAGCAGACTGTGGGAAGCCTCTCCTGTGGGAATATCTCCTGTGATACAGGATGATAATGGCCTCCCATACAACAGGCTGTGTGTAAGGGGAGGAGCATCAGACTCATTGACTTAGTTTTCTGAATTTGGTATGAACAGTATGTTGCCACAATTACTTTTGCTTTTGCAAAGAATATGTGAACAAATCCAATCAGTCTGATGAAAAATTTATTAGCCAATTCTTATGGATCAAAAGTTGTCTTCTCAGACTTGAGAAGCTAAATCACAGAATTTGTGCAAATATGAATTTTATCAGTTTCTCTAACATTTGCTATATTTTTATCCTTTTTAAAATTATTGACCTGGTAGTAATTTACTTTTTTACTATTGCAGTGTGTATTTAATCTAAAAAGAACCTGTCTTGTACAGACAGATACATACGGTGTATTGCTTTGCATTAGTCTTGTAGTCAATGTATTGTACTTTTAAGCTATCTGCTACTCAGAGACTTCTATCATACATAGGTGGCCATGCTTAGGCCATTTGCCCTTCCTTCCACTCTGAAAGCCTTCAAGCAACTAGAAAAATCTGTCATTTTAGCAATGTTCCTTAGGAATGTTCCTGCCACAGGGAACCCTGAAAATGGCTTTGAAGTGATGATGTTCTGCTAGAAAACCACTGGGCATTCAGAAGCCTGAAGATCAATGTGCCATCTTGCTATAACTTGTTTCCTGCCTATGATCTATAGTAGGGATGAAAAAGTTAAACAAGGCAATACTAAAAGGAATCAAGGATTGAGGTAAATAACACTTTGGAATTTCTGGTTTGCCCTCTCATCTTAGGTAAATGTAGCATATAATAAGGGAGGGAGAGTATCCCTCATATCATCTGAAGGTGAATATATTGCACATTATGCTGATAAAATTTTGGTGTGGTGCCGTGACAATTTTGGGAGACAAGATGGGCGTGTTCAAATTTTGGTCCTTGTAGCAGAACATCCTGAACATCACAGTACTTGAGTGACTGATATTTTTAGCAAATCAATTGTTTGAAAACTTACTTAAAACCCATAAACTGAAATACAAGAATATTTGGCACCAGTTTGTATCGAACTGCATGGATAAGTAATGGGGCAAACAAGATGAAAGAGAATTTCTCTAATGTAGAGGCCAAAGAGGAGCAATTACCTGTATTCCTTGCCAAGTTTGGAGACCTCTCTCTTCAGCTTTTTGTATCCTACAGAGTCTAGATATCAAATGACAGACTGTGGCTATACTCATAAGACAGAATTGTTTTCAGAATTATGTGGTCAAGAAACAACGATTGAGGATGATGTGTTCCAAGTGAATATGTTTTGAAATACAGCTAACATAGCTGTAGAATAGCTGTAAGAATAACTAGGGACAAGTCAGCTCTTTTGGCAGCACTCTCTGTCTCTGCCAGTACAAGATGGTTATGAGCTCAGGACCACAGCTGGTAAATTTTTCCAAACTCACCTATGGTTTTGCATGGTCTTGAGCACTGGGTGCTCAGTTCAGCAGAGCACAGCTTCAAACACAGCTGTGCCACAAAACAACCACCTGGCTGTATTTATCACTGTCCTCCTTTTCCCTTGCTCACGAAACTGCACCTGACGGTAAGGTGACTACACTGGGTGGGTCTCAAGCACCAGTTTTTATCATAAGCTTTTCTCTTTTAGCCTTTGGAAATTTTGGAATTTTGAGACATGTATCCATTGTGTATTCATTTTTTGGAGCAGGTTATAACTTACATTTGACTACAACCTTGATGAAATATCCCCAGAGAAATCCAGGCAAATCTGGGGTACGATTGCAAAGATTCTATGATTTTGGTAGACCCTTGATATGTGTAGTTGCATTGCAGTTTTTGTTAAATCAAAGCCTTTGAGGGGGGTGCACACAGATACATACAGAGACTTACTATTCCTTTTAAACATCCAACACTCTGAGGTACAAAATTGTGAAAGATAACCTGGGTATTGTCACAGAGATTACTGTGGTAAGTACAAAGCAGATTGCTAGGATTAATACTGACATTTGATTAGTATTACTCTTCTTGTTTCTGTGCCAGTGATCACAAGAACCCCATACAAAGTGTTTGCTACTGACTATAGTGTAGTTGTTAATATGTACTTTGTGATATGTCAGTGAAGCACATCTATGAAATTCTATGTTTTAGAGGTGCTCAGTGAAACTCATTTTTCTTATGAAATTTATGCTGCCATTTCTGCAGTGTGAAATATGTATGAACAGAAGTTCCTTATATGGTGATTCTTTCTAGTAAAAAGCAATTATCAGAAGGATTTAAAAGCTGTCTTAAGATGTGGTCTGCTCAACTGCAAAGCACGTTCTAGTTAAAACCAGCGCCACTTTAAGCTTTAACTCAGAAGCAGTCAAAGTTCTCTAATGAAGTATTAAAAAACTATTATGCAATCAGTTTTCTTTTCAAAAAATTCCTTTGCATACTTAAAAAAAATACTTGGAATGTCACTAGATTTTTTACTCTAGAAAGGGCAAAAAACTGCATGTGAAAGTATTCAGAGACATGTAAATGTGAGGATAATTTTAATGAGAAATGAAACTTTTTATGCAAGGCAATGGTCACTAAAGAGGTTTGAAAAATGAATTTCTAGCATGATGAAGAAGTAAAATACTGTAAAGAAAAAATAAATTGCTATGGTAAACCAGATCAACACCCCCTAAAGACAAAAAGTAAGTATTTTTCTACTGTTAAGGAAACACTTTAAATCAGAGCCAGAGAAAGAAAATATACATAAACGAGAATATACATAAACCAGAATAATTGTAAGAACAATCTTATTAATTATAGAAAGGTTCTGAAAGGAAAATGAAGGAAACTTTTAAAACTAGTAGTAAGGAGGAAGATTTATCTATTAAACTGAGATGCCTCTGAGCTGGAATTGGATTCAGAGGCTGTTCTCATTTGCATTGTCTTTATTCACACTAACTATTGTCCTACTATATACTGAAGGATGTAGAGTCCATCTTGCATGGTTTTAAAAAAACATATGTGCTGGAAATCTCTCTCTGTAGGCAGCACCTCAATGGTAGAACCCATAATAATGAAAGGCATGTGGTATAACCCCCTCCACCAATAACCTTGGGATGTTGTCTGGGTAACAATATCCAAACTTTTGTCAGCAGTCCCACCAGAGCTGTCTGACTTACTGGCCCAGTGAATTTTCTCTTTCTCCAGATTATAGTTGCAAACTAAAAGCTCTAGTCAAAATTAAATTGCAAGATAAGTAGAAATCACTGGATAAACTGTTAGCTGAGATAGAACACAAATGGAAGAAACACCCTTGTTTATACAGTGTGAAAAACCTTTAAAAATTACTTGAGTTTTGGGCAGATGGTTAAAATATAACAAATAAGCATCATTCCAAGCATATTTTTTATTATTTCCTCACAGCTATGACTAATTTTTTTAAATGAAAAAATCAGAATCACCACTATTTCCACTGTCAAACTCAATGCTTTCAGTTTATGTGGCTTTTTAACAAAAATTTGCTCTGCACACTGTGGTCAGATCTTGGGGGACTGTGCCCCATAGGTGGGGCCGCTGCCCTGCCTGTACTGCTGTTGTGCCAGCTCCTGGCTCATTCTCTTCTGAAACAATCCACCTCCTGTTGCTTGCTGAAAATTTCATCTAGACACCGCCTACCAAGTAGATATAGTTGGTCACTTCTTGCAAAATAGTGGGAATTCTCTGTGGAAACAGACTTGTTCTGCTGGGGTGAATTTTGGGGACGGGGAGTGTGTGCACGTTTAAAATTGGAGAGCAAGTTCCATCGCTGGCTTAAACAACCCTGAGACCACGGTCCTTTGTGAGGTGGATGTGCCTGTTCTCATGATGTGGTAGGAATCCATAGATGAAGGTGAAGCTGATGGACACAAGAAATGAGTTACAAATACAGAGTAAACCAAGATGATGGACTCTCTGGTGTTAAGTGTACTTTCTTGTGACGAAAGAAAATGAATTTCAAGCTCCAGACTCATTTAAGGAAAGCAGTGCTTGATGGTTTGGGTATGGATATGTTGGTTATATGGTGGGAGGGAGACTGGGTTTCTTCTTTAGGTTTCTCTGCACAAAATACTAATGTGGTGAGCACAATTTCTTGAACTGAATTATTTTGCAGTCCTGAAAACTTCAGAGGAACATAACAGCTTTCTTACCAACTTTAGATCCTAAATTACTTTGCCCTTGAAATTATGGGTGTGTCAACACCTAATTAGTCTGAAAAATCAGTGCCTGTATATTACCTCTCTAGACACCAATCATACATTGCACAATCATAAGCCTGCATTTTCTTCTACAGTACAAATAATTAAGTTCAACTAATTGAAGAGAGACTGAGGGTTCATTTCTATTTTCATATAAGCCAATGCTAAGCATGGAGCAATGAGCTTTAGACATCAAAAGCAAGAAATAATTTATTTTCCAAGTAAGATATGAAGAGTGAGGTCCCCATTAGGTTTCAGATACAAAACTTGTCTTGTTGGTTATCCAGTATTGAGAACTTCTGTACTTATTTTCATTAAATACTAAAAAGAGACCTTGACAACAGACATAGTCTGTGCAAATACATCTTTCTTCAGTCCACAATCCTGTTTTCCCATTCTTCTTTAGATCCCCTGGCTAGCGTCTTACTGGGTTTCGTCTGAAGGTTATAGGGGTAGATATAGTTGGAATAGTCCTTTTAAAAATGAAGTAAAGGCTGGTTTAAGTTGATATTCAATATTAATGTTAAAGCAAAAAAATTCAAAGTAATATGCAAAATTAAGATTAAATAATAGAATGATAAGTAAAAAAAAAAAGTAACTGATCTTAAAAAAGTAACTGATTTGCTGCATTTCTCTTTCTATATGAGAGCATTACTTTTGCAAGGTTTGTCCTGAAAAAAAATGTTAGGCATGTAAATCTTTACTGTAGCTGGCTTCCCCCACATATTTGCAACTGCCAGGGCAATAAATTTTAAGCAAAGAAATGCACTGATGGATTGGACGATAAAGGGACTTGATTTATACTGTCAAACTCTTTAGTGTATGGCTTGGCAGCATTACCACATTGATAAATTTAAGAAAAATCTGGCTTTGTAATAAGAATGAGTTGATTTAATATCACCTAGAACATACATCAATGTTAGTTCATACATTACTATTGAGAATGGACAAATAAAAAGAACTCCCATAGATATATTACATTATATTATATATTATACTTCATTGCATCACAAGCACATACTAAAAGAACTGGAAATTTGTGGCAGAAATGTAGGAAAGAATAGGTATCAACAAACAAGAAAACCTGCCAAATTCAAAGTACAAATGCAGAAGAACAGACTCTTTAAAACTATTGCACTGTGCATAGTTACTGCAGAGTACTCATGTCACTCACTCCTGTTCATATTTCTACCTTTTATTGGGTGCAGTCAAATGCTTCATACGGTTAAAATATTACTTCACTGTACCACAGTAGATAATTGAACTTAGGAAGGTTTTTTATATAAGTAATGAATTGGATAAGTAGGATAGTGTAAGAACTGGAGTGACCTTCTATAGCCTACAAATAGTTCTTATGAGTACATGATTTCAAGTAGGTTTGCTGCAATTTTAACAGGAGTTAGAATTCTGGTTGATAAACAATGACCATTTAGGTGGAATATCTGTGGAATTAGGAACAGTTTTGAATTAGTGCCACACAGTCTGAAAAAAATAGCATGATATAACTTCAGTGGAGCAAACATAAAATGGTGCAACATGATGGAACAAAGAGTTCAGAAAATTACCTGTCAGCACGGAAGTGAAAGTGGGATATTTCAGCTGGGATACTAAGGGATTATTTCTCACAAGTATTTTGTTTTAGCATCTGCTATTAAATACAAAGGAAAAATGTAGACAAACCTTGTATACAGAGTGCACTGTTAGACAGTAGACCATAGGCAGTGATTCAGAGATTCAGCTTATTTGATGATGAATGGACATATTCAGCTCATTGATTCTTTCATGCAAAAATGGGTTTTAATACAGAGTCAGACATCTATGCTGCTTTAAAAAGAATTTTCTACCTGAACAAAGGTTTTCCTCCAGAACAGGTTGAAAAAATTTACATTTTCCAGCAGAAAAAAAATGCCATTAGGAACACCATCAGTGTGTCACTGTATCAAAAGATGGTATTTAAATACCCTGGCAGAATAGTAGCAATAGGAAATAATGGCTCCTCTGGATAGGGTACTCACAATATTGACAGTGAATCACCAGAATATATAGATGGAATCGGCATTTCTAGAGGAGGAAGAAGTATTAAAGACCCTTGAAAATAATAATTAAAAAAACCCACCACACAATTAAAGAAAAGTTTGCATGGAAAAAAAAATAATTACTTTGAATTGTTGCACACCACTATAAAATCTTAATTCAGCCTAAAAAGCAATGTAAGGTCACAAGCACAAATTCAAATGAATAATATGAGGAAAAGAATTGGGCTTTTTTGCTTTGAACCCTTGCTAACTAGTAGTGAATTCTGCATTTCATAAGCTCCAGCACTCATAAGATTTGAACCTGAAAATACCTCCAAATACCTTCATGTATTCTCTTAGCAGTCACACATTCCCCAGGCTTGACATACACATATATAACCTCCAGCTCACATTCAAATTGAGACTGGATGTTTAGTACAAGGAATTGTTGGTGAAAGCCTTGATTCTTGGAAAATCAAATAACTGGGGAGAATGTAATGAAAAAACATCATGATTACGTGCTGTTTCTTCCAAATATGTTGGTATTCCAAACAATATACAGCTTAGCCAAAGTTAGTGGCACTCTGTTTGGAATAATCTTACCATGAGCAATTCTTCAACGTCTTTTCAGGAAAGAAAAATCAATAATAATAGCAAATACTGAGATGAAAATATTGAAATTGGAACAAATTTATTTCTTGGCAAGCTTTCTTCAGCTAATTTTAACTAATAAAAGATCAATTAAATATAGATATCAGTTCAACTTGATATATTAAAGTCATACTTTAATAGAGATTCTATGATTTCAATATTTTATCTTTCTCACAGATGAGATACTGGATATTTTGCAAGTTTGAAAAATATTACATGAAAAGTTTAAATTTTATTTTAAATAAATAAAGATATTTATTATCAGTTTAAATTTCCTTAAAAGGTTATTTTTGGACACCTAGAATAAACCAGAACTGTTTATTCACAGACCTCAAATCAAAATCAAAATTCTCTTTGTGATTAAAATATCTTGAGAGCTATGGTTTCTATGCAAGAAAATTATTGGATTATGTAATAAACCACTAGAGAAATATACTTAAATACTATAGGCTTTTATTCTCACAAAAGTGAATACCTTGGCAAGGTATATTTCCACATAAATTTGACAATTATACATGCCAAAACGCTTCATTAATCTATATAAACTGAAGTGCTTAGACAAAAATATTTATGTCCTTGTATCAAACATCTTAAAAACTTTTCTACTCTTTACTGGCAACAATTAACAACAGAGACTGTGCCCATATGTGTGATGGCAAAGTATAATCTTCTTAAAAGCCAACAGAATGATAATATTAATCTTCAAAAAATATTTTAAACCACAGTAAAATATTTAATTATAGCAAAATATTTAATCATAGGAAGTCTAATGCTTCAAGAATTTTGACTGAATATTTTTCCTTAATATACAAATTTCCATGTAACTTCAATAAATACATTGTTTGTCTATAATGCTATGTTTAAGCTTACATTTACTTTCTTTAAATACGTGATTTATATAGGACTTAATTCTTCCTCACTTAATGGAGTAATAACTTTACAATAGTTCCCTTGTAACAGACTATCTTGTATTACAGCCCTTTTAAACTGAGTAATGACTGCACAGTATGTAATTAACAAAATATTATCTTATAAACATTTAACATTTATCTTTTAACATTTATCTTTTAATATCATTATTAATTAATTTTAATGCAACATTTACATTAATATTTTTATCTTCTTCGTGTTTCTTTGTCAGGAATTAGGCTGGTAATTGTTCTTTGGTGTGTGTTTACAAACTTCAGGCTAAATTTTGCAATCCCTTGTTCATGACTGTGAGCACTTTCTCAGGTACTCTCATCAGTGCTAATTTTCCTGTGACCAAGCACCTTGATCACCCGCTTATCCATTTTCCTTCAAGCACATTGGTGCTATGCACTAACACCCACAATTTTCTCCTCATTTAAATCCCTCCTTAAAAGCTACCGCTTCTTTAATGACTACAAATCGCTCCAGTCTTACCCTGGTTACTCAAGTGGCAAGTTGGTTTCTGCCTTACTGCTAAACTCTATTTGTCCTGTTGCTTCATTCCCCAGCTTAGTATGCAGGAAGAGCCCAGAGATGCTTTAGATCTTACACTGGGCTTGCTCACGGCCTTCGTTGTTTTGTAGAAAGGATGTCCATTGGTTTGCCTGCTTTTAATTTGCCTGTACTGAAGTGGAAACCTTAGCACCACTTTGGCACAAAAAATGATGTTTTGCCTAATGGGTGCAGTTCTGAAATTAAGCTGTAATATACAGAAAGTCTCTCAATGAAAAGGATTTTTGATTTTCTTAAATCAGCAGTCCAGTGCTGTTAGGCTATTTTTTGGTAAGGGTTGAGTTTTCTAAAGTGTCTGAAGTCAGATGCCAACTGCAGAAAATGTAATCCGAACAGCTAAAGTTTAGCATCCTAAAAGCAACAGACAAAAACTTTATAATGAAAAATGGCAGGCTGCTATAAACTGTAGGATTTGGTACCAGAAAAACAACTGTTAGGAAAAAAATCCTAAATATTTCAAGATAAAAAATGCAATGTGATGCAAGTTATAGGGCACCTAACCATGGATTCCATTGTAAAATATATGCACAGCCTTATTTTTCACAAGTGTGTGCAAAAACTTTGTTCAAGCACCTGGGTGGATTCAGCTTGCACAGTATCAGGAGAAAGGAAGGAAAACAAAATCCAAGGAAGGTGGATAATTTAAGCATCTGATTACTTCTGTCATGGGGTAAATGTGAAGTACCTACTGGCATTTCAGAAATTTGCAAGTTCTCTATGCTCAAAGGGAAGCCATGAGGAAAAGTGGAATAACAGAACAGAAAGCAATAGAAGGTTTTTTTATCTGATTCAGAATACAATAATATAACCATATCTCCTCAGTTAACAATGTCTGGAGAGTTTCGTGCAGTGGATCCTTAGTTATCTGAATTTTAAAAAGGGGCAATCAAGGTGTCTGAAAATACAAAGGTTTTGTTGAATCTATTTTTTTAGAGTACTTGGCATGAGAATGCACACTGAATACCACAAGTGTGCACTTTTATCCTAAAAGTATTTATTCAATGTGAGGTTACACATCTAAGTAATCTACACATCTAATGGATGCTTTGCTTAGTTTTTGAATTGGAGTTGGCTTTATCACTTTATTGCTAGTTATTTTGAATTTGAGTTATGAAAGTTGAAT
>JANRGV010000001.1:87572602-87613239 GCA_024734035.1 Alethe castanea | reverse complement strand
CTTGCTTCCTGCCCAGGGACAGGGGCCTGGGATTCTTATATTTCATTTCTTCTGCCTCTAAATACTGAAATACAATAGGTACATTATACTAAATGCTTTATGATTTGCGACGGCTTCAAAGTTCTAGAGCTAACAGCTCATTTTCATTGCAAATAAATTTTCTTGGGCCTTTTACTGCACCTACAGAAGAGAAAAAAGTAGATTTTTTAATGATAACAAACTAAAATTACTGAGCCAACACTTTTATTTTACAATCCTTTTTCCAGTTGCTGCAAACTTCAGAGCCTTTCAAGACACACTTGAATTCCAAGATGCTTTTTAGATTGCATAAAAGATGGTACATTTGGAGAAAAGAAGCAAGAGTTATAGAGGAAGCTATTAGCTAAGATGGCTTAGAAGTTTTTTTATTTTCATTCAAGCCAATTAAGAACATTTACTCAAAAGGTGAGTGAGAACAATGGCAAAGATTTTCAATTCTGACTGGTGCTTTCTCACACCTTTTATGCCTGAAGAGAATCATAGAATCACTTAGGTTGAAAAATATCTTAAATACGTAGCCATAAACCCAACACTGTCAAATCCACCACTGAATCATGTCCCCAAAAGCCTGAAGCAGCTCCAGGGGTGATGACTCAAACACTTCCATAGGCAGCCTGTTCAAATGTTTGACAAACCTTTTGGTGAAGAATTTTTTCCTAATATCCAATCTAAATCTCCCCTGGCACAACTTTAGGCCATTTCCTCTGGTCCTGACACATCACCAGGGAGAGGAGGCCCACCCCCACCTGGCTGCAGCCTCCTTTCAGGTGGTTGTGGAGAGTGATAAGGTCACTCCTGAGCCTCCTTTTCTCCAGGCTAAACACCCTCAGCTCCTGCAGCCCCCCATCACGAGCCTTGTGCCCCAGACTCTTCACCACCTCCTTTTCTCACAGAAAAAAAGCCAAAACTAATCCCCAACAGCAACAACAAAACCACTAAACTAAATTTCTTAAGACAAAGAGAAGAGCAATGTTCTGAGGGGGGAAAAAAAGCAGCCAAACAGAAGTAAATCAAGAAACACAAAAAATCAGGACTGAAGGAAGGAAGGAAGGAAGGACAGGAACATCTGGTTTTTTTGGGAAAATTTTGACATCTGGTTAGATCACTTCATGTTGCTTTCTAAGTCTCTCTCTCTCCTACCCTGCTCTGCCCACCGTATTTTGAGGATTTTATAGCACATCCTCCCTGCTTTGCCATATTCAAATTATATTGTAGACCCCTTAGTTTGGGAAGGATGAATTCCTTCCCAAAGTTGTTGCCAACTTTGCAGACCCTTTGTGTGCAAAGAGCTGACCTGCACTGTTATTCCCTAGGATAACTTGTGAGCATCATTGTTAGCTAACAAACAAGTGGAACGATCAAGGGCAGATTCTGTTTGGGTTGCCTTCTGCTGGCTGTCCCCTCACCCTGTTTCCCATGCCCTGCTATGCTCCTGTAAGCCCCACCATCATGCTGCAATGTTTGACTGCCTCAGTGTTTCTCATGTCTGGGCCAGGGCAGGTCCTTACTGACAGATCTTCTCTTCAGCCTATACTCTCAGCTGTGCAGCTTTGTTTCCACTGCTGTGTGGAGCTAAACAAAATCATCCATCCCTGTACCACTGAGGCAGCTAACTACTCTTCCTAGCACAAATTGTTCTGTAATAACTTGTTCTGCATGCCTTGAAAACTTCACTATGGCTTCTCATTAAAACTTTGAGCTTTTATTACTACCATAAACACATATGGAAGTAAGGAGTGGAAGTTTTCACAACTCATAAGAATTGAACTATTGGCTAGGACAAACTGGTTTTTCCCTGTGAACTAGCAATGTTGATTTGTTCCAGTCTTTGCAGGATACAGTTCTAAGTAATCTGTCACGATAAAAGAATATTTTTGCTGGAGATTTAACACTGGCCAGGATTTAAAGAGAAAATAGTTGAAAAAGGAAAGAATTATAATCTTACTCCTAATATTTCTTCTCACTACAGAAACTTTTTCATATTTTTTTAAGTGGAAGCTGTAGCAAAGTTTCAGAAATCGTTGAATGTAAAAAATGTCAGTGCTTTTAAGTTTCTGTTTCAGTTCTATTTTACACAGGCATAGAAGCTAATTGCAAACAGTTTTATTTTTCTAGTAACACTTGTACGTTTAGACAATTGACATATATAGAGAGTGAGACGTATATGAAAGGTATAACAAAGCCTACAAACACATCCTATAGACACATCTTTATCCTGCTCTTCCACTCCCCACACAGTAACCTTAGTCCTCTTCACAGGATTCTCTGTTATATCTCAAGTGGAGAGGAGAAGGTATGTACTGCTGGGACTCCAGTCTCAACATCAGATATTGTCTTTATGAAAATACATGATGATTGAAGAGCCAGTGTAAATTTCCATTTAAAAAACAAATTTTTGCTTAGTCTGTGCAGTTACAGGAATTATTTTCCAGTCCAGAAAAATGCCACCGATTTTAAAAAAATACACACAAATAATGTGGAAATAACCAATTTATCCTTAATATTTTCATGTAGCTGCCTCAAACAAAAAGGCAAATTGCAGTGAGACAAAGATATACTGGACAGTTTGCAAGTTATTTGAAACCCTTTTGCTAGCCATATATACTAAAATGATTGGGTAATTCTAATTATTTATTTATTTTATTAATTTAGCTATTAACCTAGTAAAGTAGCCAAGAAAATTAATTTAAAGGAGCCAGACTTCAGAATTATTTTATAAACAAATCCTTGATTAAGATTTGTCAACTCTGCATAACAGCATTCAAAAAGATTTGCTATGTGTATGAGATATCTTGTGCGCTTTTCAAAATCTATCAGGTTATGTTTTGGGACTTCAAGCACCTAAAAAATTATGATAATCATGGGCTGAAATTCAACAAATAAACATATTTGTAATGATGCGTTAGAAAAGATAATGCTACTTACTGCCACTTGAAATAAAATTCATAAATGAATGTGTGATTTTTTAACTGTCTTATTCATGTTCTCGACATGGGCTTTTGAAAATTCCACTTTTTTTTTTTTTCCTATTTTTTCCTTAGTAACTGATCCTTGGCTAGCACCATGTCTCAAATCAGCATAAAATGGATGTATTATTAATAAAAAATTACAGGCAATGTTTCAGAAGAGTATGTATAATATATTTTAATTTTGAAAAAGGCAGGATTCTCTTCCTTTTGGCCTCTGCCAAATCTCCTCCCCACTCTATTATGAGTGATGCCCCACCCTAGGTAACACCAAGGTCAGGCACAGTCATCACCCTGTTTTAGCTTAACAACAAGCTCAGTTCCACTTCTGAAATATCCTTGCCCACATGCAGCTCATCAGTAGATCATCAGTCAAGGACATGACATTACTTTCATGTGATTTAAAAAGTAATAACAAAAATCCTACTCCTTTAATTACAGATGGCAGAGGGCATTGCTCATGTATATTCAGCCTTCAGAAGACCATCAAAACTGAGGGGTCTGGCCTGTGCTCCAAGTGCTGAGCAGGTGGATTGCCAGGGGAAGGGAAAGCATCACTTGGGCTTTGGGCTGCCAAGAAACTCAAGCTGCAAATGTCCCTAATTATGCTTTTCACTAGAAAGCAGATAACTGCATTTAGGTGCCTGACCAAAGGGCTTCCTTGAAACTCTGTGGCTTTAAGGGGTGGCAGGAAATACCCAGCACCTCAGGTGTCTGCTGATGAGCTACCAGTGAGCTTGGGAGTGCTCAGTACCCACTCTGGCACCCTCTTACCACATGTTCTGCATCCCTGAGGGCTGCTTCTGTAAGTCCTCTACAGATGCAGGAGTGGCAAAGGAGGTAGGTGACCAAGTTAAGAAGATGGAGTGGTTACTCACAAGAGATATTCTGGTTTGAATTTTTTTGTTGCCTGAGTATGCATGACTAATCTGTTTGTTCCACAAAATAGACCATATTTTGTCCTACATGTACGGAATTTGCTGGAAAATGAAAGTTCTCTCTTCTAAAAATATTAGTGTTTTCTCACTCTTTTGCATTGGAAGGCTGTTTCAAAATGCTATAGTTCTCCATGAAAATAACTTACTCTGTGTAGAGGCATAGGAAGAGCTGCTGTGAGAGTGACACTCCCACCTAGTCCTTTGACTATTCAACAGGACCCCTAGATCGCCTCTTACAAGCCTGGGTGGGGAATTTTCCCTGCTGACAGAGTTTCCTGGTTAGGCCAAGGCATGTTCTTCTGGCAGGCTCTGCCCCTTCAGGCAGGCAGTCTGCTAACTGCATAGGACATTATGCACAGAAACCCAAAAATCTCAATAGCACTGTGGGGTGGCCTTGGGTTTTTCTCAGCCTTAACCCCTGGAGGCTTCAGCCTTTTTTTTTTTCTTTTTTTGCCTTTTGATCTACACCTCTAAACCTGGCTTGGTCAAAGCTTGCACAGTAAGTTCAATGATAAAGCTGGAAAGAGATTGATGTACTCTGAGTTCAAATCTGTAGCAGTGTCGTGACCCAGCTCTTACTTTTACTTGTAAGATTTGATAGTCTGCTAAACAGCAACAGACCTGATGCACTCTTCATGCATGTTGGAAGGTAAAGAAAGAAGATTATGAGGAAAATCCTATTGTGTACAGAAGAACCTTCATTTTAATATGATGAAAAATTGTCCAAACAGAAAATGAAGCCATAGTTAACACTAGTTTTCTCTATATATTCACAAAAGCATTACAATTCTAACAGTAAAAATAATGTTCAAGTATTTTTGTGTTATTTCAATAATTTGTTCAGTGATCATATTTCAAAGTTAAAGACTGAAAAATGACAGCTGCACTATCACTTTTTGTCTTTCATTTGTGTGTTGGTACATGGCAAATTAGGTTAAAAATCGCCTAATAGGGAATTGAGTTCAGATTTTTTAACCTTCAGCATTGCAGAATTACTAGACCTTGACTGCTACCACAAATCTGAAATTACCACCTTGCACGTATGCGCGTTTGGCTAACAATTTAAATAGGTTTCTCAAATAGAGACTTAATTTAAAGAAGAGAGTTATTGTATGCTAATTAAACACCAAATTATTCCTAAAAAGGTATTTACTGAGTTTTAACAGCTGTGTAATAGAACATCTATGTAGTTGCTCACCTTACATAAACAGGCTCTTAATAATCAATGGAAATTCAATTAAGGTTAAAAAGATCCTATGGAAGCTCAGTAAATTACATGTATATAAATCAGCATGTAAGGCCCTTCATTTAAAGTGTTACTAGCCGTTTAATATTTTCTTATATGTATTGAAATTTTATGATATGGTAATATTTTTTTTCTCCTTCTTTCCTTCCCAGTAATATAACTTCTCATTCCCTCATATCTGCATAGCTTTCCCTTTTCCTCCTTAGTTCTGGCTGAATGATGATCAATATTCTTCTAAAATTACTCTGGTTCTCTTTTTGTTTGTTTTTTTTTTTTTTTCCGATTTATTTCTAAACTTTTAAATTACTATTTAATCTGAATCTAATGTTCTTCTGGGCTTTTTGGGTTTTTGTTGTTTTTTATTTTTTTCCCTCTAGCTTCAAATAAGCATAACTCCAAAGAGCAATTTCTAATGCCATGCATCTAACAATGTGGTAAAAACTGAAGAGTAAGAATACTGCCTGTGCATATATTTAACAATTTTGACAATCAGAATCCATCAGTACATTGCAGGTCAAGAGACAGCAACTGTTTCCCCCAAGAAAGGAAATTTTCTTTTTCTATTCAGAGATCAAATACATGTATGCAAAGACTGAAAAGTGTAAAAATCTGATATTCATTTTGTTTTAAAACAGAAAGGAAAAATGGAAGAGTCTGGGGCAGGTCTGTGCCTTCACCTTGAAATGCATGCGATATTGCTTCAGCATTTCTGAAATTTTAGGTCGAATTTGACATGAATGTCCGGTAGGATTGAGATTGCTTTTGAAACAAAAAAACCCCCACACTTTGATGAGGTTTCTTTATATACTCAATAAAATAAGGTAACCTAATAGTTCACTGAACTGGATTGGAAACTGGGCTTTTGTTCTTTGGGGAATTCCTGATGCCTAGAACTTTGTTTTCATTTTGAATTTGATGAAAATTCTACAGATTTGAAATTCAGGTTTTTGGGGGTTTTTTTTATGCTGTCCTAGTAGGTCAGTCATTCTTATCTTTGAAGATGTAGACAGGAACTGAAGAGTTAGAAAAGCCTGACTGCCAGCTAGAGACCCTCTGTAGAGTGTACCTGAGAGTTTTCTTGGGGACTGGAGGAAGGAAAAGCATGTCTTGGCTCTGTGCCTTGCTCTGCTGTTGCTATCATTTGTAGGACATCCCCTTGATCAAGGCCTTTATACTAGTTTCATAATGGATTTGAAGAGGAAAACAAAATATATTTAGCACATTTTCCTGTAATACATCCACCAATGGGGGCTACCTTGGTGACTTGCATATGGAATGGTTTTCATCCTTGTAGAAGACTAGGAAATAGCAATGTTCTGCTCTGTACAGCTGGGTTTTAAGCACTGTCTGGTATTTAAATGCAAAATAATTGTTGAAATGTGAGTGTCAAAAGAGTGAGTGGGAAGACTAATTAATTGCTGTTAGTAGACAGACTTTTATGTTGCATGATGGATGAAAATCTCTGTTGAACGAGTGAACAACTTTAATGAAACACAATGTCTCTACAAACTCTTCATCCGTTTCAAGAAAGGATCCCTTCCAAGAGCAGAGCATTTTCAAGAAGTCAATAGCCTATATTAAAATACTGAATGATTTCTTATTTAACTTGCTCTTTAATGATACATTTTCAAACATAGGAATTAAAGAGAAAAATTAACATTATTAAAATTGGAAAGGTGAACAAAATCTAATTTCTATTGGAAAGGTGAGAATTGAAATGTGAGTTCCCTTTCTTTTTTTGACAATGTAGCTGCTGCTTTGATTAAGATTTCATGAAGTATTTCTCCGTATGAATGAAGTCATGCAACCTCTTGAGAACTTTAACAAACAAAAATCAATACAGAACAAACAGGCAGTTTATAATTTAGTAGGGTGCCCACAACACACACAAGCCCAACAAAATAGGAAAATGAACCACTGTTTAACTGTATATAGCTGTCAATCCTCCAGCTGAGAAGAACTCAACCGGTTACCGTACTTGGGTCAACACTAAAATGCTGAAATCATCTTTGAGAGCTCTGTCTCAAAGGAGAAAAATAAGTGTCTCTGTGTTGGCATTATGGCTGTAAGACCGAATGAAACTAGAGTGGAAAAAATGTTAGTCTGGAAAACAGCTCCCTTCTCTCTGCTAGCATTGATTTCTGGAGCCTGTGAGTTATATGACTTTTAAAGCTCTAAAACATCTTTGCCACCTCTGGTCTGTGTCTGGAGAAGGAATTTGAAGAGTAAAATCCCACAAGAAAGCTCTATTTGAAGCACTTCCAAAACAATCTGGAAAAAAGCCTAACTTCAGAGAGTTCAGGATAGCATTTCATAAACATCAAAACATTTTTGTTCTGTCTACTGACAACTTACTGTAAGTGATTTGAGGTTAAGTCTCCAACAGTAGTAACTTAGAGAAATACTAGCATCAGACTGTGTGCAATATTTTGGGTGCTGTGCATGAGGAAACAAGAATAAGCCCACAGAGGTACATTTCCATCTCAAGTAATCTGCGACATCAATCTGTGGTCAATTAAAACAAATATGCATATGTTGAATTCATTATCTGTAAGAATCATCTTATGTGAGTATTTCTGGCTTATATTAAAATATTTTGGACTCAAACTTAGTTGGGGGTTGATATAAAATGCTGAGAATAAAATAATTACAAAAGTAAGCAGAGAAAGCATGTATAGATTTAGGAGATCACCCATTTGGTTGCTCATCAGAGAACTGTAAATACTAGTTGCGTGGACGACTTTATTTTTCCCTATAGACATACAAGTTATATGCATAAAAGTAGAAAACTGCTACATTTGCAAAAGAATAGCTATATATGAACATTTTAACAATGTTTAAAATGCCATAGTCCTGAAACTAACCTATACAGGTATAATTTTGTTCAAGAATTTCCTGCAGCTGTCAGATCCTTTAAAACCTTTTGTTTAAGTTGTACAAGCACTTCTTTCCTGCTGCTATTCTGTCCTGGTGTCTTCTGAACTCAACATTGAATTTAAGGCTTTGTTGTCCTCTGTGCTGTCAATTTCCTGATGCTCTTCTTCCTCCTCTTCTTTGTATAATGTGGAACACATTTTTTGGGTTAACTCTTAAACTATTGACTTCATCCTTATTTTAAATTAAGGGACATGAGTCTGTTCATTCCTAATCCGCTGTTGGATTACATGGACTTGAGGGTGTGTGAATTGCCTTTAAAGCAAATTTTGATTTTCATTTATAGATTTTCATATTCAGAGTACTGAAATTTTAGCATAGTTATCTAAACTTCCCTTTTTCTGAATCATTGATTGTAACTTTGTTGATAAATGAACATTCTGTCTGAAACGGATGGATGGATGGATGGATGGATGGATGGATGGATGGATGGATGGATATAAAATCAGGTGAAAGATCAGATTTTAAAGAGATGTAAATTGCTGTGAATCCCTTTCACCATGGATTCACCAAACAATGCAGAGTTGCAGCATCTAAATATTGGTTCCACTTTTTCCAGTACCTGTAACCACGGCTGAAGCACAAATTCTTAATGAAAGTGCAATAACAGGAATTCATGAAAGCAAAACAGTTACTGAAATAATCATATAACTGGAACTAAAATAAATCAAATTAATAAAACATTTTTCATTAGTATGCTTAAGCCTAAACTCTTACAATTTGTTAATGAAGAAAAATTATATCTAATGTGGAAAAGACAAGCTTGTATATTTAAGTAGTTTGGTACAATATATGCAGCGATAAGAAGATATTTTAATCCATTGCACTTTTTAATATATTGGATATAATTTTATGATCAAATCCTCAAATGCTTGCACCATACCATCTCCAAAAGTGCAATTGTTTCTTCCTATTGAAAGTTTTCTAATATTACTACAAGCCCAGAGTTTGGGGAAAATGAGTAGAAGCATTTTTGTACCCTTTGGTTTGCATCTCAATGAATGCTTCACTCAAGTCAATAAAAGCGTGGTAAGACGTGCCCTTACTGACTAACCAAGAAAAATATTCTTTTCTAAGTACCCACAATTGCTCTCTAGAACCCTTAATTAAGTGCCTAAATTATTTCTCTCTCAAAAGGATGAAGCACCTGTGTCCCTGACACGTCAGCAACATTTGCTTTCTGCCAAGCCCTGTCTTTGGTTTTACCACTGGAAAGAGAAATCTCTTTGTTGTGTCTGTTTTCACCATGTGTGTGTAATAATTAGAAAAGGGCCTCAAACACAATTTTTAACTACACATTAAAATGTATCACTATACTTCTGGAAAAAATTAATTAATAGCGCTCATAACTTTCAGCTGTACAAATATAAACTTCCAACTCTGCACTGAGATAACTTCATAAATATAACCTGACAAAAGTGTTATTTCAAAAGCAGTGGGAGTTACAGCTATACACGTCTTGAAATCAAGCCAGAGTTACTTAAGTGCCTAAATGTACATTTAGAACTCTACCTTTAGGCATCTGAAATCTGTGGCCACATCTATTTTAAAACATCCGCTAACATCAGGAGGAGTAATTCATGCTTATTTGAGGTCTGAATTTAAATTTCTCAACTTTGGGTTTCCCCTTTTCTTCCCCATCTCCCACAGCTTTGCTTAGTACTTCAATCCACCTACCTCAGCTCATTTTAAAATAGTGTATGAATTAACAAATAATAGGCAAATTAATGTTAATATCCCCTTTTATCTGAATACTGTTTCTGTGACGAAATATTGTTTCCTCTCAATTTAAAGATAAAAGAATTGAGCCTAGATACAAATAATGAAAAAAACATGGATGCTCTTCAGCTGTTTATTTATTTTAGGAAATAGTCGGAAAGGGCTATTCGCTTCATCTTTTGTTGAACTTCTGTAATAAAAACTTTGGAGTCTTCTATTTTAAAACAAGTTGAACCCTTGTTTCAACTCTTCTGGATAGAAACCAAGAGGGGTGAGAGTTGGAAGAAAAACCTATATGTAGATTGGTTTTTGTATATATATATCTGTAAATGGGTGTTTTAGTCCACCTCCAACCTATTTAAGGCTTTCCACAGCAAAGAAAGAGAGAAAGGCATGGGTTTTTTAGGTTTTTCTTACTCCTGAAATTGCATGAAAGGAAAGAAATAAATCCATTCACATGAAACTCTGCACTTTAATGTCCAGAGCATTCATTGCAGGTTGGGAAATTTCACTTCCAATTATTTGTCCTTGTACATTTTCTATTCTGTACAGTTTTCAGTATAAAATGTGCCAGAAAACACTGAGATATATGCTGAAAAAGAAAAAGAGGAGCTTTGTTGCTCAGGTGAAAGAAAATATTCTAGGATTTGGCTAACAAATGAGTGTTGGCAGTCTTGAGTGAGATGAAGTGCTCTTATAGTCAGTAAGAGATTCCAGAATTCTAGTAAATAAAATTTGCTTTATGAAAATACAGTTGTTTGATTACTTTGGAACATACATTCCCTTTGACTTGTAAAAAAACCCCTTCCTTTTGTGTGTGAATCTTGAGGATATCAAACAGAATTTCCTTAGAGAACGTCCAGAATATATTGGTACAGAATATTACAGTAATTGCTGCTTTTGTTTTGATGGCCCACATTTCTCCATAGTATATGTGATTTCAACATGATTAAAAAGAATTGATTTTTTTTTCCAGCACTTCTCTCTCTCTTCCTCACTCCCTCCCTCCCTCAAGAATATTCTACAGCACTATTTCAACATATTCTAGGATCAACAATAAAATAGTGATCTGACAGCTAATTTTGCTGATAAAGTTATTATATCTTTAATTATTATGACTTGTTCAAACAAGATGTCATTAAAACGAACATTCAAATACATTCTTCCTTTCACATGAATACTGCCAAATAAAATTGTGTTGAATTACACAGTTTCAGTCTTGGCAAAATTATACAAATGTAATCCAATGTATAGCTTTTTATATCATGCGTTAATTTTTTAAAATGACAGTTAAATAATTAAATTGGAATGTTAACAGCAGAGGTTCTTTCTCCTGAGAAAATTACATTGCCATTAATCTCGCTTCTTTCTGATGTTTTACCTACAGTGTTATCAGAGGTCTAAAATCCAAAGCTGAATAAGGAGCTTTAATTTTAACTTTGTACATTTTAGGGCAATACAAATTCAAGATGTTGATCTAAAGTTCATCATAATTATGTCACATAACATTGAGATTTTAATAATGCACTTTATTTAATGGCTCAGTGAATTCTGCACCGGTGTGGAGTAGAGTTGCATACACAATACAAACTTTAATATAATTCTGTCCAATCTTAAGGTAGTTGAAGCTCTGAAGACCTGGAAAGTTTTGTTTTGTTTTTAATTTAGGTCATTGTAAAGAAAAATATTGTCTGTCTGTCAAAATTTACATAGTGATGATGCATTTTACCTAGATGAAGAATTAGTAAGGAGCTAAAAATATAAAGCAATTCTTTTAATTTTATTTTTTGTTCATGAAAAGAACTTGGCCTAATTAAGGCATATTTTGAGAAATAAATTGCGCAGCAGTAGCAATGCTCTGTATAAATATTTACTTGTACAAGATGCTTTTCACTGTGGCTGTGTTTTATAGGCCATGCAGGAATTAGTTCAACCAACAGTGAAATGTCATCACCTCTAGAGTAAAATGTGGCAGTTGTTTAACAATGTACATAAATGATACAAAACAGTATACAGTGAATTCAGGGTATTTAAATACTTTATTTAGTTGCAACTGTAGATATTATTTAAGCTGGCATAATGTATTTACTCAGTTTGGACTTTGTCCAGGATGCTGCAGTTAACAATTTTAGCTCTTGTGAAATGTGCCAAGGGATATCTAATTAGCCCACTTGGTCAGCATCTTAGATTTATGTATGGTGCACAGATAATACCGCCAGCAGCATCTCAGTACAGCATTGATTCAGTGTGGAGCCAGAGTGAAGAATACCACCTACTGAGTGACCAACACCACTTCCTACAACAGCTGGGTTTTCCTTGGAGGTCTTCCATCCCAATTACACAGCAGGCCCAATCTTGCTTAGTTTATGAGATCTGACAAGATCAAAGCCCAAGGTGGTATAGCTACAGACTCATATTGTCTTGTGTATTTGGCTTGCTAGCAAATTTATGTCAAATACATGTATCAAATGATTTCTGGTCAGGTGCATTATTGTTGTGTTCGTGAAGGTATGAAAGAAAGAGGAAAAAAATCATTATTCCAAAGCTAAAAAAACAAAAATTCTATCTACACACACACACACACACACATATATATATATGTTTGAAAGAGTCACAAAACCTGCCTTCATCTTCTTCACCCAAAGAGACTCTTCAAGTCTATTCTTTGCATCAGAATTGAGGAAAGAGTGACAATTTCTATTAAGTGTTTGTAAAATTGCTTTAATGCACCTGTAAATTTTCTTTTGACCAGTCTGCTTTTCAACTCACTTTAAAATAACTTTTCAAAGCATCAGAACTGTCAGAAATGCAAACCAGCTTGGTAGTTTAAGTGTATGTCCTTTTACACATTTGTTTCTTCTGGAATTAATTCATATTTTATTAGTCTTCCAATACACTGCCAAATGAACAGAAGGAAACATTGCTCACTTTCCCTCATAATATCCATCAGAGGGCTGTGCTGTAAGCAAAGTCTACCGGTGCTCTACCATGTCTTTTTAGTTTATAGGTGTGGTTGAGGACATTATAATAATTCCACCCACAGGTAAGTAATTGAGTACCTGTTACTGACTCACTTCAATAAAATTTTCTCCTGTGTCCAAAGAGGTGGACCTCAGTCTACAGTGTGCAGTTACAACATGTCTGTCTCCTCTAAGGAGAATATATTGGAGCATATACTCTTGTGCAAGTTTATCTGTGTGAGCAAGGCACACAGCTCATGGAGTCTGGAAAGCACCAGTAGCCTGTCTATTCAGGAGAACAGGAGATTTTTGCTAAGTAACCTCTCACATGGTTAACCTCATCCTGCAGCCCCAGCTAACGTATCTGGGGGCTATATTCACAGCACTGAATTTTTATTTTCCCATCTCCTCTTCCACCTACTTGAATCTTCTGGGAAAGTCAAAGACAAAATTATTTCCATGTGGTATTTCCCAGGCTCATCGAAGAAAACAATCAGTTAACAAAATGATTGGTAATACACTTAGCATTTCGCAATAGTGCCCTTCCTTGTATATATCAATATACATTTTCACTTTCCCCTGTAGGATTTGCAGGTGACAGTTTCACTACCTTGATTTATATAATTTTTATCTCCCTAATTACCTGCCTACTCCCAAAGTCTGCTTATAATTCTTAATTGTTTACAAGTAACTGAAATGAACTAGTGTTAAAGTTTCTCTGTTCATTGTATATTCCTTGTGGCAATGAAAACTGACTGAAAGACAGTGCTTTGGTATTTCTTTTCAACCTTGAACAGCATACTAATATGCAGGTGGATTGACAGGTAGACTGATATTGGCAGGGCTAGGGGAAGGGAAAAATTGCTTGACAGAGCCTGTCTTTATGGCATGTGCACAGGGATCTCCAAAGGAAGGTATGCATAAGTACCAGTTCCTTTCATTTAAGTCTTACTGACTCTTGACTTTTGCTTTAGTATTTATTGCTGAAAAAATACATATACGACACAGAATTTCAATTTTCATCCCTAATGAAGAAAGTATCAGGCCACTTCAAATCATCAGCTACTCTCATTAATACCCTCTTTGTCTCAGAGGCTTTAAAAAATGTGTACAGCTATCATAAAAATTGGTTTGTTTTTAGATCCAAAATTCAGCTATGTGTAGAATGGTAATTTTACTTGTATAGTAATAAGTCACTGTCCCTTTCTGTTGCCACTACGCGGCAGATATGCATTTGTTCATGTTATAGAAACTGTGCATAATATGTTTCAGATTAACATTTTTTACCAAGTTTAAAAAGCTACTTTTCAAGTGGTAAGGTTTTGGGGTTTGAGTTTGGGGTTTTTTTTTTAGTGTTTTAATGCAAATATTTATTTTAAAAACTCACAACAATACCATGCACTGGAAAATTATACTTTAGCTCAAATTTCTTTTTTTTGTCTTCTTCTGTCTGCATACTCAGTTTAAAAAATCCTCTTTTTCTAGTTCGGAAAGCTGAGATGTGAGAGTAAGAGGTGATTGAGAATCTGAATGCTCAACAGCATAGGCCATAAAGTATCTTTGTTGGCACTTGTGAACAGAACTGGGACAGCACAGCTGGATCTGAACATTAATCCCTCAATAATTGATGATTAATCTATTAAAGTTTAATGGAGAGTTGATAAGTAATGGTCTGGCTGCCATGTCACTTGATTGTAAATATAGCAAGTTGCCTGGAAATGTGTTTTTTTCTTTTTTCCTTCAGAAACAAACATAGAGGAAGGAGAAAGAAGGAAAGAGAAAGCTAATTGGAAGGAGAAAACATGTCTGTGACAAAAGTTTGGGTCAAGGAACTTGTGGCAAGCACAAAGCACTGGTGGCAGTCAGAGAATCACTCACACAGGCAGACTCCTCGTGCAAACTGCTTCATTCCAATTCTGTGCAACACAATTCAGGTCTAGTGCACTCTGTAGGTTACCTGAGAATATCAGATTGAGCATCTTTTTACCCTTTTAAAGCACATTTTTGAAGCAGTAGATGGGGTTTTAGACAGGAAGAAAGCTTAACCCCAAACCACTTACAAAACCAAACCCCTTTTAATATGTAAGTTTAGTTCTGTATTTCTTTGAGATACTGTAGGAGGTGGAGGATTGCACATGTCAGTGTGAAGTAGCAGTGTCTCAGTGTGCTATCAAAGAGCTGCACTTGATGATGAAAGCACATTTCAGGACATCTTAGACAACATGTGGCATGAAAACCCCTTTTAGCACAAACAGGACATTTTTCATTGACCTGTGGCCTCACATGGGTGGCCATTACACTCGGTTGTGGCCTTAGGTCTCTTTCCAGACAGAAGAACAAGGTTTGCTCAAGTGTGAAATTCACCAGTATGAACGAGACCAGAATCTTCCATCACTTTTAATTTTATCTCCTACCAGTCATCTACCATTAGGAAGTGGAAAGTAGGACCATGTACATATTCCTGTGGCAAACCACCAAAAATACATTTGCTGTATTTAAGTATTTGTCACACTGGATGTTATAAGACAATTTAGAATGTGTTTATCTGTCTGTGGCATCTTGGGTCGATAACAGAATGTAACTTGAAATTGTTTGATCCCTTTCACCTGATGTTGCTCGCTACTACGCTGTAAGGTGAGTGGGATACCTGGATAGGGTAGGATGCCTGACGCCCAAGATAGTTGAACAAACCAACTCTTAGATATGAAAGTGAATGACTCATGTTTGAGGTGATGCATGATTTGAATATTTCTGTTCAGAAACATAATTTCTAGTTGTAGACCTTTAAACTATGAAGGAAGCATTTGTTATCCATCTTGACTGTTCACTTTCATCACTTTGAGGGAGAATTTTTTCTAGGAAAAAGCACAGTACTGATATGTAGCTGTATTACAGATACTGATGGAAAATTACTTGAATTAAAATAATTTTTTAAACTCAACTATGCTTTGCTTTCCTCGTTTTTAAGTTAATGACATTCTTGATGCATTATAAAGGTTTATTTAGCAATGTCTGAAAAAAGTTATGCTGTGAAAATTATGGAGAGTTAAAACAATATTCCCAACTGCAATAGAGTGACCTGGAGTTGTTGGGCTGATAGAGCTGTTCACCATATTACTTCTCACTATATTTTAAAAGACACAGTAGAAAAATCAAAAAAATTAATAAGAAAACAATTACATTCTCCTTCATTTTAAAAAATAATTGTTCATCTGATACTTGGACATAGCAGTCAATAAAGAACACAAAATCTTTGGTTTGCTAGAGCAATTTTATATGGTTTTATAATTTTATAATATGACAATTATACATAGAATTAGTATGTGATAGTGCCACACATATTTTAAATGTACAATTTAGCATGAAAAATATTGTAAATTATGCGTGATTTTATCTCTAAATGCTGCTAGGACAATTGAGAAGTTTGAATGAAAAGAAAATCCAGCTGAAATATGACAGATTAGGTTATGATGAAAGCATGAGCCTAAGTAAATATCATGTGATTTAGAAGATTACCTTTTAATAAAAACAAATATTTTTAAAGATACACATAATTCAGAAAGGAAGAAAGGATTATTAATGTATATTTATACCTAAATGCACTGGAGAAGAATTTTTGAAAGCCTATATGACATGATTGCCATACATGTAGGAAAAAAGAGGTGCAGTGCCAGTCTTGCTGCTGTAACTGTGTGAAGTCAAGTGCCAAGGTCTGTTTCATGTGTCTGAAGAGCTAAAGAATTTCTTTTTCTATTTATCATATACCTCAGTGTATCTTAACGTAGGAAGTTAAAAAGATGTTTGACTTCTAAAAGTGTAAGTGTAAGTGGAGATAATAACACATTTTTAGGCAATGATTCAAAGAAATACTACTCAGTTAAACAAAAACAAAGCTCTAGAATAGAACGTCACCTTGGTATGATACACAAACACATGTATATTTACCCTGGCTTCAGATATACCAGAGCATTTACCTTGTAAAGAAACCAAACCAAACCAAACCACAAAACCAACACTGTGCTTGTAACTGTAAGCTGGTGAAAGCATTCCAGGCCCTCCTTAATAAAGCACAGGTGGGTGTAGCCATACCCTTGGTTAAAGGCTGGTCATTTTGTATACTCCTCTCTCAGCACATTTTAGCAAGCCTAAGTATAGTACCAGGCACACAGTTACCTGTTCCTATCACTCTTTATAACTCAGGCCATGCCAGCAGTGATTCCAACCCCTTTTTGGGCTCACTTGAAACATTCAGCCTCAGGGTGACCAATGGGCTGCTCAAGAGGCTGAGTCCAAGGCATATTTAGGCTTACTTGGGAATTTCATGCAGTCTGTGTTCCAGCCATGTCTTCAAATCTCTTTTTTACTCCTGTTGAGTCAAATAGTAATAAAAGCTTTATTCATGAAGTGGAGAGCTGGAAGACTTTGTTTTCATCTTGCAGAAATATTACATCAAGATGGTGGCTGTGTGAGTGTAACAATAACAGAAGCACAAAACTTGATTTACAGAGAGGAGGCCAAGGATGGATTTGTGGAAGGCAAGCTCACCAATTCAGGAATACATTGGGATTTGGGGTTTTTTTAACCTCAAATCTTATCTGTAAACACCAAAACCAACAAGTTTCATTGGATAGGAAGTGGATAACAATCAAACATCTTATTTCCATCTGACCAGTAATTTTCTATTCTTTTAATTATTGTATTTTATGATATCTGGTTTGTATGCCATGATTCCCATCTTATGAAGCAAGCAGTAGCTACACAAGTTGCATAATAGTAATCATATTTAAAAATCATATAAAATCTTCATACTTAGAAATTGTTGTCTTTGTAACAATTTGTTCCAAAGGGAAAGGTAATTGTATTACAGACTAGCTTGAAAAAGTTTGCAATAAAAATCAGTAAAAGGCAAACCAGATTCAGATGCCACTTCTGGAAAAGTAAAATCTATAAACTGGCATCTGGGTTCTTCTGCCAAGCTTGTCGCCTGAGTAGTTAAATTGTCTGGCTCCTATGCATGAATTGACAGGGCAAACAAACCAGAGAGGCCTGTGTTTGACATCACCAGTAACACAATAATGTCAGATCCATCTTCAATGGAGTATGAAGACTTCTCAACTCTCACTGATCACCTGTGAGACTGAAAAAAATTCTGAATTTCACATATGTCTGATTTTTGGCCTCCCATGTTCTACCATGTTCTAAAATTGTTCTTGTAATGAAACAGTTGGGCCTTCATATGGATTTCAGTAACCTTTCTTTTTTTCTTTTTTTTTTAAGAGTTGCTGTCGTTGCATTTTGTGTGCTAAAGGTAATAGAAAAGTATATAGTTCTTTATAAAACTCTGTGCTTCTGCAGAACTGAAATTTGGATGCTTGAAATTGAAATTTCTACATTTGAAATTCATCAGTGTCATAAAAATACCAGCCCTCTCAAATATTTCTGATAAAATTTCTGAGGCCTACTGTTAAAGGAGGTTTAGATAAGACAAGAAAAAAATACATCTAATTTCTTTACAATGGGGATTGAATTTCTTGTTGCTTCATGTATGAATAGTGATATGCTTCCAGAACTTTGGCCAAAATTCCCCATCATATATACAGTCACAGAGCAGGACTTTCCCATGGGAAACCTCTGTATTAGAAGCCATTTTACAAAAGCAGAACATTAATTTTTACTACAGGTAGTTTTCATAGCCTTTCTCATATAAATTAAAATTTTGAGAGGAAAAAAATTGCCTTTCAATCATTAACATCACAGTGGAAAGGAGAAAGCTACATTCTAACATGGTGAAAATGGCAGTGTCAGCAGTTAGAGTCTGAAGGTTTTATAGCAGGCCAGGATTTGTTTATGTCTTCTCTACCACAGGAAGAATTTTTCAGAACATCAATTCTCTGGCCACAAAGAACCATCTAATAATTTCAGTTCATACGTTTTCATGAGTATTATCTTTGATGACGTTTACTAACTAGAATAAGCTGTCTGTTTCTCAAGTTCATTTTTTAAAATTTTAACCAAATTATGTAATAATGAAAGAAAAATTATGTGTAAAATATATCTGAGAATTATCATTGATGTGATTCCAGTGCTTCAGCACATTATGCTCATTTCATGCTTGATATTTAATACCATTTGTGTAACCACATTATAGCAAAGTGTGCAAGTTCACTATATATTACACCAGCCTTAAAATATGGATCTTTATGGCTCTCTAAAGTGGGCTGTGATGAAGGGAGAGTGATACAGATGGAGTTATGTTATGTCACGGCAGGATGTGTTTCAGCATGTCCAATAGTAAAGGGATATACAAATTTGTATCATTAGCTGTGAACTTTTTGAAGCCAGGACTTGTTCTTGATGCTCTATGAAAACCCAGGTACATTTAAGGAACCATATAAATGTATCAGGATAGAATGCGTTAGGTTGGGGTTCTTTTCCCTTCACTTTTTATCTGGATTGATATCCTTAAACTACTTTCTTGCTAAAGCATTCAAAAGAGTTCCAGTCGTGGCATTTATCTACTAAGCTATTAAGGGCTCTACTAATCTACCTTGTGAAATATCTAATTTCTTTAGCTTCAGTGCACAGAAGCACAAGAGAGTTAACACAGGGTTCTCATATAAGTTTTACAACTTGTGACAACACAAAGCACCTCTCAGCTGTTAATACGCTGTGGGGCTTTAAACCTCATGCATTTTGCAAATATGACCTGAAAACAAAATTCTGCTTCTTATAAGTTTAAATACTCAGTTTCTTTTAAATTTGTAAGCTAAAAATAACTAGAATTTTGTTTTAAATATTAATGACAAACACTTGCCCAACAGACCTTAGAAACTGCTTGTTTTACATGTAAAAGGTAAGCTGCTTGCTACTGTTAACATTCACTTATTAATTTATTTTTATTGAAAAGTTAAGATGCCAGGATTTTCACAATTTATACAGACATAATTTCTCATAATTTTAACTTAAATACTTTTTATGTGTGTTTTGGGTTTTATCAAATTATTTTTTCTTAAATTGTGAAAATAGGAACATAATAAATAAAATTAGGAGTCTAAAGGAACGAATGAATATCTGCCTCAAATACCTGATATTAAGTGTCTAGTTGAAAAAAATACAGGTTAAAAATTTTAAAGGTCCTTTTAATCCAAACTATTAAAAGTACAATGGTAAAAAGAATCATGAGGTTCAATTTTCAGATAGTTTAGGATGTGATTTAGTTAAAGACCAAAGAGCATGCAATCATTCAATGCACTAGTTTATTTTATATAAGTAATGATTGGGCCATGAAAAATTTCTCTGGACTTACTCCAGGAAACTTCTCAGCTATATATAAAAAATGTGCAACTGTTGCACCACCCATTTTCCCTATGGTTTCTATCTCCAAAGAAGGTAGAAAAATTTATTGTCTTATATCTGAAAGTTGCCAAGCATACCTTCCTTTGAGAATCATCTTCATCACTGCAATTCTTAGAAGCTCAAGTCATGGGCCAATACTCCCTGGTGCTAGTCACTGTACAAACAAATTATGTATAGCTGTGTTTTTTCTGTAATGCCAGCCAAGACCAAATTAATGAAAATAAACAACTGTAGCTGTATCTGCTGCAGACTAAAAGCCAGAGTACTAACATCATTAGTCTTCTGCATGAATTGCAGCATGAAATAAGTAAAATTATGCATTGAATTGAGGACTGTAGAAGATCTAGTTTCTAGACAACAGAGCAGAGTGGCAATTTTTACATCTTAGCTTTGGTATATCCTACCTTGAATTTTATGGCTTCTATTTATGCTGCTTTTTCAGGTTTCTTTGAGTAACTGTAACTTTCTGGTTAGCTTGATAGATGAATGCATGCTAATTTTCTCTGAATGTCCTGGCAGCTTTAGAGATGAACCACTTAAGCCTCTGAAGCCACTATCCTGGCCTGCTCCCTGGTGGAGGGAGTAGAGAAGGTGTACCCAGGAAGTCAGCCTTAGCTAGTCAGACTATGCATAGCGGTTCATAGCTCATACATTTGTGATGAAGCACAAGATGACATCTGATGTCATCTTTAAAATGCAGGTTAAGGTCATTTGAAAGAAAGCTGTAAAGCATAACTTAAGAAAGGCTCTGTGCTCTCCCAGAGTTTATAATCATGAAAAGAAATCAGAACAAAAGCATAAAAAGACTGAATTATAGCAGGTAATTAAAACAAAATGCTTGCTGTGTTAGTCTTGTCTGCCACTCCTACTCAGCCAGAGTGATAGTTTATTTAATAAGCAGTCTTATTGAAATGGGTTGGTTAGCCATTGAGTCAGGGCTGTACTACAGGAGGAAGCAGCAGAATCCAGTAGGTGATGAGTAAAATGTAATGCTTAATCCTTATAGCTTGCTAACAATTGAGCCTTTGGCTACATCCAAATGTGCTCAAATATATTTTGGAAGAAGCATATATTTTCTATCAGCTTGCTGCTCTTTTTCCCCTTCCTGCTAAAATGGTTGACTTACGTAGTCGGCAGAGGTCTTTCACTCAGACACACAATGACTACTTAGTTTCCTTTCTCCTTTATCCATTGGGCAGATGTGAGAAGCTACCAAGCCACAGGAAGATCTAGCATGGGCTTTAAAAGTTTTGTAAATGTGAAACGCATGAAGCTGTCATCCCCAAGCAGGCATATAGGTAAGTACAAAAGCATTACTTTCAGTATAAATACACGTTTGGAAACAAAGGCCTTACCCAATGGGTTCCTGCAGATAAATTCTTTAGAGTGCAAAGATGTCTAGTAGGTTCTTATACATAGATAAGAGCAAACACATTTAATGTGAGCTGTCTGCCCTCTTATCCAACATTATATCTGTATATCTGAGATGCTTGTGCAGCTTTGTCTTCTCACCACTGATGTATTTTTAAGTGCAAAAGTGCACCTCCCATAATGTTAATTGGGAAAATAAAGAAACTATGTTGAATTGCATGCACAAACTCCATCATGTCTTCTGAAAACTATGTCAGAATCAGCAATGTCATATTTCATAGCAGCGGACAGAAAACAGCTTTTCAAGACATTAGTAAACTAAATTTCATCATTTTCCCTATAGGAAATAGCTCTACAATCATGACAAGGAAAAGGGAAGTTTTGTTGGCTAAGGAATGCTTCAAATTCGCTTTGAAAAATAAATTTTATTTCCCAATGAACAGTAAGAGCATTTAATGCAGATGACTAGAGTTTTGTGTAATGAAAGCTCCTCTCAGGTAAATTTTATGAAAAAAAAGAACAGTGAGAAGTTATAACAATAATATGTACCCTTCAATACATTTTGTTCAGTGAATGTGTAAGTGCCTTTGAATCATTTATGCATACATGCAGGAAACTGATAAATTTTGAACAAATTTAATTGAAATCACCCTTGGAGTGAGTCTGAAGGAAGGATTAAATTTCATGGTCTCACAGAGTGTAGTACTGTAGCACTCCACTGCCAACTCTGAAGTCTATATTTTTTCCCAATAAAAGATTCTACACCTCAATCAGCACATAAATGTGAATTTAATCACATCTCAGAATGAAAATCACTTTGCTTTTGCAGTAATGAGACTGAAGGAAGATGTTGAGACAGACAAATCACAAAGTTTGGTTTCACTTTAATGGTGTCATACTAAAACACAGAATTTTTTTTCCCCACATTAGTTTAAGTGAGTTGTTGCCTTGGATCTCAAGCAAAATGTCAAGGCACTATTTTAGAAAAGTGAATGGGGATAAAAAATATAGGCAAATTTTGGTGTGTCATTGAACCTGCAGTCCTTTTCAGAAGAATGTCCTGGTTGTATCTGGGTGCAGATACATCTTCAAACACTCATCATCATCATCATCATCATCATCATCATCATCATTGTAGTATGCATAATTTAAAGATGCATGGTCTTATCCTATGATATCTGTCAATTCTGGCAGCAATGATGGCTTGTAGCAGAGTGTTGTAGTTGAGCATCGTATCCCCGCTTCTATTAGAGCACAGCAGAATCCAACTCTATCAGTATTTTATTGTTACAGGGGATATATATTCTTTTATTTTCTTATTTTCTTTCTGAAGTATTTCTAACTGTTGTGCTTCAGAACCATTTACTGAATGATTACTTTAAAGTACATTTCTCATAGCTAGTAACTAACTGGATTCCAGGCCCTGATGTCCAGTATCAAACTCTGTAATCCAGTCCACAAAAGAACTGTGGCAGTATAGAGGAAAGTGATGTCTGTGAGAAATGTGCTTTGACCATTTAGATAGTCTGTGCTCTGAGCTCTAGATTTTATGCAACAGCTAACTACTCTGCTAAATTAGATTGTAGTTGTGGGGAGCATCCAAAAGGGCAATTTTTGCTTTCTAATGTAACTATACCTCAACTTCTCTTGTGTGAAATCAAAATAGCAGTCCCAGTTCTTTGCAAAAGTATTGTGAAGATAAGTTAATTAATCTATGCCAAATTAAGATAAATTAATTTATGTGGTGAGGAATGCCATGGAAAATGCTCATGAGGAAAGTAATAATTCTATATTCAAGAAGGGCATGAGTTAAAGCTGTGTGAAGAATTGATTTTTCACTTCATTAGCTGACCTGAAAAATTGTGGAAAAAATCAATTTTGGACCAACCTGAAATGATTTTCTCTCATTTTTCTCACGGGAACATAAAGATAGGAAGTAATATATAAGTTGTATCTCAAATAAAATATTATGTGTCTGGAAGTAAAAAAATTCATTGTAATCTTAACTATTCGTATCTTTTTACCAAATTGCAGGTAGATATTTGAAGGAAATCATCCCTTCCAGACTAATTATTGAGAGTTTATTTTGTAAATAGACTAGCAAGGGTTAGGATTCTTTGTTTACTTGTTTGTTTATTTAAGCCCCTATCCCTCTTTCACTGGTGAAATGCAGTTGTGGGTGAAAAAAAACTATGGATAAAATGGGTTCTAGCTAATAGCTGTGATGAAACAGGTATGGTGGGTATGCAGATGGCTGTATTGGCTTAAGCACAAAAGTTGCCTTTTTGTAGACACAACATGATCATACTTCAGGATCTTCTGCTTTATTCTTCACAATTTTGAATATTCCTGCTTCACCTTTTCAGTCCATTTCAACATCGAAGTGTTGTTTAAGCCATTGCCCGTTCTCCTTTCCAACCACTGATGATCGGAGCAGCTGTCACTTCAGTGTAAATTATTCAGTGTTAGATAGGTGCCAACACTGTGATGAGTTCCCAGCACTGTGACAGTAAAGGGGCTTCATACATTGTAAAATAACACCTACTAATCTGATGGCACACAGCAATTGCACTACACAACCATGGGAACAGTCTTGTACACTAACCTGTGAGCTTGTTGGTCAACCAAGTAGCTCTGTCAGGGAGAATTTGGTGTGCCACCCATTTCTGGATGATGCATCTGTATGTTCTCTGTATCCCACTCCATTAGCAGTGTGGACGAGCAAAAGAGCTTGGGGCATCTTCAGTCTGGAAAAGTTCAACCTGAGGCTGATTTTGCACTCTCTCACTAGTAAAAGACTATAGTTTCAATTAAATAGTGTAAATATGATGAAAAGTATGCTTTAAACAATGAGTGGGTAAACCAAAACTCTAGATATTTGCCATTAAATAAGCACTATTTTAAAACATTGCCAATGACTATGTAAGATATACTACCAGAATACATGTTAGGGAGATGTAATGAAGCAGCACAGGTAACAGCACTCAAGAACTCAAAAAAAAATGTCTCTATGTCCTAATGTGGTTTTTTTCCATGTCTGATTATTAGAGCTTCTGGAGTCTTGCTAGCTTCTTTTCAAATTATATACCAGCATCACAAACTTTGTTCCTCTGTTTTTTGGTACAAGAGAATTTTTGTTCTAATAATCGTAAATATAGGGGCCTCAGTATGAGGTTCTCCACTGAGTGGAAGGGAGCATATTTTAAGATCTTCTTTAATAACCTTATTGCACTGGTACTAGTGTTTACACATATCACACATAAAATATATAAAAATAAAGTTGTCATACAGCTGCCTGTATGTGTGCCCACTTTTCGTCCGTACTGTCACCATTCATAGTAGTGTTTCGCAACAGGCAAATTAGTACCTGTTTGGATTTTATCCTTTGGCATTACTTGCAAAGAGAATGGAAGATTTAAATAATTCTTCCATACATGCATTTTTTCTTGAGAACTCCTCTTGATAGTGTTCTCTGCATCATTGATCAATTAGAACTATGGCACTTATAAATGTTGATTTAGTTTAATTCACCAACTAGAGATGAACAGCTGTGAAAAACACTGTTGAGCACCTCCACCTGGGCATTATTGGTGCACACGAACCCTTGAAACAAGAAATCACATTCACTTTGAATGGCAGAATCTGTGCAGAATCTGTATAATCTTTCAGTCTACCAAATTACCACACCTGTTATCCTCATAATCAGGGCTACATAACCTCCTCCCTGCCCCAGTGCCAGAGACAGCACCAGTGTGTTGTGTAATCTGTATGGTCTTCACAGATTGAAGAGCCACAGTTCAGCTGTAAGTCCTAAATGTTATTTTCATTGCAAGTGCTTGTCCACAGACAGCTCACTTGAGGTGAAATTAATTTAAATTCTAAATATTTACATTTCAAACTGAATGCAGGCTGCATGTTATAGTCCGAACCTAATTCATGCTATTCCCTGCAGCTCTAAGATATGCAAGAGAACAGATGATTCTCTGTGTAATGGCATGGAAGAATTAATGGGAAAATATTTTTCCACTGGTCTGGAATCCAGAGAAGAATTCGAAGGATTATACTTATATCAATATTAAGTTGACTTTATTGTCCTTCAGTTGAACTGAAGAGGCAAAGGACTACCTTGACTGAGCTCTGACTTACTTTAGGATAATAAACAAATTCAATAAACAAAAGTTATCAGTTACCTGCATTGACATTCACTAAGATGGAGCTCAGAGATTTTACTATATCCATGTCTTTTTTTATTTTTACCTCAAGAAGATGAACTGGAGAAACCTTAAAATGAAGAACTTCTGAGAAAGGTTTTAGAGCAAACTGTTTATATGAATAATAATATATTACTAGGATAAATGGAATTAATTGGAGTTCTAAAGGAACTTGTATTTTAAACACAAAAGCTACTGATATGAGCTATTGATTTCATAGATAGAACAGAATATTACAAGAAAAGAAGGTGCCAAGGTTGAGGCCAGTCCTTAAAAATAACTCCAAAAAGAGAATTCAAGGATCTTTTGATCAACTTCCAGAAAGAAAAATATGAACTTCTGATTTTTTAGAGGTGAATTGGTAAGGAGAAAAATGTCCATAAAACCACATATTAGAAGATGGTGGATGGGTGAGTGAGGACAAATATCTCTGTTGCCTGGTTTATCATTTCAGAGACAGGATATAGGTAAAGGTAAGTAAAAGTGAGTAAGTAAAGGTCTGTATCTCTGTCGGGGGGGGGGGTCATTCCTCTCTGTCTCAGGTGTCAAAAATGATTAGTCTCTATAAAGCTTTAAAATAAGTAAATTAAAAGGTAAACACGTTTTTAGACTAACCTGTGACTGGTTCTGTGGATTCTCTCCAAATCAGTCAGACATCCTAATGTAGAAGAACAATCATCATTGTGGCGTGTAATGAAGAAGAGGTGTGAACATATACATGTGTGTGCTGGTTTTGTGCTGGAAATTTTGTTGATAACTAGGATATTTTTATTACTGTTGAGCAGTGCTGGCCCAGAGTAAAGGCCTTTTCTTCTTCTCCTCACCCAGCCCACCAGGGAGGATGCTGGGGATACACAGGAAGGTGGGAAGGGACACAGCAGGGACAGCTGACCCCAGCTAACCCAAGGGACATTTCATACCATATGACATCATGTGCAGCACATAAATCTGGAGAAAGGAGCAGGCAGGAGGACCATTCAGTATGTTGGTATTTGTGCTCTCAAGCCTTGGAGCTATGGAGTGCTGGAACCCTGCTCTCTGCGAGATGGCTGAACACCTGCCTGCCCATGGGAAGTGGTGAATGAACGCCTTGTCTTGCTTTGCTTGTGTGCATGGCTTTTGCTTTCCCTGTTATACTGTCTTTATCTCAATGCACAAATTTTCTAACTTTTACCCTTCTGATTTTCTTCCCCACGCCACCAGGAAGAAATGAGAGTGTGACTACGGAAGTTTTGGTTGCCAGCTGGAATTAAACCAAGACAATTGACTGAGGGAAATTGCTCTCTGCTGATAGAGCAAAACCTGTGAAAAATCCTGAGAAATCTCCCACAGATTATGTGACTACAAAGGAGAAAATAAATGTCCTAAAATTAAGAGTTGTGAATCTATCCAGCTCATGCAGAGAACGAATTGTGATTACAAGGGAGAGCACAAAGAATTTGGAAAAAAAAAAAAATAATGGTGAAACTGTTACAAAACACCCCAAATTTTGCAGACCAATGCAATTATGTAATTTCAAATACTGCAAATAAATTCTCAGTGTTTCAGGTTTACCACTAGCTCTACTCTCAAGCCACACAATTCATAAGCCAGACAGAGTGCTTTCAAAACCAGCCAGTTGGAACTTTATGGCTTGCTGAATAGATTCAGAAAACCATCCTGTATAAAGTTCCTTTATCCCTAATGTCATTTAACTTTTATGCAATGCTTTTCTACAAAGTCAATCCAGTGTGTGAGTTCCAACAGAGAGCACTAATTGTCTGTGAGCTAGCATTTACACAAATAATTATAATAAAAAAATTAGGTGGTGGTTTACTGAAGGTTATAATGGGATGAGTTGAAAGAACCTCAGAATTGCCTTTAATTGGTTTCAGGAATAACCATCTTAGCAGACTCACTTCTCTTTATTTGAGTTACTGACTAAGAGTCGGAAAAACTGACTTGCACTGGCAGGCTGACTTTGACTGCCAGTATAAAGAGTTTTGGCCTTGTTTTAGACTACCTTAGACTTTCTTTGCTTTGGTAGCACTTTCAGGTGACAAATACTAATGAGACTGAGGAATGGATTTAACACTTACCCTGGCACATTTCTTATGAAACTGTTTAGAGACAAGTTCTATTTATAAGCTCTTTGAGGAAACATTCTATTGATTCCCACATTTTTTAAAACATCCAGTCATTATCATAGAATCGATGTTTTGGGTTGGAAAGGACCTTAAAGATCAGATAGCTCCCACTCTCCTGCCATGGGCAGGGACATCTTACCCATATGTAGTGCCTATTAGACTTGTATCAATTTATCTTCTTTTTCATTTGAATTTTTAAGAATTTGGTTCTCGTGGCCTTCATATACTTAACACTAAGCTTTAATTAATGTCATACCTTATGAAACCACAATTCTTGTAATTTCCATGCAAGAAACAATAACACATAAATTATATCTTGAAGCATGGTATCATTTTATTTGTATATTTTAAAGAGAAACAGCTGTAGATCTTTTAACTTAGCATTGTAACAAAATACAATTTTTTGCACTTTTTTTCCAACTTCACAGGAAAATCATAGGAGAAGCTGACAAGTCAAAAGTACTTGCATGATCTTGTATCCTTCCTTATGACAGACATCTAGAACCTTTTAGGAAAAAAAATAGAACATCATTCATCAAGAGCTACTAAACTTTTTGTTTGGGCCTCACAGACTGTTTTCTTTGAAAAGCCACTTTCAGCATGAAAAGGCCTCATCAAATAAATAAACAAAGGCAACTGTAGCTTTCTTATGTTTTTGAAGTCTAAACATACTTAAAGGAAGTTTAATCTTTTATTCTGAAAAAGGAATCTGTCATGAAGTGTGAGGTCTGAAGGATATCTTGAAACAGGAAAGGAAGTGTCACAGGTTTGCAGAGGAGAGATTTCTTTCAGGGAGAAGGTTACAGGATCGGTGCTTTTACCCTAAATCTGTGATCTTTCCAGTAGTTCATATGTTTTGTATAACCACAAATACACTTTTTTATTCTTCTACTAGTATCCAGACATCTTTTCTCTTGCATTATGCTCTTTTATATTCTTTCTCTGTGATTCCAACCTTTGTTACAATTTATAACATAAACAGCATAAAGCTGTTTTCCTTTCTCCTTGTGGGACCTTTTAAGGTTTGTTTATTCCTTTCTCTGTCTCCTTGGCATTATACTGGTGTGTGTACACACCCACTTCATAATATAGCTGTCCACTTGTGCAGTCCTCCCAACGCAATGAAATCAAATCTAAGCTCCCCCTTTCACCCCACTGTCTCACTCAAGTCAATAAACTGTATCTGCAGTGTACTTGACAGAAAGAAAATCAAGTCTACACTTTTTATAGGGAAACTTAGTCTAGATGATACACTTGCTACAAAAGAAGCTCTTGTCTCTAGAAACTAAATTACTCCAAAATCATAGTAGTAATTTTTCCCCCACCCATGCCCTTGCACAATTAACGACCATATCCAACATGAAAGGGTGGGTGGGGTTAGAAGGCATTCTTGCAAAATTCCCATGAAAAACAATTCATACAAAATTACCCAGTCTTGAAGCAGCAGATGAAAAGTATTCACTCTGGATAGGTCCTTCGGGGTTTTTTTCCTCAAGTTTGGGGGGGGTTTTGTTTGTTTGTTTTTTGTTCATTCGTCGAGTGGTTTGTATTTTTCCCCTTCTTAAGTTGCACTTTGTGGTCATGGCTTGGGGCTTGTGTTAAAAAACTGAGAACTTAGCTTTTGCAGATTCATTTTTACATTACAGTAGCAGATACTGTTATAAACACAGTTGCCCTCTGAGGGGTTACTGAGCCCAGCAGAAAAAGTGCAGCTAGTACAGAAACACAGTAAATTCCAAATGCATTACTTCTTCCCTTCCCCTTTCCAAATACAAAACATTCAGCTACATCAGATTCTTTGATTTTTTGATAACAGGGCTCGGTTTCTAAATGCAATATGCCCCAGGTTACTTTGTAAGTTTTCTTGGCCTGTGATCAGGAGCACACCTGACAGATGCAGACTACCTCTCCTGTCACCTTCATGTAATCCTTCATGTTTTGTATCAAAGAATTCCTCCAGCAGTTGAAAGCAAATTTATCCTCAAAGGTATTTATGACAAATACAATAATTCCTTTTAATGCAGGGACTGTTTAATCCACCAACCTATTAAGTATAGTATACCTCCAGCAAACAACCATTACTTCTCATTAACATATTGCACTTGAAAATACAATTAATCCTTTAATAGGAACCTAAAATACATGGTTTCCTCTATGCAGCACCTCTCCCGATAATAATCTGCAGAAAGTGGTATCCAAAAGTTAATTAAAAGCAAAGTGTTCTTACATACTAGGCTTCCTGTTCAGACACACAATGGCTTGATGTTATTGGTGCTTTCACTGATTAAAAGGATTTACAATACATAGTTTTGGGAAAGAAGCTCTATAATTGCTGCTAATTGCCTTCATTTTTAGATGGTTGGATATATTTCACATGGATTTTGTTTAACTGTGCTAAATATTTTCCAAGCATATATATTAAACTTTCCCTTCTATTAATTTAAAAACTAACTACAAGTTTCTTTTTCCCTTACCTATTACTCCACAAACTATTTTGGTAGAGTGCTTTTTCATAGCCAATGATAATTACACTTAAATAGAGAATAAAAATAACTTTTTGATTAAATTTACAGGCCTATGGCTCAGAAAATATGGTTTCTATTCTCATTTGCACAATGGATTTTCTGTGCCATTGAGCAAGACGGGCATGATCACAGCTACTTTTCTCCATCTTTTACTGAAGAGTGTTTGCTTTTCCAAATATGTTATTATGTCTAATTAGAGCTAATCAAAAATAGTGAAAAAAATGCTGTTAGAAAGGTATACTGTGAAAAAATGAATATTGAAGCAATAATATGAATCAAATGGATATAATTATTATAAATTCTAAATAAGATATTTTGTTTTGTTGGGGTAACCTGAGTTAGCATCTTCTGGCTTCTTGAAGCAGAGAACATCATTTTGCTCTGTTCCCATTTACATTTAAGTTGCCTTCTGCTCTTTTGGCCTCCCTCTTTCCTGGACTAGGGCAAATAAAACTTGATACTGAAGCAATTCCTTGTGGTCTGTCCTAGAATATAATTCTAGATGCTGAAAGACCTGCTCTTTAACCGTAAGTCTCTCTGGTTGGAAATAGAAACCTGACACGAGTTCTATCAAGTGCAGTATATACGACTCAGCAAGAAAGTGGGTGCTGGAGATTCAGTTCTGTTCTGCTGAAGCTATTTTACCATGACCATAATGAACATGTGACATCAGGATCTGGAAGGATTGTGTGGGTTTCCCCCTGGGTAAAATGCCTCCAGCAAGATGAGCCTCAAAGGCCCATTTTCACAGGGGATTTACACTAATAAGTGGTGTCTTGCACTCTGTACTTGAATTTCAGACTCTCATAGCCTGAGCAGTTTTGCCAATGATGATAGACCCCAGCACGACTTTACCAAGTACACAGAATAGGAATGGATCTGGGATATGGAACAATTGATGTTGAGAACCCAAGCCCCGAGCTGGATAAGTGTCTTGGGGAAGGTTATTCTGACTGGGTCTAGTCTATCTCCTGTACTGGAAATCTCCTGGAAGCTGAAGGATATTGGGTGTTTTCTTAGAGTGAGTATTCCAGATTAGTTTGATTTGAGATGTGTAGTCTGTGAGCTCTGAGCCTGCTCTGTGCCATGGAGAGTAGAGACTTTGACTCAGGCATATTTTTGATGGTAGATAGAAAAAGAGAAAAAAATGCCTAATATCAATGTACACTTTTTCATTGTAATTTGTTTTCCTAACAAAATTCTAGAATGCCTTCAGGGTACCTACACTTTGCTGTTTGTAATATAAAAAAAATAAATCAAAAACATACACAACTTTCTCAATTATAGTTATTCATAATAATCTTGAGAATTCAAGGTAGATGTCAGCAAAGAAATGTTATTTCTTCTGATTAATAACATCACACCTGTCTTCTGGCTTTATTTTTGTTAATTTGGTCCTGAGAAGCCAATAATATTCAAATGCATTTTGTTCTCTAGGAATCTATCTTCTATTATGGAAAAGGTCTCATAGCAGCAAGCATCCTAAACTCTGAAAGTTTTTTATGCCAGGAGCCAGGTCTATATGAAAAGTGCATGGTTAGCTGATTTGGCTTTCATGTTTTAAAAAGCTGCCCTGAAAACTTTCAATATTTGGCAAGTTCTTCCACCATTTAGCAGGTTTCAGACATGTTGCTTAAAACATGTTTTCACCTGTTTCAATGCTTTAAATTTTTTAACATGTGTACTACAAATTCTCAGAGACACAACTTGTACATTAAATTTAATGCAATTTCTGAAATGGTCAGGAAGCAAAACATAGAATTTCAAAACATATGAAGAAAACATACCTAAGTACGAATTTTAATACGTTTACATGATAAGTAGCTGATGTCCACAAGTTTCGCAGAATACAAAGGGAAATATATCCAAAAGAGTGAGTTGAAGATTCTAGTGGAAACGTATCTTTAACTAAGAATTGAACAACTATGCTTTATAGTCCTGTACATTTTTTTTATCATCAACATTATAAACTCCTCATGTTTAACAAATTTGTTTCCACCTATGCAATGTAATAATCCTACTTCACTTTTGATTTCATAGAAGGAACACACAGATACTAATTCATATCTGATTTAAGTTAACATGTTCTTGCTAGTTGAGGTATTCAGTTGGATTTCAGTCTCTCCAGCTAAGTTACCTGAGTGAGAATACTTTTTGTAAAGGTGTTGATGTGGGAGGTTTTCCCTTTAGCAATTTTACATACAAATTAGATGCATGTGTGTCTGGAAAAAAAAAAAATCAAGAAATAGCCTCATAAATTATTTTGGAACTAAAAATCTTTGGCAATAAATGTTGACTATGAATCTGTACTATCTGTACTAGTAGAAGTTACTGACAGGCAAAATATCTATATTTTTTCACTAGGTTGAAGTGGAAAAAATATTTATGTAAGAAATGTGCCACTTAATCACTTCTTCATATTTATGACCTGTAAATTTCCAGTATTTGCAAACATTATAATTAAACCAATAATGCTGTAGTCTTTGCTTGAACAAAAGCTTGTGTGTTTTTTGCATTTTTTATATTTTTGTATTGAGTTTTCAATTTAAAAAAATATTAGCTAAGTCCTTGTGATTTGACTCATGCATGACTTTTACCTTCAGTATAAAATTGAAGGTGGGGAATAAGATCAGACTTAGAGATTTTCAGGCTTTGTCTCAACTATGTGAGCATAATCTTGTAGATTTCTCAATTTGATGTTTCCTTTTTATCAAAGGGGTTGCATACTCATCCACCTACTACAGTGTCAAGTAAGACTTATATTCTCATCTTTACATTTAATAGTGCACTTATAGGATTTTTTCCTTCTCCTTTTTTTATTCTGAAAAAAAAGAGGAAATATATACTATGAAAAGAGAAAGGGCAAATTTTTTTTATTTTTTTGGTTGTGAAGAAATATGGTTAAAAACTATTTGTAAAGTTAGAAGTCTTGTTTTGTAATCACATTTGGTCTAGGTTCTCTTAAAAACTATCCTAAAAGTCACAGAGGTATCTAAACTCATAATTAGAGATTGCTCTAAATAGGGCTGTGTAGCTCCTACTCATTTTAAAGTTCTTGCATAAGGTTTCAAAACTGTGTCAGATGAATCTTGTGATGAGGAAGAAGAGATGTCACTTATATCCTGTATATCAGTCAAATCCAAGTAATTTTCTTCCAGAAATCTATATAACAATTATTCAGAATGATGTAGAACAAGACAGGAAGACTGATCTATAGGACCCAGTAGTTCTACAGTGATATTGCAATGCATTAAAGCCTACAAACACACAGACTTGACTTTTAGAGGGGATTTGTCTTGCTGTGTATCAGCTGTGAAAGTTCAGCAGTTAATTCATGAGCAGATTCTGGTATTGACAGAAAGTCACAAAACTAAGAGAAAAGTATTGTCAAATTTTCACTTCTTTAGAAGGAGCAATTTCATTGTTGTATCATCCTACATATTTTCTAATACTTTGATCTTTTCCCTTGCTTCCCTTTGGATTTCCTCCTCTTCATCCACAACTTCTTTAAGATTTTGTTCATATTTTATCAATAAAATATCTTATTTTTGCATCTCACTAAAGCTATTTAATTATTTTGTTGTCGCAGAATGAAACTGGTGGCTCATTTTCAGCTTTTCAATCTTAGATTCCAAGTGCTTAACTACAACTTTGGCAGTCAATCCGCCTCTGTAATACTTTAATTCATTTTTTGTTTATTGATGCAGACCTGCATCCATACTCAGCAGCATTACAACTAATGACCAACTTGAAAGTTTCTGGGGACATGATTGGGTGGGAGCACAATGGTCTGTGAAGTTATGATTTTTAGCCAAAGGAAAAGGGATGAATGGATAATTTTTTTCTTGCCAAACCTGAGACTTCAAACACAACTTAATCTAGTCTACATAACTGAATATAAGTGTTCCATGTTGTGGAAGAGATAGGTTGAAGATGAGTGGCTGATGGAAAATCCAGATTGTACCTGTGGGTTATCTGGAATTTAGGAGATATGCACCTGTAAAACCGCTTTCCACCTTCCTCTGGATTTTGCTATAAACACACACAGCTGCTCTGGTCATGTCTTCAACAAACAACTGAAGAACAGAGAGCTTGCTCTGAGGTATTTAGGGCCACATGAATCGCACCAGTAATTTAGAACACATCCCAGTTTTTCAAGTGAAAATCTAGGTAGGAGTCTTGAGATTCCCTTCAGAGGCAAGCAGAAGAGAACTGGGAAAAGATAAAATGGGAAGGAAGGATAGACACTTTGCAGAAAGGCTATTGTTTATATTTCTTACAAGCTGGTGAGAACTAGGAGGTGGAAGATGAGAATACCAGTGTCCTAAAAGGAGAGGATAGTCAAAGACTTTAGGAGCAAGGGAATACCCTGTGACAATTTAGAAGTAGTCAGTTTTTGTAAGGAGTATGGCGCATGAGACAGAAGAAGAAATGAGAAAATCTCTGTGTCAAGGAACTTTTTCCAAAGTGCTTTGTGTCAGAGAAGGAAATGAACAATGGATGTTCAGGCAAGTCAAATTGTTCTCATTGAGTAGGTGCTGAATTCAGGAATAGCAGTAGTGCTCAGACAAAGGCAGCTTTCCTGTTTAAACAGAAATAGGTCTGGCAAAGACAATATTGTTGTTCACACAGATATTCCCCTTTGTGGATTTGTTGAGTTTATTGTTCTAAGTAGGGAGTTTTGCATTTGCCATTGATGGTTTACATGTGGCTTTTTTTCTCCAACTTGACAAGACCATTTCAAATTCTTATCCTGTCCTCCAATGTCTTCACATCTGTCAGAATTTGGAGTCATCTGTAGATTTAATAGGCTTACCCTCTGCGCTATCATCCACCATTGGAATGAAAATATTGAATCATATTAAATTAAAGACAGGCTCCTGAAGAGCCCAATTTGATAAATCTCTCCATTCTGACAGTGAGCCACTGATAATTATTCTCTATGTGGTTTTCCAACCAGTTAGGCTCAGCAAACAGCAGTATCATCTAGTTTATATTTCCATGGCTTATGAAAATGTCATGTGCAACAACGTAAAAAACCTTACTAAAGTCAGCATGTGTCACATATTTTCCCTTATCCACAAGTCCTGTTAACTTTCATAAAAAGAAATTAGATTGGTTTGACATGTTTTGTTCTTAATGAATCTTTGTGGGCTTCTTTTCACCTTAATTTTAAGGCACTTAGAAGTGTTTTGTATTTTTTCTTGCTGTTTTCCAGAAATCAGAGATTTTTTTACCTTTGTTTACTTATTTTGACAAGTTTGCTGACAATGTTTATGTTAATATACCTGAGAATAAGGCTCATATTTTGTGGTGCTACCCAAAATAGAAGGCCTTTATCCAGAAGAGACTTCTCATACATATGTGTCTGTACTTGTAAATCTATCTGTGCTGGTTTTGGCTGCCATACAGTTAATTTTCTTTGTAGTGGCTAGCAGAGGACTAAGTTTTGGAGTTATGCTGAAAACAGTGTTGAGAACACAGAGAGGAGTACTCCATTGCTGAGAAGTATTTAAAGAGACTCAAGACCTTTTCTGTTCTCACCCCACCCCACAAGTGAGGAAGCTGGGGGAGCACAAGGAGTTGGGAGGGGACACAGCTGGGACTGCTGACCCCAGGTGATGTAAGCGTTATCTCAGATCATATGTTGTCATGCTCATCATATAAATGGAGGGAGGGAGATGTATAGGAGGGCAGGGGGACATATTTAGAGGGGTGGCTTTTGTCTTCCTGAGTCACCATGACACACAACAGAGGCCTGCTCTCCTGGAGGTGGATGAACATCTGCCTGCCCATGAAAAGTAGTGAATGAAAGTCTTGTTTTGCTTTGGCTGTGTGCATGGCTTTGTTTTATCTATTAAACTCCCTCTGTCTCAGCCCACATGTTCTCTCACTTTTACCCTTCTGATTCTCTTCTCCACCCCACTGGGGGAAGGGAGCAAGCAGTTGTGTTAGTTGCCACATGGTTAAACCACATCACCATCCAATGCCCTCTTTGCTACTTCCATATTTCCCACCATTTAATTTCTTCTCTATCATGTCTTTCTGACAGTTCAAGGTTGTCAGAATGAAAGCATATCTCTCTATCCACCTTGCAAAAGTTCCTGGGTGCTTTTGATGATTTTCACACCCTTTATTTTCACAGATGGGACCATTAACAGAACAAAAAGAAAGCTGTGTCCTTGCTCTCCTATTTTTTTTTCCCTCAGTCTCTCTTCCTCCTGAAACTGATGCTTTAGACAGATTGGTGCATTTCAGTTCAGACAGCTTTATGTTTGTCTTATGTGGGAACAAGTTGGTTTATAGGACAGAATCAATACTAGAGCACTAGAGCAAAATGTGTAAATTGCACACTTTTTCCCTCTCAGCTTGTGTGACGTTAGAATCCATTATCTGTACTGGGTTTTCAACAGCTCTCTTAAGTGATCCCACTGAAGAGTAAAAGAGTAGTAACCTTTCTCCCCTGGAACCCTTGAAAGACATTAATTTACCAGTATTTGGTATTAGTTTTCTAGAGAAAATAAGTGGTGTACATGGCTATGAAACTTGTATGACTATGTCTTATCTCTGTTTTTAACACGCTGCTAAAAGGTCTTATTCCTGTCAAGGGCAACTGAAGTTTTGAAAACAGAGTATTGCAAGGGGGACACAGTCTACATGCCATCATAAAAAATCTTTCTTGATATATTTCAGATAGCAAAAGTTGGAATTCTGAGAAAACATAGTTGAAATTAACATTGATATTTAGAAATATTAACATTGATATTTAGAAATATTAGCATATGTTTTACAGAGGATAGAATCAATTCCAGTACATGCTTTAGTAGGTATTTAGGAGATTTAGTAGGTGTTTTGATAAAAAAGATATTTTGACAGAAAAGGAGACAGAAGCAAGAAATTCCTTGTCTTGTTATTGTTATGGAGGCTGCATAATTTTGAGTATACACATATGAACAATGGTCAAGTTAAGCGAGAGTGACAAATCACCTCCGAGCATCTTAGCAGCTATATCTAAGTTTTGGTGGTGTATTACCAGCAGTAGTTCAGCTTGCTGTTGAGGTAGTTGAGTTTATATATTTGGACAATCAGTCAGGTATGTGGCACAATCTTAAGTGGTCCCACCATCGCTCGGTCATGATTAATCCTGTGACCAGCTGCAAATAAACCTTTATAATGTGGGTAGCGGATGCCACTGGGAAAAATGGTCACACAGCCAAGCAAAGGCCCATCTTTGCCCTATGAAGTGAATGGGAGGACATAATAACTGTAGATGTGTTTTTCCCAAGAAATCTGTGCAAATGAAATTCATGGTCCAATTCAGAGACAGATAAATTAATGATGCTTATCGATAGGTCCACTGCCATTGTATACATCATAATAACATCATAATGGTATGAAAATTTAATTTTATGTTGCTAATTTTACTATTAATTCTTGAAGACTTGTTTTGTTTTTAGATCTGCTAGGCTGAGTGCAATCCATTCGTGTTTCTACATGTTGATACTCTAATTACTAGAAGTTGCACATTAAGAGACTTACATTGTACAAAGACAATATATTATATTGTCGTATTAGTGCAGTCTGAGCCATTAACTGAGATGCCAAAAGATATCTTCTCTCATGTTATTTCATATTCAGTTGTGAATACTTTGAACAAGCAACTACATGCTTTGTTCAGTTCTCATTCCACATCTTCCCAAAAAAAGAGAAAATTACTTACTCTGGTCACAGATTTATTCCACATTCCTGTATTCAGCTAATGAATAAGTAAGCAATTTTAAAAAAAGACCAGCACCTCTCTCCCCCAAACACCAACAGCCAACAACAAATAAAAGAAAATTTGCTTAAAACCTTCAAGAAATAAAAAATCCCAACCAGTGACTGTGGTCAATGAACAATAATTTTCAAAGCTACTGTTACAAGTATATTGCATTTTCTTATATTACAACATACAAGTGCTTTCTTCCATTTTGAAATTGGTGCTGGTGATATTGGTGCTGATTTCTGGGAGTAGAAATGGCTGGAGATCACGGTCAGCTCTATGCTAACAGCAAATATTCATCACTAAACTCACATCAGATATAAAGTTTCTCATGAAGGTATAAACATTTTTTATATATTTTGGTTTATGGCCATGTGGAAGTCTATCTGGATCTGCAGTTGGTGTGAGCATTATCAGTAGTTTTCATGAATGAGAATGTTATTAAAGCCCATCAATCTCAATCAGAGCTGGCGAATTTTGTTGCAGCTCCTGACTGTTCTCTACCATCAGCTGTATCTGAATTGGTTCCGAGAAAGGAGCCAAAAAGGGATTTTATCTAAATAGAGAAACTGGTGAGACTTTGGAGACTTCAACACTACTTATCTGTTTCCATTTAGTTCTAACCACAGACAGAAAGTGGCATTTCAATGTAAAATAAGCTTGGCCAGCACTATGAATTGCTAGTGTGTTTAACTCACACACACTCATTCTTTGCACATTTTTAAAGACAAATCTCAGTTGATATACTCATTGCTTATGTAGCTGGTGTCCTTACAATGTATTGACAGAGAACTTTTTAGTTTTGCAAAAATAATATGAACTATCAGCAGCACAGGAATACATGATGAATATCAGAAACAATAGTTCTAAAAAGAGAATCTCATGTATGCAGCAACACAAGTACCAATCCTCTCTATAGAGAAACCATGGAATCCAGCAGAGATCTGCAAACAATTAAGAAACTTCCTAAATTTTTTTTTTTGAGGATATGTGCTGCCCAGTAACATATCGACCTTGGAGGAAAACATCTACCATCTACAGTGGTACTGACAATAGGATTTCAAGAAATTCTATTGTGAAATTGAGTCATTGTTCCAAGTGCTGGGTTGACAGACTGACAAAAGGAACTGAGTGTGAGCACAAATGTGTGCAGTGTCCAGGCATTGTGGATGTTTATGAATATAACACAATAATATAGGAACTTCTGTTTATTTACTTGAAAGCAGAAAAATTGTGTAAAGTGCCTGAAAAGGAGAATGTATAGGGGGTTTCAGAAAGTCATATCAATTCTTATTTAGGAAAACTCAGATGACAGATTTCTTTCATAATGTACTGCAAATTTTAAATCCAAAATTAGGTTTTTACCAGGATATATTGAGCCTTACAATAGTGACAGATCCAGTGAAACATCAAATTGCCTCCGCAGAGTCCAAATGGATCTTCAAATTAGAATGAGAAAGATTTCCCAGTTGCAATTGCAGTTTTCATACAATCTTGTGAACACATGCTCTTATTCCTCAAAGAATATCCTTGGTTTTGTCATAAAACTCAATATACCTGTCGAAATTCTCTGTCCCAATTTCATGCAGAATATTCTGTGACCTTTTTAGAACTTCAGGAAAAGACAAAAGCAGTCCATATAGATCTATAAAAACATGTTAGATATCTGAGGACTTTCATCTTCGGATTCTTCTAGGAATGCAGTCAAAGTTTTTAACTGCAGAGATAACAGATTCACATAGTGACGTATATTCTCATTGTCTTTTAAATTTAATTGTAATGGTGGAAAATCTGAGCAAGTCAGAACAGTGAATAAAATGTATCAATGTACATGTGTGCTTGTACTGAGGGAGAAATAAGAATTTGTTAAGATACTGCTTCAGAAGGCAATAATGATTCTTAGTGACTTAAAATTTGAATGCTTTGAAACCAGTTTTTTGTTCCTCCATAAAGGAACAGGGAATAACCCCTTTGGCTCCAATGTTTTGAGCTCAGAAATATACCCATCCAGGAAGTGAACTGACAGTCACAAAATAGTTAAGACCAGTCACTTATGCTTGTTGTGATCAAGTTTCAGTAAAAGAAAACAGAAGACGTCTACATTTTAAAATCTCCTTGTATGCATACTTACAGCTGTTTCATGTATTAATCTTTTGATTTTGTACTTACAATATGTTGGAGACTATAGATTTTTTGAGGCATGCATTGTAATTATTTTTTTTTTAGCTCTGAATTAATATTTGTCAAAAGAAAAAAAGAAACCAAAATTTCTAAGACTTTAAATACTATTTATGTCTGCTAGAGTGGGATTTTTCTTTTTTTTAGAGTATTTGAGGTTTTCAAAATATCCTTAGCAGTAGGTATTTCTACACTTGTGGGCCAGCAGTTCCTCACTTTATAAGAATCCTAAGGTTTTGAAGGTTAACAGTCAGGTGTAAAAAGAGAAGCATTATTATGTGAGAAACAATAGGAAAATTAATTGGA
>JANRGV010000001.1:87534765-87572502 GCA_024734035.1 Alethe castanea | reverse complement strand
TTCTTAATGAAAACCATATTTAGTTTTTAAAATAAAAAATTTTGTTATAATTATTAGTATTATTACTACTGCGAAATAACCAATGAGAAAATATAATGAATTTGTGTAGAAACTAATAAGTATTTAGAACTTTGTCTCTGTTTTAATACATTTCACTCTGATTTACTGTTATTTTTAGGTTTCCTATAAGATTATTCTGGGAATATGTGTTTCAAAAATGAGATAACTCATAAATGAAAAGGTAAAATATATTTTGTAGTTTCCTGAAAAGGCTGTTCAGTTTTAGAAATACAACATATATATTAGAGATATGGTTTTTTTTCCTCTTTTGCTTTCAGTTTGTACATTTAAATTACTTTTTTTTAAGGTGGGAATGGAAATGGAGGAAGCTATGGCAAGGAGAAAACCTTATTGAATGTAGACAATAAGTAAGCTTGAAAGGATCATGGAAATCAGTGTCACACAAAGTAAAGCTGAAAAATACTGTGCACCCTCAGGCTTCATTTTCTGTGGTCTGGACAGCCTCACCTGGGACCAGAATTTTGTATCTTCAAATAACATCTCAGCTAAACCAGGTTTTTTGACCTGCTGTGTTTGAAAATGGGAGCCCAGATGAGATGCTGGTTGTTAACCACTGTCTTTGCCCTTGGAATATTAAATAAAATGCAATGGAAGAAGGGGAAGGAGGGAGAGAGAGAGAGAGAGGAAGGAAGTGATAGAAAACATCTGTTCATTACAGTCTAATAAACAAGAAGGAAAAAATTATTTAATAGATTTTTTCACAAGAAGTGCTAGAAACAGAAATGATACGGCTTTATTCTAGCAATTGAATCTTATTTTAGCTTCAAACAAAACAAAACAGGGAATAAAAAATATGTATGTATTTCAGCTGAAACAAATGAACAAAAACTCCAGGTCCCAAATAGCTTAATGATTTATGTTTAAGCATTAAGGTTATAAAGTTAAAAAAGAGAATGTCCACATATAAAAAAGTGAAGTTCTTTCTCAAGTCCCATATTCAGTTATCTAGTTTTATAAGAAAAAATGGGGAGTGACTAACAATATTTTCCTGTGTAAAAATTAAAAATATATTTCTTTTCAAAATGGATTGGGTACTCAGTGTGTGCATACATTATAACTTGATAGAAAAAATCCTAAAGGATCATTTACAAAAAAGTATCTTTTTCCAAATTCTAAATTCAGAAATTAATAATGAAAGGAACTTCATCACAATATTTTAATAGAAAAGAAGAAAAACAGAAAACCCAAAACACAAATAGAGCACTATATCCTAAAGTTTGCTAATTAATTTGGTACATTAAATAACCTAAGTCTACTTAGAATGGCCAGGTGAACCTGTTCTCCCACACAACTTGAGCAATACCGTGAAGAGTAACAGAGAGAGAATTGATGATGTAACATGTTTAAAAAGGAGTTAACTAGAAAGAACAAGAATACCCCCAAAATAATTTGTCACTTATAATTTAGTCAGGTTATATACCTTCAGTAACTTATTAACCTTTTATAGCTGTCCTGTTTGTCTCTTTGTTACTGTATTTCCAGTGTTTCTATAACTGTCCTACTAAAGCAATAAACAATGATTTTAAAAGCAGGCTTGACCCATAATGTGATATTCTTTATTTCCATTCTAGAAGAACCACCACAAAATGGTTTCTGCTCATCAGAAATTGTATTAGAGAATGACAGCTTCAACAATACCTGTAAGTTTCACTCTTGTTTGGCTTCTTTGAATACAGCATCAACTCTTAAGGAGACTCTAAATTTGAAACGTTTCTTCCCATACAGCATTGTTACATATAGCACTTTTCTTGTGTGCTTTAATCAACATTTTAGCAAACAAAAGACAAAGATTTCAGTTTCATCATGAGGGACATTAAAATATTTGAACAAATGGTAAAATTTTATGCCATTTGAAGCATCACCACTTACACAGTTCTCTCAACTGCATAATTCTCTAACTGCAGTTTGTTTATATCTGAAGTGCACTATAACAGTCAAACTTCTTTGGGAAGGAGAAGGGAAAAGAAAATGTAAATTTTTTGCTTAATATTAAACTGGAAATACAGAAGAGTAATATTTTAGTACTGGTACCTCTGTATCCTGGATGAGACAATGATGAAGGACTGAAGAAGGACTGATCTTCAACTAGGAGCTTCTTGAGATTTTTGTTTTAATCAGCAAAGTGCTTTTGAGGAAAATATCCCAGTTCTCCGCACTTAACACTTGTTGATTCAGAACTCATGATCATCTCAAAGTAAGAAAAAGAAACACAAAAGCCCTCCAACAGCTGATGAGGGTTCAGCTGATGGCAACATATTAGAGGTATCCTGAAGTGAACTCCCCCAAAACGTGCTTGGTGTGGACCCTGTGTCTTGAGGAGCTCTACAGACCTGATCCTGCTGTTCTGTACTGCTTCCAGTCTCCCTCTCTTACTTGAACTCCAGCTCCAGTCCAAGGCAATGCAGTGACACTCATATCCAACTCTTTCCACTTGTTTTTGGCAGCCTATTTTAATCCCTTTTTAACTAAGTTCCTGTGTTAAAAGCCAGCTTCTCTTCTTCAGTTGTCCTCTCTGCTCAGTTTCTTGTCTCTTAATGAGGCTACTTGACAGATGTTTGCTTCTCTTGAGATTTTTACTTTAAAACATAATATAACTTTTGTATTGATATCAGCCATAGAAACTGAAAACATAAATCACAATTTAATAACTGTGAATTGAAGTTGTGCACACACTGAAGTTTTCACAGTTCCTCCTTACTTTTTGCCATTTTTTGGGAAAAATGAAGTGGGAGAGAGAAAGGAAGAGAAATATGCTTTTATGTGTGTGAAGACCACTTTTCTACCATGAAAATAAAAATAAATATTAAAATAGGGAAACCAGTTAACATACAGGCTTTCTTTTAAAGTTTATCTAACAGTAGAAAAGACTAGGTAAACACCTGAAAATAATGAGAATAATAATAAATTTTTAAAATGCCATTTTAAATTAATTAGCTGCTGTGGGGCTTATGTATTCATTTATATTTTTATGTTAAAGTTAAAAAAATTAATAAATTTTCTTCACATGCTCAACAAATTATTTCTTCATTTCAGTGAATGAAATGATGTTAAAAGAGTATGAACTCTTTGGGCATTTTCCCCCCTTTTTTCTCTTTCTACTTCCTGCCTAGAGAAACAATATATGCCTCCAGGTTGTCCAAATTACTTGGTTCCCTTCAGTGACTTGGCTTGGTAGATCAATTATCAGTGATTCAGGTTCTCAGTGTATAATGCACAAGACATACCTGAATTCATTATGAGCTAACCTTTTCTCATATGGATTTTGGTACCTGTAAGCCTTTCCATCAGAAAACAAAAAGAATTTTGTGCTATTGTGTGCTCCTGCTGTTGAAAATGTTTGTTAGCTTGAAAGATCAACAAGTTTTCACAAATCTGAACACAGAACTTGTAAATTCTTCTGTGGTCCGTAATGGAAGTCTGAGCCCTTTGTTTGGCCTTGAATTGAAGCCAAACCCACAAGCTCTTTATACACTTAGAATTCTTTTGTTACTCTAGAAAGGAGGGGGAAAAAAAGCATTTGAGCTGTAAATGTGCAATCAATAGTTTTTTCTGTCACTGGGGAGAACTAGAGTGATATTTCTGCTATGTCCTTGAACTGGAATGCTATGTCAGGTGCATCTGTTACTCTTCATTGGGTAGTCATTTGGCTTAAGCTCAAACTGGCAAACTTCTGAATTGATTCAGGACACCTTTTAAGTCTTGTAGCACTTATTCCTGGTTTTACAAATCCCCATATGTGACGAAAAAGCCTTAATGTTTTGACTGCCTATGTGTTTTCAATGAATTTTACTTTTTACCTATTTCTTTGCCTCTGTTCATGCTTGAACATTGGCCTTTTGAATGGCTTCCCTTTTGATGATACTTGAGAACAAAAGAGAAATGTACATTTTTAATGGTCATAATTTTGTTCCCTGAGAAAGCTGAAACACTTAGCCTCTCTGTGATTATTTTTCATGTTGACTTTTTACAATATTAAACTCAAATATGTGATACCACCTTTTAAAACAGATTTTTTTTTCCATTTAGCCCCTGAAAAACGACACATGCCTGATTTTTGGCACACTTAATATATAAATCCAAAGTAGTATGGATGGGAGTAGATGAGCTTTATTGACACCACAGGACTTAAGAATATGAAATGAAAACCAGGTGAATTTCCCTTTGAGAATGAGGGTACTTGAGAAAACCTGTAAATGAAACAGCAGTAGACAGGGAAAAAGAACTAATAAGAAAACCACAGAAGAGATTAAAATCAAGCATAAATGAAAGTATGTTTCCTGCCTTTTGCACTGCTGTTGGCTCAGAAGGATGAATGATGGAAAAAACAATTGTATCTCGATATTAGTCTGTTTTCTATACTCTGACCTCTGTCTTCCAGGTGCAAGGATAAAGGAGACAAAACACTCAGTTCTCCCTTCTTACACCCAAGGGTGTAAGGTACTGTTTTAACACTACCTTCAACAAAGACCTATGAACTCTTTATCTTTCCATAAAAGAGTTCCTGACCAGACAGCATGTGCAGAATGAGGTTCTGGATTACACTTGAATCTAATCTTTAAAAAAATTACTTTGTAAGCTTAGTAGAATAGTGAAAGAAACAAATGAGAACTGAAAAACAAAGTTCTCAAAGTGGGAATCTCCACTATCCAGAGTCAGTATATTCTTCCTTTGTTTGAGGCTACCCTGTCAGGTAATGGCTTCAGTAGTACTTGCAACAGTGTGGATCCTCACCTAAAAATTAAATGAAAAAATTTCCACTGAGAATGAATAAAATTAAAATATTAAACCAATTTTACAGTGGGCATTAAATAAATTTCATATTTACATCACTTTCTATCTGTCATGCACTGTTCAATATTTTAATACTGACATTAAAAAAAATTAAAGTACAACTTTACAGATGAAGCATGATTTGTAGAAGTAGCTTCTGTCAAGACAGCTGCCGAGCAGTGTCTCTTCTCTAGCTAAACAAAAACTCCAAAAACTGCTTTCCTGTATTTTGGATATTTGCATCATGGCTCAAGATGCAATCACTGCGACCTCAGTGAAAAATTCATTCTATTAATTAGAAATTACAATAATGCTTTTTGATAATTGGTAATTAATGTATATTTCTTTGTTATCGTACTTCCCTTTAAAGATTATATATGTGCATGCTAACTTTTATTCTTTTTACTGCCTGGTTGAATAATTTTATTCCGTCACAGTGGGAAGATTTGGAAATGGTTATCCATATGCAACCTTTTATGTGACCGTAGATGGTGGGGTTTGAGTTCCTGATCTGTGCTGTCTTCTAAAAAGTAAAGCTACCTGTGTCATGTGGAGGTGATCCTGGCACTAGAATCAGTGACAACACGGTGACCTAGGCCACTGATTTCTCCTGAAATAGAACTGTGGCTACTAGTAACGAAAATCTATCCTCCTCTTTTGGTTTAGTTGTTCCACTGGTAATAAAAATTGCACAATGATTAAAAGCAATGATTGTATCTGCTGTGCTCTGCATGGGTGCCTTTTCATGCATTAGTAATACAGGTATTCAATAAAATCCTCATCTGCTTTCAGCTGACAATTGTTTAACTTTTCTTTACACAGAGGCTCATGTTCTTCTTGCAGTATGACAGAGCTTAATGGAGGTGTTGTGAAATGCTTTCATTGAAGATCTTCTTTAATTATAGATGTCCTGCATGACAAGTTCTTCTTTAGCATATGTTTCTTCATTCCAAGAACATCAGTTTAAGTCAGTCATCAAAGTGTAGTTGCAGGAAAATCAGTATATTAATAAATCCAACCTTGCTCTCCATGAACTTCCCCTGAAATTTAACCCCAGCTCACCAGACTCCATCAGCACATTTAAAGGCTGATTCACACCAGGTATAGCCTGTTGAATCAAGCTGGTACAACTTGGCTACTCTCCAGTGTTTCTTATGTGGCAACTCCTGCAAGATAATACTTTGTCTTCTATGGAGAAAGGTTCAACCAACCCTATGTAATTGATCACCTTGAAATCAAAAATTCCAATTTAAATATTTTGCATTGAATGTGTATCTATTAAGCTTTTTGCAACCCACTTATCTTTCAAAGATAGAAATGTGCTTTTAAAAATATATCATTTCTGAAAATATTTTTTACAGTTTTCATACAACTATATTTAAATGAATGTAAAGTCAGCATAGCTGTTTGTACAGCATTTAGAAAGTAAAATTTTGAGTGTAGACACATAGAAAAAGACGTTTTAACCATGCCTACTCCAAGTGAAAATATTGATTTACTATGTTTGTTTGTATTAGGTAAAGCGTGACTTAAATGTATGGCACAAACTTGCATTACCCTCTCAGAGCATAGGTGATATATGTGAAAATGAGAGAATTCTGTTTTATTGAATACCCATATAACATGAGTGACAAAATTGTTTTGAGGGACAATTAAATTGCCTGTTTGCATACACAATGTATCAATTCTAAAGCAAAAAGGAACAAACATCCTCTCAAATATGGATATGACCACTTTATACACTGGAAAAGTTGTGTAGGGAATGATGGAAAATAATTACAGATGCAAAATACATGCTGGAACACTTTATTATGTAACATGGCTGAGCTTACATGTGGTTAGAAACCGATCTCGGTTTGGGAATTGTTTTGGGTTTTGTTTCCATTACTTTGCAGCTTGTAGTGCTGACAGTGAGCTTTGCAGAATGTCATAAAAGGTCAGCGGTGGCGTTAGCCCTCAGCCCTCAGTAACTGTATCTTAACCATGATGAAGAGGTTAGAGAAACATATAAATACAATTTTCTGTGACAATGTTATTTTACGACTTCTCTGGCTATTATAAGTCAATGTATTGCCTACAGATGCTTGCAATTTGCACCTCAGAAGGTGTATGTGATGCATTCACTAAATATATTGGTTTTAAAGTCCTTGTGTGCTTGTTATATTCCTCAAATTCCATAGACATACCGAACTCCTCCAAGAGTCTGAGTTCTTCACATTAGTCCAGCTAAAGACTTAAGTTTTGAAGCCTCAGTTCAGATCACAACAAATCTCTGAATGACACTCAGACAGTATTCTCCATATGCTGTATCTGTGGGATATAAACAGCGTCAGCCAGACAGTAAAGAAACCAAAATGAACTTTCAATGCAAATTTATTTTTATTTCATTTATGTACTTCAGTTTCAGCACAATTATGTTTAACTCCTTACCAACAAAGTGCTTGAATAGTAAAAGTTGAAAAGCAGTTACAAAAAAGTGATTATTTCTCATTTATCCACTTAAATTCCTACAGGAAGTTTTGTGAGGTCACAGATATAAAAAGCCCTCCTACTTACTGATCAAATTTGTATAAATCAACCACAGATTTATATGGAAAAAAGTATTAGGAAGTGTAATATAATATTATGGAATCTGAAAATAATTAATTGGGCAAAGATGGTTTTATTTCGTCGAACAGTAGAAATTATCCTTACTTAGTATAAATTGTTACTGCTATACTGACCATAGCAGACATATCCATGTTTTAAAAACTGATGCTGTGAACTAACATGTTAAAAGATCAGATACCTATTTTAACTTTAGCAGAGTGTATTCAATGTAGCCATTAAGAGACAGCTTGAAAGACAGCTTTGTTATTCACTGGAAACTCATGTAATAGCATTTTTAGTAATGTTTCTCACAAAATAAAATACAGACCTGAGAAAAAGAAAATCAAGCCTTTTGACAGATTAAAAGGCTGTGAGAAAATTCAAATCAGAAATGCTGAGATATTTGTTTGTAATATTTTCTATTTACACAGCATTTTTCTTCATGCTTTAGTTGAAACTCTTTCAAAAAACAGCCTTAATATCCTCAGGAACAGGTATTTGTGGTCAAGGGCAACTGTTCAATTTCAGGTGGGAATATGAGTAGACTGGAGGAGGTCCAAAGTGCATTTTCTTTTACAAGATCCTAAAAAGACTTTAGCACTCACGAGGGTTTTTATTCTTTTTTGTTTTTTGTTCTTTTTTGGTTTTTTAAGCTTAGGCTATTTTCCCCTTCCTAAGTGAAGCATATGCAAACTTAAGCTTGGGCCTTAAGTCTTAAGGGCTTTATTACTTCTTTGCCCATTCATTTCCTTTTATGCACATTTTATGGCTGAAGTCTTTACATATTGCACCTCTTTGCTGGGAACTTTAGGAAAGAGCTTTTCCATTTCATCTAATATTTTTTTCAACTCTTTTAAGAAGAGGTGAAGATGTAAAGAAGGTCAGAATTGTCATTATAATGACAAAACCTAGCTAGTCACAAGTGACTGGCTCATGTGAAAGGTTCTTAAGAGAAAAAGACAGGTTCAGCCAATTTTTTTGTTATCCCTTCTTCCAGACAGTTTAGTGTAATTTAGAGGAAGAATGCATAAGGCTTAGCAAAGCTGGCAGTGTAGTTGGTGTTGGGGTTACCAAATGTGGTGTAAATGGGAGCTTGTAGACAATGCAGTTTATTAGACCTCTTGAACCCATTGATTAAAATCTCATGTATTTTCCACAGATAATTATTTTGTGTCCTGTACTGACAAGAGCCCTCAGCTTGATCACTGTGTTGATCTAGTCCATCCTGTTCAACCAGAAAAATGCAAATATTTGATCTAATCAGGTTTCCTATAATCTGTCTATATAAAGGATGACGAGAGGTATTTCCAGAAGTAACCTAGGTGAAGTTTCTACAACTTGTACTTTTGGATGCTTTTTAGTTGAAAATAAGAATGAAGGCCATTTCTAACTAATGTAAAGTTACAGTTAGATAGATGAGTACCTATACTGATTATATGTAGGAATTACCAGGTAATGTTGCTAAAAAAAAAACCAAAAACAACCCAAATCAAACCCTAAAACCCAATTCTCTGATTGTTTTTAAGAGAAAATGTCCTGTGTTAACTTCTTCAGATGCTACACTTCTCTCCTGTTCCTCTTTGTCCCAAATAAGGAGACAGGAGAATGCTAGCATTTCACATTTCCCATGAAATATACATAATATATATGAAATTTGTGCTGTGTTTTGCATTTGAAGAAACAAGATTAATTAAAGTAATTATTCAAAGTCAACTTTTAGTGACATACTTTACAGAATTATGATTAGTCATCACGATGGTTATGTTTCTCTGAGTAAATTTTTTTTCTAAGGCAAATCCAGTTGTGTCATATTGTGTCAATTCTGGTGAATTGGTGAATTTAAGGCAGTTTTATTTCTTTTTTATTTATTTTGTTTGTTGAAATGAATTTCAGCTGTAACTTATGACATGAATAATTGTATTTTAATTCTTGATCCAATTACTTTGATAGTTTCATCTGTATGTACTGTACCACTATGTTTGCTTTACAAAAATCACTCCATGTCTTTCCTCATTTTTACATCAGTATAGACTCAGTGAATCTAGGAGAGTGATATTTTTGCTCTAAAGAAGTGAAAAAAATGTTTTTCATGCTTTGACCCCAGAATTTTAATCTTTGAACTTCATTCAGCATGTTTCATAGGAGGTCAGATCTCTGTGTCCTGTGTATTCCTAGTGTTTTGTTGTAAACTGTACCATCCTCTTATGCCCCGACAGTCTTCAGCACAAAGTCCAAACATCTGAAAGAACAAGTACTTTGTATTCTGCATATGTTTTGTTGTCTGTGTTTTTTATATTTCTCATGTCTGATTGTTATATTAAAACTAATGTGTTAACTTCAAAGGAAAAAAAAGCTATTTTAATAATATTTAGAATGGATAATTAGCTTACTTAGTACCACAATATTAGGAAATTTGATGAGTGATTTGTTTGTATGTGTTGATTACAAATTTAAATATTTTTCCTTGCAGCTCAAATACTTTATTAAAACTGCTCTACATTTTTTCCAAGTTTCATTTTATTTAGTTTGATGAGCAATTATTACTTCTAATACACTTGCAAAATATTGTCATTGCATACATGATGAAAATATTCTATTCTACTTTGATGTAGCATTTGATTCCTCAGTTGAAGAAACAGTATCTAAATGTGTGGAACTATATGCACTTAATGAAAATATGGACAGGAAAAAAGGTTTGGCTGTCTAAAATGCAATAAAACCATGCTTACTTATTTTACATGGAAAAGTATTAGCACAGATTAGTATTTAAATTGTTTGGATTTACAGGGAATTGAGCATAAGAAAGCTTTAATGATTTCATGATGCACCTTTTCCATTACCAACTTTTTTTCTTTGGCAACTGTGTTCTGTACATGCATGACAAACTCCAGTGTATGTATTCATGATAAATTGCTTATACACATGAAATCCTAAAGCCTCCTTAAAATCAGGTCAGTGCGAACAGACAAATGCTGTGTGTTACAGAGGTTGAACCCTGTGACACATTTGTCCGAAGAAGAATGTGGGAAATAATATGGGAAAAAATGCAAATATCTTCAGATCCTTTTTTTGTATATACTTGCTCTTCTGCAGTTTTAAAAATATGTCTAATAGATTTTTTTTTTGTTTTCCACAGAATGCACCAACACTGTGCTTTAAAATCTAAAAATAGAGGTCTCCTATGAGCAGTGGTTTCCTTTTACACTCTCCTGCAGTCTGTTTCTTCTTGCATTCCCCTTCCCTTCCTTCATAAGTGTGAAAAGTCTCAGAGAAAATGCTTTCACTGCTTTTATTTTTCCTTGATATTATCAATACTTTTCACAAAGCTGATTCCTCTTGCATTTTCATTTTTTAACTTGTACCTTTTTCTACTTCTTTTCATTCAGCCACAGCAGAATACCTTTCCCCTTATGTTCAGGAAGCTGACTGCAGAGCAATAGTCCATCAATGCCCTCCATTTCTGATGACATTGTCAACAAGTTGCTCTCTTACACAGTTTGAAGTGGAAAGAAAGAGCTCTTGCCCTAAAAAGACCAAAACAGCTTTCAAAATCCAAAAGCAATCTTTTAATAAAAAAGAATGACACCAGACCCATTTTAAAAATTAAGAATACCCATCAGAAAGCAAAGGTATCCAAATAAATATTGCTCTACCTGCTGTGGCCTTGCCAGACAAATTCTTGCCTCCAGGTCTGCTTTCACTCAACTCAAGGGCTTTCCGAGCTGATGCAAAGTCTATATAATTTCTTCTGTCCCTAAAATACTTCTTTTAGTGTCACCCTTGGGAAGGTGTTTGGTCCCTTTTCCTTTTAGAGGTATCTTTGTCTTTTTCTCTGCTGCATAACAAAAGCTTTTCATGACTCTCAGCCTTCTCTTCCTGAAGAGTAAGTTGCTCAAAGGATAGACAGAATCAATCCTTGGCATCAAATTCCAGCTAACACAGGATCATAGGCTGTTTACCTGTGTTGATTTCCACAGTGCTATACCATCATCACATAGTTGACCATAACCAACCTATGGGAAGTGGAGCGTCATTCTTGTGGTCAGTCAAGTAATTTCATTCACAGCTGTCCTTCACTAGGCTCTGTATAGGTCCTTTCAGTGTGTTAAAAGGAATAGATTCACAGGTTTCCCTCCTTGGTCTCACACAAAATCTGCTTTCAGTGACAGAGGTATGAGGAAAATATTTCTAAAATGTAACATTTAACTGGAACAATTGGTAATAATGCAGATATTTTTAAGCATAAAATAATATGCTTAATATGCTTATGCTGAATAAAAGCAGCATCTGGTAGAACATTTTTAGATCTGAAAACTATTAGAAGTTTTCTAAAAAATACATTTTTTTTCCCAATAATTTGATTATCCGTAAATATGCTTCTTTGCCAGAATGTATGTCTGGTTGGTCTCACTTAATGGTCTTATACCCATTGTTGTCATGTGGTCTAAATCAATTCAGAACAAGGAGTCTCAGACAGGAAAATACAGTGCAGGAATTTATTGTGGGATCCTTGGGAAGATTATCAGCAGCCAGGCAATACAGTCTGATTTTTACATGCAAGGGAGGCAAGTTGCCAACTCATCCCAATGCAAAAACCAAGCTCCAGCCTATTCTCTTGTTCTGTGTCCTCTACTGATTATACAGTAAAACAACGTACTGGCTAAAGGCTTTGCTGTAAGCAATTTCTAAATGTTACATCATTGTAGATATGATCAAGCTGAATTGATTTCTCCATTATTTATTAATTCATAGTAAGTATCATAATAATTCTAAAGAACAGTCCGCTGCTTTACATTACGAAGCAGTCTAAAAGTACATGAATTAGATTCTTTTCACTGAATTTAGACTAGGAAGATGAAGAAGCTCACCAAGTATTTTCCAGATGGTAAAAGACATTTGTGTCATTAAATTTAGCTAGAATTAGAACAAAATAAAATGTATGAAGTGTGGATTTTTGGTCCTGACTCCAGCTGTTTGCTTGAAAGATTTACTCCTTTTGCACCACAGGACTGCCTAATGAAGACATTTCAGGTTCAATTTAACTAGAACACATTGGAACAGAATACATTTCTACTCTTGAAAATTTTATGTCTAACAATGCATATCAGCTATTCTAATATGTTTTCCAAGATATTGTCTAAGGGCATCTGATCTATAAGTATTTGGGCTATTTTTACTCCATTAGAACATTGGCACAGCACTGGTTTTGTTCACCATTTAAGGCTACAGTAAACATAGAAAGTGCATTGTTTAGCCAGCCCTATGAAAACTTTGTTCAAGCTGCTCACCTCTGCTTCTGTTACAGCTGTTGCTGAGTCCCCAGTCTGTTATTCACACATGTTAAAAATGCAGAAGGATCTAGACTAGAGAGAGCTAATCCAAGAGCTAGCTAAGGACACAGCTCTGCCTTTTGCTTAGTCAGAAGCCAAAAAGTAGCTAAGAGAGATGGGACAGTCCATGAGTACTGTATGCTTATTAACAGAAACCTGTAGGTGGCTCAGAATGACCTGCATGCGTTGTGCTATAAAGGGGGAACATAAGGCCAGTGGTACCAAATAGAAAAGGAAAGGGAATGTAGGACATATCTATGTGAAGCCAGGGTTCACTAGTTTCACAAACTCACAGAATAGGTTTTTATTAATAGAAATTAGTATTTTCTCTTCCTTGGGTTTCTAATGTGGTTATACAGGCCGCTTAGAAAATCAGTAACTGAATTTAAAACTCATCTCTGAGGTTTTATTTCTCTTCTGGTATTTAGTTTAAAGCAGTTCACCACAAATAATCTCTCATCTTTAGACTTCTGTTGAACTTACGCAGCCACCATGAGAGTTTCACTACCTTGCTCCACAAAAATTGCTTCCTGATAGTGTTTCTTGAGTAGGGGAGTCTACCTTCTCCATAATCAGAATATTTCAAGATGTTGTCGTTTATAACAAAGGTCCACCACCTGACTATATTTGTTATTTGTTTCTATTTGTTCTCTTATTTTTGTTTGTCAATAAAAACTATGACTGGACATGTTCTAAAGTTACCCTACTGAGAATCAGGAAATTCATTGCCTTAGCATGATAAAATTGTTTTAATTTATAGAATTCAATCAGCTTTCTGATTCTTCCTTAGATTTACCAATCCCTGGTGTTTCATGTAAGTAACAATCAAAAGTTTGATAGTCAAGATGTCTGTATTGCATACTCAGGTGCTAAACCTGATTATCAATGGATGCAGAAAGTAGTATAAATGCCCTGAGTACCTGGTTTCTAATAAACTTTTAAACTCAAAACAGAATTATGATATTTGTCCATATCCTCTCTTCCAATAGGTCACAAATTTTTTTTCAGCTGCTGTCCATCTTCCTGTTTGGAGCAAACAAACATAAGAAAGATTTCTCAGGAACAAGGAAGTAAAGTAATTGGAAGAAAATCTACTATGCTGACTTAAAGCAATAGTTCGTTCTCTCATTAGAAGGGGTAGAGCTTGTAATAATCTCAAAAATGTCCAGACTATTCTTTGGATGAATAACGAGTGAGGGAATGAAAAATTCTGCACCATCCTATGAAAACTACATTATGAGTGTAGGACAACGTAGATTCTGGACATGAAGATACAAAGACTTGTGTGGAGAGAGAGAGAGAGAGAGAGGTACCCACAGAGAATGCAGTAGGTGGTGTTTTTAAAGTTTTGTCTCTTCATTTTGGCGTCTTAAACATTCAGGCAGTGGGCTACATGAAACTTTGGGACAATGTATCCTGGCAGTACCTCAGCTGAATTACTGACATTTTTAAATGATTGTTTCTCCGGTCTGGTGTAATCTTATTTGATACTTTCAACAACACTTTAAGGACTCTTTTGTAGAAGTTTCAAATCTTGCATCTGGGTAACTTACTGAAAATGTAACCTGACAGTGGAGTGGAATCTGTCTTTGCTTCTTTTCGTAAAGGGATCAATAGCACTATACACCTAATTTTTATTTCAGCTTTTAGGCTTTTAATGCATCATTTGCTCCCTTTTGACACATAGGGAGAAAAAAAGTGCTACAAAACAACAATATAATTTTTCCTTCAATACAATTGACAGGAAAATTTTTCTTTAGCTCTCTGGAAAGAAAAATCTAAGAGTTAGGGTCATGGAAAACATTTATTTTGTTTCTCAGAAGACTGGGCAAAGGAAATGACTTTTCAATCAATATAAAGCTAGTCAATCAGAGAAAAAGACAAAAACCGCACAAAAAACAGTACAGAGGAAATTGAAGGGCCTTTTGCACTCTGTGCACAGGGTTGAAGGAAGTCTTTGCCCTAGACAATGCATGAGCAACTGCTCTGCTAGTTGACTTCCCCCATCTGAATCAGCAGGAGAGATCAACATGGGGAGAAAGGGAAACAAAAGATGTTGTGGGTCATTGAGTCAACCAGGCTTATCATCATTAAAGACTTCTGTTTAGGGTCTCCCTCTGTTCCTGCATGCTGCCCTGACGACAGTGGAAGGGATGCTTGACATTTGAACTACGAAAGGAAGTCATGGTCTGGGAATTTTTGTCAAATAAAGGAGTCATAAAGAATATTTTATTCAAACATGTTCAAACATGTTCTAGGTTTCCACTAGACCTGTTAGAGACTGCACCATTTTGGGTGTTTTTTTTTTGTTTTGTTTTGTTTTTTTTTAATTTTATGAATGTTTATAAGGGTTGGAATGTCTCTAGTTATTCAGATTACAAACATACCGAGATGGACATCTCAGTTACTTATCACACTTTAGAAGTTTGCAATACAATGAAAACAATGAAAAACTGTTGAGTTCATGATAGTGAAGTCAGAAGTTTCCTCAGAAGTAGGAACAAACTTGAAGGCGAGAAGAAACCAGTAAATACTGTTTCTGCAGAAGAAAACTAGCAGAGCATATTATCAGGTGTAGCTAAGAATATCCAGCCCCTGAACTATGTGGTGTTTCTTAGTTCCCTTGAGGTTTTAATTTATTATTTTCAAATACAAGAAAGTCAAATAAATTGAATATGGATGAGAAATTACACAGCATCATGGCAGCTGTGTGAAAAATTATGCTAGAGACAAAAGAGAGAATCTCTGTCACTGCCAAAACAATATAACTAGCATTTTTTTAATACTTACTCGAATTTTTATGATATTATTATTTTACTCCTATGGTAATGGGAATCCAAGGAATTGAAATTTATAGGGCCAATTTTATATCTTGCACATACTTCTCTGTGATAAAGATGATATTCAACCCTCTTTCCTGGAGGACTGCTTCATTTCTCCACTAGTCAGACTTGAAATTCTTAATTCTGAGCAAGGGTTCGGAATTACAGAATTTTGCACAAATTAACTTGCTCTTAAGTATGTTTTTTTTACATGTATGCTTGTTTTCCCTATGGATTTTGAAGTAATCTATCAGTTCTTTGTATCATCTTGATCTCTACCTTGCAGATATCAGTCTATTTTCATCTTTCAGAAGATGGGCTAAGTTCAGTTCAGGGCAGTTATACCATTTTCTAACCAAGATATTTATGTCAGTCTACCCATTCAGATGGACTGTGCTTCTGGACCACTCCACCACAGTTTGCACTTTTTCACTACCTGGCCTACAGTTGCAGTGTGAGCTACAGACAATGGGCTATGAGGACTGTTCGTTGGTACAGTTCAGCAGAGTGCTGCATACCTCCTCTACAACTCCTTTAAATGCCAACTCCTCAGGCTGTAGGACACCATCGCTCAGTGCACAGACTGTGGAAAGAAAGCTTTTATAAAATTCTTTGCATAACAAGCCCTTTTTTCTCCACAGAGAAAAAAGTTTGTTTCTTTTTACCTGTCATAAGCTAATAGGGAGTTAATTTGTAAGCAGCCTGGTAAGAGTAGCCACTGAAATCCACCTCAGCTGGTGCTTCCTATATGCACTGAACAATGATTTAAGCTTTCACATTTTAGTTAGAGTCTTTAGAAATATAGATGGCTGCTTAAAGCAACTTTGTGAAGAGGGAAAGGAAATACTGTACACTACAAAATGTGTGGGTTTTTGCAGTTACCCCAGTTAATTGGAAAACTTACAAAAGTTCAGGAAAAGGTTACACAAACACTGATTAACCCTCTATCCACTTGCAGGACATTATGTTCTGTATTAATTTGCTGAGAAGAAAGACTGAATGAAACCTCAGAGAATTTATCCAATTTTATTTAATCTATGAAGTAGAATTGAAGAATTCCAGATAAGATAGAAGAACATGAACTAATATAGATTTTAAAATAGAAATGGAGACTATGACCCAGAAGGGGCAAAATTAAGAATATTTATGCCAGTATTTCAGCATAAATGCTTACCATTATGGAGACTTTCTAGCCTAATGCAAAATCAGATAAAAGGTGTAATTTGAAATACATTGCTAAGAAAGAGTCAAGAGGTTAAGCAATGCAGTTAATAAATGTAAATAAGCACACCAAGGAGACTGAAGTTCTGTTCATGAATCCTGATTTAAGCAAATACTTTTGAAGATGCCTAATGTGGACATGCTGTAATGATGACCAGTATTTTGAAGATGATCGTCTATCAAAACCGCTTAAAACTCTTAATATCAGATGTCCCAAAAAACCAGACAATGTCCAACGTACAAGAACCTGTTGCCCAACTATACAGAAAACTCAAGCTATTAGGTGTTCAAATTCTTTAAAACTCAGGTGTTTAATACAAGAATCTAATCCAAGACTGCAAGCACACAAGAGGTGTTGCAAGATTGTAACACATTATCTACAACATTTATATCTCTCCATCTTTCACAATGGACTCCCAGGCAGGAGAGGAAGTAGGTCAGAAATGTTCTGCCTGAGACAAAAACTGCAGATGCCAAGAGCAGTGCTTTTCAGCCTGGAAAGGAAAGGTGGGGTAGTGAGGACATAGCCTTCATGGTCATATGTTTCAGTTCATCCTCAAAAGAGAAAGATTTGAAAGTATAGATATCAGATTGGACATTAGATTTTCTGTTCTTTGTCAAGATTCCCAACAAAGCCCTGGTGTGAGTTACGAAGAGATGAAGATCATTATACAAGCCTGCAAAGCACCAGGGCATTGAAAATGCAGCAATTTTGTGAACTAGTAGTGTTTACATTAACCCTATTGAGTGAATGATCAGAGGTCTTCAGGCTGTTCTTGAGCCAGCACTTCATAATTCCTCCTTGATTCTTCCCTGGGCTTGGGATTTGGTGGAGAGACAGGAGCTGCCCAAGAGAACCTTGTCCAAGGACACAGGATGGAAAACTCCAGCCATCAAGCGCTTGTGTATTGCTTCTGCACACTGATATACATTTTCTTCCATTGCTATTTTCCTACCACCATAGCAGATATTACAACAGCAGTCTGAAAGTTTTTTTAAAGGGCTGCAGTCCTTTCTTCTATGAGCACAAATCGCAACACTAACTATAGCAGCATACAGAATGAAGTAGAAATTTCCACGGAAATCAAAAGTTTCCCCAAATGACTTTCCATAAATAACATTTTGTTTCATTCAAATATAGGTGCTAGATTTCATTTTGTCTATGTCCAGGTACTTGAAAACTGCAGGCATAGATTCTTCGGTGCACACAAAACGACTTTTTTTTAAAATAAAATGTGTCTTTTTTTCTTTTTATTTTTTTTACTGTTTCTATAGTTGATACAGTTCAAACTCCTTTCCTAAGAATACTAAACTATGTCTGTATCATTGAGTGATTTATGAGCTTTACCACTGCTGATAAAGATGTTTGTAGACAGAGTAGGTCCTGAACTTCATTGTTTGTATAATTATATTTTAAAGCACTATCTTTTGGAGCCATTGGTTATTTCTTAAAATAAACTGATTGAAAAGGAAAGAAACTCTTCCAGGACAATAGGCATAGAAAATAGGTAAACTAGAAATCTTAAAAGCCATTTTTTTCTAACTCCAGGCAATTAAAATTGTCATTAAGTAGAAAGTATATTCAAAATAGTATCAGATTCTCAGTGGTAAAAAACATTATTTCCACCATGAAGTCATATGAGACACCGATTATTGTCATATAATTGATCCCATACATTATTTCCTTAAATATTTGTTTACGTTTGAAAATCATAACTCATTAATAGTTGTATAACTAGATTAAAATTTCAATTTTTTTGGCAAATCTTCTTACATGTCTCGTAGATTATGACCAATTTTAAAAACTGAAAAAAAATGTAACTCTAGAACTTTCCTGTATTTGAGTTATGTAGTGAGTCAATGTGTTAGTGTGCAAAATTAAAATTTAATTAATAAATAAAAAGTGAAAATCAGAATCATTGTCCTGAGAATCAACAGAAGTTTAGCCATTCATTAAATGCAAGCATGATCAGGCCAAAAACTAGGACAAAATTTAGCAACTCGATTCCCATAGGAAGTCTGGGAATTACAGGCTGTTGCAGGAGCTCATTTTGAATAGGATGCTGGAGTACCAATGAACCAAAATAGACTATACATCCATTAAAAAAAAACAAAACAATCTTTGCAGATCAGCACACTTCCATGGAGAAATATTGTTATACACTTCAGTAACAGCTGTTTACCACTCCAAGGTGGGAATGACACAGGAAAAGTTGGAGAGAAGAATGTTAGGAAATTCAGCTTCAGGAGTGGGAGGTGTGCCTTAGTCTCTGCTGAAGCCAGCAGGTAGTCGTGAAAGTGTAAAATAATCTAGGTAGCATTTTACTTTCCTATACTGAATTTCCTCCGTGCCGTTTTCCAGTTAACCTGCTGAAGTTAGTGTAGTTAATTTCTTGTGCTTTGATGGGACATAAGTTTAAGTCACTCCTTGAACTAGAGGCCAACCAAGATTTTTCATTTGTGTTATTAAATGTAAAATTATTAAGCCCTTTTAAAAAGATCAGTCATGGCATCTGAAGGTATGAATTTCTATGACAATAGATTCCTGGGCCTACCTATGTTTACCAACAAAGCAATTTAGCATACAAAAAGCCAGCTCTAAACAAATTATGTAGGTTTAATTAATGTTAGTGTGTCTAAACCACTGTAAGGCTCATTCTTCTCAAAATCACATAGAAAGATCTTTTCATTTTAGTGTATTAAAGTGTTTCATTTTCTACTTCACTCATTTTATGTCAGTCTTAAAATGGGCTGAACTGTGGGACTGTAAAGAGATGTACATATGTTATAGAATACTGTTTGTATAGAAAGGTTTTTCCTTGGTTTGTTTCTTAGGGGGTTTTTTATGTTTTTTTTCTCAGCCTACTGAATTTTATAAAACGTTTACTGAGAGGTGCCCAGTACTCTCAGTTCAAATAAAGCAATCAGTTCTAAACAGCATTGACTCAGGGGGTAGCCCTCAGCGATAAGCACTAGTCTATTTACACTGTTCTCTATTCTGTTTAGGCGTTTCTTCATTTCAGACTACATGGGGTAAGGGCAGGAGCGAGCACAATGATGTGGCCTCAGTCCTAGGCCTCAGAGCATACCCTGTGACATGGCCCCAGGCTCTTTTCTATTAAGCTGACCTTATGTCTCAAAGCCTTATGACCTGTGACACCACTCAATTGTTATTTAATCAATTCAGTCAAAATTAAAAAGGTGTATTTTTATTTGCCTTAACACCTTTTCTTTCTGGTATTTGTTTTGGTGACCTTTGAGTATTGGATTCCAGCTGTCAATAACACACCACATGCCAGATTGCTTTTTCTAATAAATAATGAAGCAACTTCTGAGGATTATTTGGATTGCATTGATGCGGGTTAGAAATAGTCTGCAAACACAGCCCAAAAAGGACAATGAAGCTGCATATTTGCAGACCATCTCACAGGAAGCGCAGCAGGAGAAAAGGACTGTAGGCAATGGCTAAAACCAAAACTCCTAGAATGTTCATACAATTACCTGTATAGAATCTTCACCTTGAGCTTGAATTAGAAACAAAAGGCTTTCTTCTGCTTGCTAAAAAAACAAATATGGTAGAGGTCAGCTATAGACAGGGAGAAAAAAAATTAATCGTTTGTCACATTTTGTAAAAAGGCCAAAATCCCTTGTCTTTACCACACATTAATATTCATTCTATATGGACATCCCATATCTGGGAACATAAACTGTTTTTTGGTTTTTTTTTGTTTTTTTACCTTGCAGTTTTGTGTATTATATTAAAAAAAAATTTCATTTTGGCTCTTATATACCTAGTTCCTGGTTCGAAGAAGAATTTATGACTGTTATGTAAATGTGCTAGACTCTGTATTAAAGTGTGATAATTTTCTGCTGCAGAAATGTATGGTTTTGCAGTAGTAAATGAAATAAAAATTGATCAGAATTCTTAGAAATTTAGTAGCAGTGACAACAAATGTGATGAAGTCCTGAAGAACATTTGAATAGCGATGCATCTTGTTAACTTTCCCCATACATGAACAAGTCAGGCTCAAAACTAAGCCAGACAGCATCAGTGGCTGTTTTCAAAATTTCGTCCCGTAATAATTTTTCTTTTTAGGCATTTCTGTGTCATTTTACTCTCTCACCTTAAGTTATAATGTGGAATTAAATTCATGTATTAACTTCAATAAGCTGTGGTTTAAGTTACAGGTAGTCTTCATTTCATTGATCTGGTAACTGTGAATCTGAATTTCAAAACCTTTCCATCTTGCAAGTCCCCACATGCAGAAACACATATTTATTTATAGGCAGTATTACAGAGCTCCAGGCTTTGAAAAGGCATAAGGAATATGATTTGATAGAGAAACTTTGATTCTTACATACCTGAACCTTTTTCCTTTCCTTATTTAGAGAAAACCTCATTTTTTCCTAGAGTGGCAGCAAAGACTAAGTTCCTAGGCTGCTCTTTTCTGAGCCTAAACTATATTGCACTGTGCACAGTAAGTAATAGCTGCATGTTCTGGGATTTGGCAAGAGCAAGTTTTAATCTCTTTGAGCATCCCCAGGAGCTACAAATGGGAGTGGGAAGAGAGAGGATTGCGCCCCTGTTGCCCTTTCCCCTTCACAGTCTGTGATCCCCAGGGTGGCACAAGTATTTATAAATTAGTGACATTTATTTATAAAATGCCTGAGACGTGCACCACTTTAATGTATTTAAAAATTGCATTAATGTAAACTCAGCTTCATACATCACTGAACATTATTAATTGGGTGTGGGGATGTGTGAAGGGGGATGGGATAATTAAGACTGACTGTCTTTTGAATACCTGCAGAGTAAGCAGAGGAAGTAGCACAGACAGTGCTCCTACAAATGGTTCTTGGTAAAAAGGAAAGAATTGAAGCAATAGAACAAGTAGTGTGATCTTCTGTGTTTAGCTCCGGAGGTGTCTGCGTATCTTTAACTCAGAGACAGACCAGAGCCTGAGGATTAACCGGGTCAAGGACTTTATTCTATAGTCTATGTGGAAAACATAATGCTTAGAGTCATTACATGGCAGAAACATGATCAAAAATATTTTTTAGTATAACACAGCTTAAATATGAGGTTAGGGAATTTATAGTAAGTGAAGCAAAATGTGACCCAGTGTGGATATGACCCATTCTTTGCATTACAAATGATTGACATGCAAAGTCTTCAGGGCAAATCTTCTGCCCTGAATATTCAGTCTGTACAATTCCAGGTTATGAAAAACTATATGAAATGATAGCAGCTTTTGATCTAAAAATATTCATTCTATTATGTGCTTTTGACAGGGGCTTGGCATATTGGTATGCCTGATAACTTAAAATTTGAAAGCAATGCATTCTTCTTTTTTTTGCCACATATTTAAGTGACGGACTTTGTTCAACTTCACTTCAATGCCTGGGTTCTTTTTCACTGCTGTTTCACAGATGATCCAAAGCTGGAATCCCACCAGACAGTCTGTTCCATTCCTTCTCTCTCCTCCCAGCACAGTTTCATAAAGGTCCATATTCATATTCATATTCGTATTCATGTTCATATTCATATTCATAGAAAGAGCTATCTGAGGCACTACTGTAAGATAGGGATTTGAAAATCCAGTGTCAAGGAGCAGCAATGAAAGAACACAAGAATTCACCCTTGCATCCCTAGCATCATACAAATGGAAGATATTCAGATACCAAACATCAAAACCGTGGTGTAAATAAGAAGACCAGTAAAACTGGTAAATCTGGAGCAGCCACAGATTTTCAGAGATAGATATGATGTGGGTAAAAGCTTCCCTGAAGAGAGTGGTGACTAGGGTGTGTAAAAAGGAGGCTATTAGTCTGGTGTGTGGTCCAGTTTGAGACACTTCAGTAAGACAGTGGTTGTATTTTTATTAGGGATCTGACTTGTGCACAGAAGTATTGATAACAGCAGTGCCAGGACACATCTTCTGTAGGGAGGAGGATTGGGATATTGCAGTGGAAGAATCGGATAGCCTTGAGATCGACAGGAATAGAAGTAAGATGAAATTCAATAGCACAAAGTACAAGGTCAGTCACTCAGGGACTGATAACACAAATACTCTGCTATAAACTCTGAGCTCATCTGTCAGAAATCACCAAGAAGAGAGTGACCTAAACTCTCTAGCTGATCACAGTATGACCGTGAGCTGCCAATATGCTGTAGCTGTGAAAAAAAGGCCAATGTGTTTCTCAAGTACAGTATGGAGGTATTTCCAGAGAGGATAAGAAAACATTAGTATGGCCATCCAATACCTTAATAAAACCTAATCTTGAGGATCACGCTCCTATTGAAAGAAAGATGAACTATTACTGGAAACAATACTGTTGGTACATAAATATCAAAAAGACACCAAAGTAATTTGGCATGCTTAGACTAACAAACCAGACCCTAAAGGAGATTTAACTGTTGCTTATAAATACATATAAAAATAAACACAAGAGATAGAGGAGAAATATTTAAGCTCAATGCCAACTTTGGCATGAAAAAAAAATAGGACGTAATTTTATGCTGGAAATTGGAAAAAGGGATCTTATCTAGCCCAGCAATCATTCCCTGGAAGAGCTTCCCAAGCATGGTAAGGGTGTAGGGGCTGAGGAACAAGAAACTAATTGCTTTCAAGGTGGAGTTTGATAAGTGTAAAAAGATTATATGATATGGTTGCTTGCAAGAGCATGGAATTGGACTTAGTCCCCCCATTCCCTTCCAGCCCTAGATTCCAAAGCTATGCCACAAACCTTCTGAGGTAAAAGAGGAGATTTATACCAGTAAGAAAAACAGATTCCCAGAATTGCACAGACTTTAAGAAGTGAGGAGATAAATATGAAGATCTTCTTTGCGATGAAATATCCTGGATTAGTTCCTGCTATGTGGCTGAATCAGAACATCAGATATAGCCCAAGGGGGGAAAAATCAACATCATCTTGTCTTAAAAAATTTTCTTGATAGAAAAGTCAGTATAACCCCTGGTTAGTTATTCAGTTAATTGCTGTTACTGTTTCAAAAAAAATTGTAAAGGTCTTATATCTATTTAAAATGCTTCAGACTTCCAGGGATCTGTATGCACAACACTTCGTTAGAATTAATCCTCTCTTATGATGTGTCAGCATATTTCTATTCAGATTTCTTCTTATTTAGCTTATTTATTTTAGGGCTAATTACATAGAAATATCCTGTTTATTTCTCAGACTAGTGGGATGGGAAACCCAACACTTCTTCCAAACATGGTGTTCAGTACTTGTACTTCGCTTTTAGTGATAAAAGCTTGATTAATGCTGGGAGCTGATGCAACAGCATGCAAAACCAGAATTACTCATGCATAACACTGGATAGTATTGGACATTGGTAATCATGACTTAGCTGTTCTCCTGGTTCTAGGATTGTTGAAATACAAAGCAGCAGTGGACAACTCATCAGAAGATGGGAGACAGTTCTGTAGATGTACCAACTACCACTGCCAACATTGGTATTGGTTTTTGAATGCAGTTCCATGGAAACCTGTATGTTAGTAAGACTTTCATAACCAGTGGGAAACAATAGGGGTTTTTTTGGGAAATGAATGACCAGCTGGCATTAAGGAAAAACAACATTCCTGCTGAGTCCCAGAAGGGACTCTAGCATATCATAATTGTGGAACAAGAAGAGTGAGCGTGAATGTAAATTATTGCAGATAACTAAAGCAATGCTTTCTTGTTATCTTTCTCACTGATATTTTCTTACAGGTAAGGAAGAGATGGTTTCAATGTCTGCTGCTCCTTCATTTCTCTGTGTATCTATGTCTGCCTTACTGTGCTTCTGTTCTCTGTTGGAATATGAGCCACAATGGAGACCATATTGTCCACCTCATGAGCTTCTTGTCCTCAGTGAGTTCTCAGAAGGTGATCATCCACCACTGCAGACACACTTGGGGTATCTTAGTAGCAGCCATTTATTTCAGCTACTCTTAAAAATTTCAGAGGCAGCTGCCTTGACAACCGCTACCTTAGCCCACAGCAACAAGGCAGACATGACTATGTCCTACAGGCATATGTGGTATGCTGAATTCAGACCCTGGGCTTTACAAAGCCCTTGGTATGATTACTTTCATCAGAATTACTTTAATTCTATGTGTAACATTTTCTGAGCAGGTTAAATTCCAATGGCCCAGAGCAGTTCTGCATGAGTGTTCCTTAAGCCTCAGCAAAACTACTCCTTGTTCAGAGGCCTTGGAACAAAACTCAGAAATCTCCAAGAAGACATGTTTTACATGACTTTATTGCACTCCAGAAATTTCTATTTTTAAATGTCTAAAGAAAGTGGTGTTTCATTTTCTTTTCCCTCAAAATGAAGAAAAAACTGAAGATTGCCTATAATGGTTTAGGGGAGGAAAAATAACTGTTTCAAACCAACAGTAATTTTGAGCAAACACTGACTTTCTAGAGATTCAAAAGTACAAGTGTAGAAATTGGCTTGTGTTAGGAAGAAATCTGTTACTGCCCTGACTAGATTAACCATGGTAATTGGCACTGGGGTTTTTTAACATATTGTGCAGTGCTTTGCAGGCGGTAGTAATAAATAATGTGCACTTAGCTGCACTATTGGTCATTCGCAGTCCTATCACAGCAACCTCCCCCCATTCAGGGAAGATAAATGTGATTTAAATTAATAGCCAGTCCTAAATAACTCCTCAGCTGGTAAACGATGCATTTATCAGGCCCAGACAGGCAGTGTCCTTTGATTCATGGTCCCCCCCTTACAATGTGAAGGGTGCGTACAAAAATTGTTATTACTTTTTAATAAAGTGTAGCAGTCAGTCTTCAGTCATTTATCAGAAATGGAGGCATTCTGACAAACAGAAATATCTTAGCAGTGGATGAATGAGAGGGATAAAAGACACATTTCTCAACAAAAATAATCACTGACTAAATAATCTCATAAAAGTCAGCTTCTAAGTACCTTGAAATAAATGTATCCAGCAGAAAGATACAGACTTCATGTGCTGTTAAACTAAAAACTAAACCAACCATTACAATACTCACCTGCAAACAAAAATGGAAAAAAATTATTTTCATCCTCATTCTCTGTGTGGCAGTAATTCATGTACTAATAGTGGTCAGCTAAATAACAAATTTCCCAATATATTTTCCCTATGGTTTCTAAGACACTAGCTCAACTTCATTTCCCCTTCATTTATAGGTTTTAAAGTAAATGCAGTCATAAATAGATAAGTAAAACTTGGAGATGGGAAAAAAGTTATATCGAATGAAACAACTTGTAACCAAATGTAATTTAAAATGTTTTATAGCTTATGCATTTTTTTGTATTCTTTTAGTATTTTAAACTTTATATTGTTCTTAAAATTTAGGCATCTGCTCAGGATTTGGCAGTGCAAAGCCTTCCATTGCAGGAAGATTGCCTGAGGAGATTTAGAGGAGGCCATTCTTTGCAGGTGAGCATCCATATCGGTCATGTGTAGACTGAGGGCAGAGCATTAAACCTGCCCTTCATCCTAATGATTTCCCCATGCACAGACTTCAACTCACAGGGTAATTCATGTAAATGTAGGAGGGTCAGATCCTGCACTTTTAACACAAACTTTCCAGCAGTTCCTCTGTTAACATAGGCCTGGGCTCCTCTTAGCACTACAAAATTTGGTGGTTTGTCTCTGCTCAAAGTAATGCAGAGCTTATCCTGTTAAAGATGTAACAAGATAAGTGTTCAACTGAAGTCATCTGAGCCCAATCAGCTTCTAGCATCATGCTGAGAGTAAAGTTTTCTAACAATTTCTTACCGCTGTTCCGTGCCTCCTTTGCTGCTGAGTTCTGGCTACACAGACTACCCCTGCAGAAGGTGAAACATGCATCACTAACACTTGGCCTCTCACTGTGCTCACCTCAGCTCCATCTATCCTTCCTCATGCCATCCCCCTATCCATCTCTTTGCAAATCCTGCAGGGCAGCACATGGATGGCACAGGAACATGGTTGTTGCTTGCTTACAGCCATTCTGCTGTACCTTGGAGGAGCAGGGATGTCCTCAGACTCTGCAGGCTTCCTCACAGCCAATGTAAGCAAACTTCTGCTAAATCCTATTCAGGCAGGAGCTCTTCCGGTGCATCAGTCAAGACTTTTGGTCCTCTTTCCCCGTTTGACTTTTAAATTTGTTCTGGTAGGTGTCACACTTTAGGAAAGACTCAAATAAAAAATCATGTAGTAACACCCTTCAAAAATGGTTCTTAGTGCATCTGTTTACAGTGAAACAAAACTACTGGTCATAAATAGAGTAATTAATAAAATCCCCCCCCCTATCCTTATGCTCTCTTCCTTTGATAGCCAGAAGGAATTGCATCTACTGGATATGGACAGTATTGGGAATGGCCTGGCAACTGCATAATTCACTTGTATGGGAACATCTCCATTGTGCCTAGTCCTCACGTCAGCATCATCAGACAGGCTGTGTGCCCATATGAAGTACTGCTTTTCATAAATCATGTGTTATCTTCAACATTTGACATTTGGATCACCAAAACCTGTACAGCTCTGATACCAAAAGAACTCTTTGGAAAAACTCCCTTCACTAGAGGACTGAAAGCCACAGGAAGAGTCACAAATTTCATAAACATCTTCCTTAAGTACAAAAATTAATTTAACATTTAGGCATTAATTTTTTATGAATTATATCATATTTTCCTCTTATAGTAGGGAAATAGTTACACAGATTTTTATGTTACATTATTTGGGTCTCATCTTAAAAACTGTGTCTGGTCCAAATGCCACTGACCTGAATCTAAAAAAAAAGAAGAGCATAATCATTAATTTCACTGTATTTGCTGAGAATATATGGTAGTTTTCTGTCCTTAATAACCAAATATTTAAGAAATAAATACATGTATACATAACAAAAATTAGCATGAAGAAGTGATAATTAAGACTCATGTTGGATATAAGTAAGGATTAGAGTCTTCTGGTGTGAGAAATTGTTCATAACACAATCTTACCAGCTGCAGCTGGTAAGAGTGTGGGAAGATATAACTCTGTGCTGAAAAATAATTTGAAATAATACACAGGGTAAAAGGATGAGTATTGGAAAAGAAATACTAGGCAGTAGGAAACATTAAGCTAAGGAGTAGCCTGCCATGAAAAATGCTGAAGTCATCTGAGAAATTTAAAATAAAATTAGGCAAAGTACCCAAAAATGAATATTGGGAAATGATTCAACATTGGCAAGAAAGCAGATTAATGGGTCATATTTTAAGGAAGGTATTAATAAGCCAGTTCTAAAATGTCAGGTTTGTGAAAGTTGATATTCCAATAAATTAACATATTGTTAATTGTTCTTGATTTGGATTTCTGTTACATATTTCTTTCGGTGAATCTCCCTCCAAAAATTACAGGCAAGCAGGAAAAGGATGTAAGTTTTAGTGACAGTTTGTGAATATTTGACTGATTTGCCTCTTCTGTCTGCTTCTAGCTTTCATGCTAGAATATCATGCTGATATTATGTGCTCAGCTCTTCCCTGAAAACACAATTTAATCAAGTGGAAGGTGGTGTTTAAGAAAAACTAGATAAAGAAATTGATCGTGATGAAACAGCCTCTACAAAGTTCAAAATCTACAGATGGCCTAAACCTTATTCTAGTTGTTTTCCTTTCATTATAAATGCATTTGTCTTCTGTCACTGCTTCTTCTATGGACAAGATTTTACTTAAGTTCACTCACAGGGAGAAGGCAATATGATAAGTTCTCTACCATAGTAATTTGTCTATATTGGTAACAGTGATGTGGACATTATATATACCAATTATTTTTTCATTATCACAATGACATAACTGAAAAAGAAAACAAAATTTTAAATATGTCAGCTTGTTTTGGTTTTATCCTTAAATAAGTAATCTGCTTTTAGTGTATAGACATTTACTTGACCGAGTAATTTACAAACAAGGAACTCCTTTCCCAGTTTTTGTTAACTCTTTATACACCAGCTACATGCTGATCTCATTTGGAGCTCTTCTAAAAGTTCACAGACACTGATGTCTAACATCTATTTTAATAGAGAAACACATTTTAAATTTGTAAAACAGAAATCTGGAGAAAATATTGAATTGCTTTTCTTGTCTTCTGCTCTTCAGAAAACATCACTGTTTTTGTTTTATTTGAGATACAGTCTTTTTAAGCAAAACCTTTTGCATTTGAGATAGAATATGAGTATTAAACTACTACTCTAAACTTTTTCTACTTTCCTTGAACAACATTAAAACTCTTCCATTTAAATTTAAATTAGTGTCTTCAGCCAAAAAGGTCAATTTTTGCTCCTCTTTTCACAATCACACTGTACTGTAAATAAAAGCAAACATTTTGAATTAAAAATGTGTCCTTGTGTATTAAAACAACAACAACAACAGCATCTCACTCTTTTATGCCGGAATAAATTAGCCCTTTAATTTAGTTTCATGAAAAAAATACAACCTCGAAGCAATTCTCCTGTGTATAGACCAACATTAAGCCTCATACACAGGTAACAGTCAATCCATTAACCTTTGCTTTGAGCTTAACCTGTGTGTCCCTCGCATCACAGTTGTTCCTCCTTTTAATACCTTTTCCTTAATAGTTGCTCACCCACAACTGAAAAGGGCAGAGCAGCTTCTCATGACATTGACTGTGCCACTGCAATAATAAGCTTCTCTTTTCTTTTTTTCCCACCTCCTGCCTCACTATGGTGTCAGCAACCATTTTTTGGGGGGGAAGGTAATCTAAAAAGAGCTGTAGAGGCAGAGGTCATGTTAAACTGTAACGCAAATGTTATTCCTCGATTATCTAGCTGGGGTAAATGTCAACTGCTTCGGGCTAAAGCAATTGGAGAAGCAGAGTGTGTGAATCTAACAAAGGGAGAGAGACACACACACACACACACAAGGAAAGCGAGCTGGGGGAGGGGGAATTTAAACTGGGCCTAGCTTGTTGGCTGGGATGTTAAACCAACGCTTCTGTGTATCTCTTTTCTCCAGTGGACAGCGGTGCCGTGAGCTGCTTGCGGTCTGAGCCCAGCTTTCCTCACCCATTCCTTTGCAATAAGTGCGTCTGTAACAGAAACTATTGTGTGCCGAGGCAGCAGCTTCAATGGCATTTAAACACTTGAGGGATCAGTGTTCTTCCACTTACCAAAGAAATAAGCAATAAATTGTGTGGGGGAAAAAAATATATATATTTAGTCCTGTAGAACAATGCTACATTTTGACATTCTTTAATATACGAGGCACTTTGAAGAAGTAAATTATAATGCAACATTGGTTATAGTTAATAAAACTTGAAAAAATATGTGCTAAAGTGAACAACATTCTTGATGGGACTAGAGTGGTCATGCTATTATTCTCATATAAGAATATAATTTTTAGCCATCAATGAATATATTAATTACTGAACATCTGAGGCTCTTTTCTCAGTTTTCTATTATTGTGTATCATTATTGCTTGTATCACTGATTCCTACGCCAGATTACCAAGTAGGGAAATAAAATATTGAGTGCTAATATAAAGTGAATACTTCAGTAAGATAAATATGATGAGTAAAAAAATCTGACATAATTTCTGGGAATACATGAAAAACCTCACCAGATCCAACTTTAGTGTCTCAGACCCTTTTTCTCTTCTGGATGTCAAGATTTCAATTTACAACAAAGAAGATGTTTCAATTCATATGCTGAACTGGAGTGAGCAGTCCGATGGCCAATGCTGATAAATTTTGTAAAATTTAAGGAGTTTCTGATTCTCAGTTGAGAAGCAGAAACCACTGATATGATTTGCCATCATTTTATTAATACAAGTTGAGGAAATTAAAATGTCTCTGGAAATGTACTCATTTAACAGTCAACTAAAAGACAATCATTACTAAACTACCCAAATACAATCCTCAAAGAATACCAAGAAGACTTCTGTATGCCAAAGCCCTGAGTTCCACTAGCAACTGCATGAGGGGACATATGCATAGATAACTGGTTTCCTAAATATTGCTGGTGTCCTCATTGTGGACTGAAAAGCTATTTCCAACTGCCAGAACTGCAATCAGCCATACAGTACAATTATACTGTAGCTTGCAATCATTTCTATCACATATTTGCATAGCATTGATCACACCAGGTTTATTCTATGAAAGTGCTCCACCAGCATAGTTGTACTCACAAATTCTCCAAGTCAAGGCTGCTCCACCCACCTAAAGCTATTTCTGATCCAGTCGCCAGTGAAACCTGGAAAATTTTTATTTCCTTTAGCATGGCACTTATTGTACTTTGTCTATCTTCTCTACATAAGAAACTTATTGATAAACTGGAGAAAGTTCAGCAGGGGTCACAAAGATGCCTAAGGCTCTGCAACACTTGACCTGTGTGAGAAGACTCAGAGCTCAGGCCAAAAATGAGGTCATTAAGAAGCAGGAGCCAGGTTTTTTACTTACTTGCATGGTGGGAGAACAAATGACAATGACTATAAATTAAAACAGGGGACTTCTGACTTAAGGCAAAATATTTTCTTCTAGAGGACATTCAGGCACTGGAAGTAGTTGCCTAGGGGTTACCCTGAGAGGATGTGCAGTCTCTTTCCTTGGAGCTTTAGGAGACTTAATAAAACCTTGGACAATCTGGTCTGATTTCATAGATGACCCTGCCTTGAAAAGATACCCGAACTGGAGACCCCTGGAGGTCTCTTCCAACCTGATAATTCTACTTTGTGATTCTTATTTGGGTTGTTGTAAAGGAGCTGTAACATAAACAAATCAAAACCAAAAACTAAACCCACAACAACCCAAAATCCTTCTGCTTCACAATTGTGTAACCTCATCTGTGAAAGTAATAGGAGGAAGTCACCTCAACAGAATATGTGGTATTTACAATATGTCAACAACAATTACAGCTTTCAGTCATTTCACAGAATGGCTCTTAGCTTTACAACATTGTTCTAGAACCATGCTTTATCTTTAACACGTGAAAAAACATACTGGGAGACAAAAGGCCTTGAGTGGTGTTGACTTGGTGTGAATGCTTGACTCACTGTGACACAGAACACATCTGAATATAACCAATTATTTTTGTACAGCTGGAGGGCAAAGCAAACTATGACAGTGCCATGGTTGCCATCAAAGCCATGAAACTACTGGCAAACAGTTAAGGCATATTTTTTTTTATTATTATTTAAGTGTTAAATCACTCTAAAAGTTTCTTCTGGAAAAATACTATGTTGAGATTCTACCTTATTTCTGTGGAATGGGGAGCAATAGGAAGTGATGAATTCACACTTTAACTTAGTTCTGGTAGGGTGGCTTTCTGAAGTCAAAATTTAACTAACCTAAGCGTTACAAGATACTTTTATGCCATTTTTTTCTTTCCGAGATTATTGTGATCAGATGAATTGTCTAATCACTTATCTACATTAAGCATGCCTGAAGGTTTCTTTTGAGTTTCCAGATTAAGTAATGAGCTCATTTCCTGGTGGTGACAGGAGCTAAAGAAACAAATATACAGAAATCCATTAGAACTAATTCACCCAAACAACTTGAGTGAATCACTCAATGTCCTTCTCTCACTGGGGAAAAAAACCAGAGGCTTGATGATAAAATTAAAGATTTTTTTTTTTTTTAAACAAAGTAAAGGGGTGTTTTTAATGATTGTAATGGTATGATGAAAAATATGCAGAACTATCTATCAGCCTTCTAATTTGTAAGTACATATGTGCATCATTAACTTAGCTCATCTAGGGTCATCCCTATGAAAATTAATGGCTGTTTTCATATGCTTCAAGAATCATACTCATAACAAGCACTAGTTTAGAAGAGTTAAGAAATTCAGGAGAAAAATCAGCAACAATTGTTTTAAGTTATTTGATCTTTTGAGCATAAACATTGAATGGAAAAAGAAATGTAATTTCAAAATAAATGGCACTATTTCCTTTGTATGGTAATTTGTTGCTAATTATTTTTTAAATTATTGCAATTTAAGAAATCTTAGCTCTTGGAAACAGAAGATAGTGTGTAATGAGCTGGCTAGCATTATGAGGTCTTCCAGAGTTAATACATTTTAATTCATGAACTTATCAAAAACATGAAAGAGTAAAACTGACTTCTGAAGTTTTAGAACTTTTATACTTTAAATCTTAGGAAAGCAAAGCATTTTATGGTGGTAAGAAACGTGAAGAGGTGGCTGACAGTAAGTATCTACATCACTAGAAGGTTTCTTTTATTTTATTATTCCTTAATTTAGAAGCAGAAGATGGTAAAATGGAAAAACTAGAAGCTAAAATTTGATGAATATTGCTGAGAAATAAGGTACACTTTTTCTGTTTAACAAATATGCTCTAACACAGCTAAGAGATTTGGACATAATCTGAGTCACCTAGTAAAGTTCTATAAACTGAATGAATCAGGACTTTTGACAGAGTAACTATAAAAGTCTATTGAATTTATGAATCAGAGGTGTGAGTAGTTGTACTTACCTTAAGTGCAATAAAGAAAAACTGCTTTACAAACCTAGGGGCTGAGCCTTGACATGTTTTGATGCAATATTATGAGTGAATTCTTAAGTATAGTAATTGGCATGAAAAAGCTTGCATGCTGTAAACTGTTATCATTAGTATTGTGGACTTCACAAATGAGACACTAGAAATATTTATGAAACTCAGACATCAAAGTAGTTTCTTTTTATCTCTACCTTCACCCAGCCCTAGTAAAGCCTAATTGAAATACAATAATTATAAATGAGCTTAGCTTCTCAATTTAATTTTCTTGTGAGTAGTTTCATTTATTTTTCTTAGGCTTTGTTAGCATGTTTTAATTAAAAGATTTAACAAAGCTCAAGATACAACGTGCCATTAGGTATAGGAACATAATGGGACATATGCACAGAGAACTGATGAACCTCTTTTTATAAGTTTGACTGTTGGTACAATTGGGAGAGTAAATTTACTCATGAATCTGAGGAATACTATCATGTAGGAAGCCAGATCCCAGAAACAGACTTCCCTGTCCGATTCAAGTAAAACTTGACAAAAAGAATTCTTCATCCTTACCACTAGATTTTAATTAATTTAAACATAAATTCCACTCAGAGAGAGAAAATATTAACCACAAAAGTCATTCTGGAAAGAACATTTTCAGCAGTCACAGAGCTCCATCTGCAAGAAGGCTGACCCCATATTAACCAAATACTCACCGACTCACAGTGAAAACATCATACAAAGTCAACTTCTTAGCTAGAGGTACTAAGGGGGAGATAAATCATTTCAAACATCGACATCTGTGCCCTACAGCTGTCTCAGTCTTTTCAACCCCTTGCTGGAAAATATTAAAATGAAGCACAGATATGACTTTACTGTGAAACTCGCTGTGGTATATAGACAGCAGAAGCATTGGAAGTCTTGGTTTAAGTGACCAGTTGAATATATTGATAAGATAACACTGGGAGACCCAACCTGAGAAGAAATTAAAGGGGAGTCTCAGATTGCCTTTTGGAATGTCCATGTAATTATCACTGTTAAAGCCGTCAAATAACTGCCGTTACTCTGATACAGGGAGAGAAAAATTTACCACTTGTCATTACAGTTTGAATATACAATAAAACTTACAGTTTGAACATACAATAAAACTGGCTTTAGTTCAAGTCATTACAGCTCCCATAGTGTTGTTATTGATAAGACTTTTTGGGATTAAATTTCTTAAGAGCATGCACTCAATAAAGGAATAAAGGAATAAAGGAATAAGGGAATATGTGGTCTAAGACTAAAGAGGCAAGTTTCTCCAATTCTTCTATCAACAACTGCTCATCACATTCAAATTCTTGTTGCATGTAAACCAAATAATAGTTTAGATAGGGCACTATGGAAGAAAAACTTACAATGATAAAAATTTGAATTATTTGTTCTTATGAAAAACATAATAGCATATTCCCAGAAGACCTCATCCTTGTGAACATTTTCTGGTTTTGGTGTTCCATTAAAAAGTCTTGAATATGTAAAAATATCCATGCATTTCTCATGTTTAATGCATTCTCTGTGTGAACTTGGATTGTATAAAAAGAATTAGGCCACTGTCAGGCATGACTCATTTAAAATGTGCAGAAATACTAATCTTTCCATTTGTTAAGCATCTTTATTTATTTGAAATCATACATGCATTCCAAAGAAAAGAACAACTGCCCTTTGCTCTCACCAGAATTTTACACATTAAAAAAAAAAAGGATCTGAATAAGGAGACTGAAGGCGTCTCCCTTCAGCCCCAATAGTCAGAATCATTTCCGTTTTCAAAATCCTACTTTGCCTCATCTCCACTTTCAGTGAAAATCTGGACCTTTCCAGGTGCATATAAACAAAAAAAAAAAAAAATCAAGTAAATTTCATCTTGCTAATTTGCTTTGTTTTCTATTTCTCCAGAAATTTGGAACTTCTATAAATATTTTTAATTTCATCATGGTACGCATAGATTGCTCACTAATCTGTCAGATACATCTACAAAAGAATTGTGTTACTGAGAGAAAATCTGCAGTGAAGCAAAGCCAAGTGAATACAGAGAGGACACATTTTGTGTGACACAGAAGATGTTGCTGGCTCCTTTAAGCCTTATCTGATTCAGTACAAGCTAAAAAGGGTCTGCACAGGCCATACAGGCAGAGTCAAAAAGCTGAAAATCTGACAAACCTACTTTGTCTGAGAAAATGCAAAGGAAGAAGGCTAAATGTACAGCTAGGAAAAGGCTGGTGAAGCCCAGTAAATTGCAGGACCTCCACTTGTTTCTCTAACTTGATGGTAGGTGCAGTCCTGAGAAGCAATACTTGCTGCTGAAAAAATCTTTCTAGATATTACAACTTATATATGACTCTTACAAAATCTTACCATTTCGCAAGGCTGTTTTCTTTGTTTAAAAAAATGGAAAAATGGAAACAGAAATAAACAAATCATAAGGCTTAGAGGCCTCCTATGAGAGCTCGTAATCATGAAATGCGTTGTTGGTTTTGTTGTTTTTTTGTTTTCCTTTTAATAGCCTTCAACAAGAGCAATAAAACAAACAAATAAACCACAGAATTATTATTCTCCATTTACCTAGTCTGGGATAGAGTCTCTGTGGCTGATCCAGACAAACCCTTCCACCTATTTGCTCCTTGGATAAAGCAGAGATAATGCTTAATCTCCTTCTCTACTGACATTTTCTGGGCCTGCACTTCTGCTTCTCAGTCTGCAGCATGCCCTGCACCTTCATTCTTGCCATGCAACCCTGTTTGGAAGGTGGAGTCAACACTGATCTTGCTGCCTGTCTCATGAAGAGCATAAAGTAGTGACATTCCCATATAAACAGTCAGCCTCTGCATAAAGGCTCCCTTCCAAATTGTGGCAAAAGTAGAAGCTCCTATAAAGCATTAAAAATATATGTAATTAGTCAGTGGCTAGAGAAAATGGCAGAGCTAGCTGTAGTTCTCAGCTGGAAGCAGCTCAAAACCATGTCTGTCTTCTCCAAAATCACTCTTTAAACACTGCAAGACAGGAAAAGGAAGATTTTTTTTCTCATACTGAAATTGCTGTTGTATATAATTAATTTAAAACCACATTGGCTGGAAGGAGGCAAAGTTTGTAAGAAATTCTTTAGCCTTGTGGCTTGTGCTTTCAGTCAGGAAGGCAGGAAAAGGGGAGAAAAGGGCTCACCTCTAGGTTCTGCTAGAGGACCTATTCATGGGTTTTGTGCAAGACTTTTTCTAGATCAAGAACACAACTTTGTAGAAGCAGAGTTTAAAATGGGCTCTCTTAGCTTGAAAGAACCTCTGCACTTCCAGAATCAAGAAAAGATCAGAGAATGAACACAGTGGGAGGGTTATAGTGCAGAGGTTGAGTTGAGGTTTTATGGTGGACTCCAGATGTGGGGGACTCGGTTTGTCCAGATAAACACAGCTCTGGCTTTATATTCCTAGATTGTCACACAGAAGAAGCATTTGTTTGCATTGCTCTTTAAAAGAAAACATGGTTTATAAATTCATGTAGTCATATTTTATTCAGAATAATGATCTTTTCAGAGAGGGTCAGGTGCCTATTACATTGTGGGAGAAGTGCTTGTGTACCAGCAGCCAAGCCCTCACTACTAGCACTGAAGCTAAACTTAAAAGTAAGAAAGGGTAACAAAAGAATTCTTGACAGAAAGTAAGGTAACACTGAACCAATAGAATTTTACTGAGTAAGAAGGCCATACAGTCAGATTTTCAGTAAAACTCCTTGAGCATGAAATCAATGAGGTTGCAATTTGCCAGTGTCATTGGTTTTAACGTCCCTTGGTGCTAAGGATGAAAGCACCAGTCAGGGTGAACCAAACCCAGTGGGTTTCCAGACTGCTCTGCTGGCCTGGAGCACCTTTCACAGCAGTACTTGATCACTCTGAAGGAAAAAGTTGTGCTTTCCTTTCCTGGATCTAAGTGCTCAAAAGAGAGAGATGGTAATTTGTACCAAGCAACAGTGCCTGCAGCACGTCACAGGAGGATTTTTTGGGAAACAGTTTCCTTTTCCTGGTCATTGTCCTAATTCAAAACAATAATTATTGGGGCAGTTGTTCACTGTCTACCTGAACCTGGTAGGTGGAAAATTGCATTTGCAGAAAATAAAAACGCATCAGGTGAAAACACCTCACAAATGGAGATATTTTCTCCTTCAAAACAGCTCCATGATGAATAACAGCACAGTTATTTATCTACCCTACCCTTCCCCCTATTTAGGTACTGTTAATTAAATTGTTTGCTGTTGTGCTTTTCACAGTAGTGGGAAGACTGAGACTGGAAACTTCACGGGGCATTAGTAAAAACTTCTATTCATGTAGCAGTCTAAATATGATGGCTTTTATAACTATAAAATATATAGGTATATATTTATCTATCAGAAATTAAGAATAGTTACTATTTTAAAATATTGCATAAAAGGTATTTTTGTT
>JANRGV010000001.1:87483011-87534665 GCA_024734035.1 Alethe castanea | reverse complement strand
GCATAAAAGGTATTTTTGTTTACAGATAAAAAATCAGACAAGAAGATGCAGTGATACAAAGAGTGCATAATTCTGCAGTTAAATGAGCAATTAAAAATAAGAAAGTATCACACTTATAAATATATGTTCTACCCCTACATGTATATACATACATACTATTAAAAAAATCAAATACTAAAGATACTAATTTTCTGAAGAGACTATTAATTTGTCCTTGGAAAAGGACCTTCTGCACAACATTTCCTGTGATAGGAGTTTTAAATACTTTCTCAATAACAAACTTCACTAGAAACTACAGAACATGGATGCTTATAAATGTTCCAGACTATCATTTTCATTCTTGGAATATAAAAATGGAAAGGTGAATAAAATAAATAGGAAACCAAATAAAGAGTTTATGTTAAAATAAAGAAAAAATAAAAAATCCCCTCAAAACTAATTGAAATGGACTTCTTGCATCTCAGATTGCTTTAGTTGTATTACTTAACTTATACTGTCTTTATCTTATTTTCTGTTGTAAAACATTCTCTTACTTCACTGAAAAAAACATGGTGTGTCTTTTGGGTGGTTAAGAGAACTCTGATCCCTTACAAGACTTTCCTGGATTCATAGCTTTTTGGTCCCAGAAGGACTATTTGGTTATCTGATTAACACACTTTGAGTAGAGGGCACATAACTTCATCAGCAATATTTGAAAGAATTCCTTAATCATGAAGCAGGATCATTCATAGTGGGGAAAACAGTGAATAATGTCATAAATGTGTTATTTTGAAAACTTGGTTTACGGAACATTTCCAAATAATAATTTATAAACAAAAATTCATTAATATTCTCAGTTAAAAAAATCCTCTTATGAGACCTCAGAATACTGAAGTGAATAAACAGTCACTGTATTTGATATGTTTGGATATGCTATAGAATAAAGTATATTTCACAGTTTTTCATCTTTTTTAAGGATAAACACCCTGGTTGCCTATCAGTGAGAGTGAATATACAAAATATTGAGGTGTATATGCACCTTTTTAAAAAGTAGTATGCAGTTGCAATGTTTTGTTTTGAACTAGCTTTTATAGGATGGGGTACAGTGTATTTAATGAAAAGGGTTGATTTGAATGACAGCTGAATACCACAAAGAAAAGGGCAGCCCTGCATGGGTCATGACTGAAATTGGCTGCTGCTGTGATTTAGTAAGAGCTTTTCAGTTGGGAAGTGGATATTGTAACTCACAAAAGGTAACGTACAGCAACAAATTGAGCTGAATAGAGCTCTGAATTAATTCATGGTTTATTGAGTTCCCCTCTTGTCAGTGATAGCCAACAGTTAACCAAAGTGATTAGTTCAATATTCAGTCACAATGATGTACAGCCAACTTTCCAGCTTACAGAAGTCCTGAAAGATTTAATTTAAATCCTGGCAAGTACATAAGTAAAAAACAAACAAATATAAACCACCCAAAATTTGTAGCCTGGGAGAGGTGAGTTCAGTACAAGCCAGAGGATGATGATTTTCTTCATAAAACAGACAGCCCTTCAGTCTTTGCCTTCATATAGGAGGGATTGGATGTCTTGTTACTGCCCAGCATTACCTGATACACCAAGGAAATCTCAGTAGTGTTTATGCTGTTGGCTGCAAACTCCTGAAAATAAATGAGAATAAATGGCTAGTACGTCCACTAATCCTGAAATCAGATTGAGCTGGAAACTTTCATTTTCTTAGCCTAGAGAGAGGAAAAGAGTGAGTTAAAATATCAGTAGGTCTTTGCAACGTTACCATGATGAATAAGAAATAAACATGAGTTCATACCAAAGGGTAACTTTACAATAACAAGTCTTATAAACAAAATCTTAGATGAGACCTCATACAATAAGAGGCCTCAGTCTCATCACAGGCTGTGATGAGGTTCAGCTCTGTTGTTCCTTCACCATTTCCAGTTATGGCTGTATATTGGTTCTGGAAGAAAATAGCTGGTTAATTCCTGTGCTCAGCAAAACAAATATATTTGTGCATGTTTTTTCAAGGTCTACCTGCGTTTTCTTACCCAGCTTGTGCAATGAAGTATGTAAAGTCACACTCTAAAGCACAGAAGTTCCCTATAAACACTTAGCAATAACACAAAAACATCTGCTCCATAGGAAGCTCTGACTGACAAGAATTTAAACCAGGAGCTCTGACAGAAAATGTGTGCTCTCCTTAGAGAATGTGAGAAGGTTTGAAGAAGAGTTGCCGTTTCATCCTGATTTTAGAAGAATTTTATGCGATGTTATTGGGCCAACCCAAAGGAAATGGGTTCCTGGTTTTGGCTAGAGGCATGACAGTTCCATGCCTTTTCAAGGGCACAGAGAGCACCTACTGTTATTAGGAAGGCTTCCTTGTAACCATTTTACTGTTAGTGTAAATGGTCTTAAAGTAGGGTGCTCCATGAGAGAGACCTCAAGGCAAAGCAAGTGGGCAGTCAGGAGACTGAAAAAAACCCAAATCTGTTTAAGTATATAGATATTTAAGACAAAGGAAATCAAAAGCAAATTATCTTGTATTTGCCATACATATTATGTATATATATAACATATAATAATAAGGAAGGAAATGATACAAGGGCGTTGAATGTAGTCACTGGTTTATCTGTGATCCCTGGCACTGTTCATTAAGTGCTGATGATCAAATTCCTCTTTGTTGTAGCACCTTTGGTTTTAGTGGAGTTTCACCAGTAAGAAGTTTGGTCTTTATGTAAAGTAGATTGTACATTATATCTGCACATATAAAAGCATCTTTTTCATAACAGCAGCAGATTATCTCACTATCATGTGTGTTCTGCAACAGATTATCATCCTGTTTCTCCTGGTAATAGAAGCAGGAGAGCTATGAAAATAAAGACAGATAAATAGGTGTTCCTATAAATTTGTAAGTTTTCATATAAATATAGTTGGCTGTATTCTTACCCACTTGCAATCATAAGAAAAAAATAAATATTGAGAGACTCAGTTTATTTTAAATATCAAATTACTAATACTCATGAAGGCAGCTGATCATGGTTGGTCCAGTAAGTTAAAGAAAATCCAGCAAATCAGTGGAAATAAATAATAAATTCAGAGAAATAATGATGTTCTACAAACAGCAAAACATACCACGAGTTAATTCAGAGTTATTTATTAAATTCTTCAAAGCAACATGTCTGGCACAATCAAGCCAAACTCTCAGGCACATGATTAACTTGAAGAATGTGACTGGTCTGGCTAAACCCAAGGGATTACATATGTTTTAAAAGTCACAATATTCTTAGGTATTTTGCATTGGAAACAGAAGGCTTCTAAATGCACCACATGGAAATTTTGTCTTTCATTTCTACAGAAGATGTATTATATTTCACTGCATGTAGCTATTTATTTTTTTCTTAATTGCACACTATTAGCATTCATTGCCCAATCTCTACAACTATGTTTCTGCCTGTGCATTTTGGAGCACACTGGAATTATCATATGTCACATCCCACAGCTGGGGAAAGCTGGTCTTCACGAGGACTTTGAGGTCAGCCTCGAGATTGCCATTAATTGCCTCAAAATGGTTGCAAGGCAGAAGATGCATGAAAGACTCTACTGGTGGCTCTCCAAAGAACTGCGCTAAACTTACTGCTGAGCTATGGATGTAAACTAATAGGGGATTTAAAAGAGGGAACTCTAGGCTGATTTAACAGGAATCCTAACCTCCAAAGTTACACAGAATCATTTTTCAGAATCGTGAGAGAGACATGGTCTAGAATTGTACAAGATTGATATATGCTGCCTGTGTAGTTTGGATCAGGTGTGTATTTTGAATTGATTCTTTCTAATTTCATATTTTATGGTGCTTTGGTTCACACTGAAGACTGCTCAGAAGAACAAATGGTATTTATTATTTTCAGATGAAATTCAGCAAGAAGGAATGCTTCAAAAAGGAATCTGACTGTGCTTTAGCTGCTGATGTGTGTTCAGTTCACAGGACCACATTAGACCCAGTATTTAGGAGTTCCCTATCCTGCATCTGAGACACCTAGTCCTAGTGCACAGCATTATTTCCTAATTTAGATATAGTTCGATATGTCTAAAGTGCTTCAATGTCAAGAAGCAGATCTGTTCCAGGTCATAACAGATGGTAATCTGAACTATTCTTTTTCTATAGTCTAAAGACATACCAGAAGAGTCCTTTTCAAGGTAAATATATGAACAATATTCTAAAACTTTACAGAATAATTCAGTCATGAAAATTAACTTTCTAGCATTTCTGAAATCAGAAAAAGGGCAAAGATTTGTTGACTTTCTGTAGTGTTTTCTAATTTTAGTCTCCTATCAAGTTCATGTTTGTGATTTTTTAAAAACTCAGAATCTTCTTAAACACAATGCCTTGGGTTTTTTTATAGTCATGAAACCAGCTCTGTAAAAGGAAGAAGAATGTGCTCTCATTTCAACTTTATCTGTTAGCTACAAAAATGAGTTTAATCATTTCATTAATCAGCCATCTTTATAGATCAAACTATATTCAGTCTTCCCTAAAGATTTTATTCTCTGATCACTGTATGAAAAACTAAAATGGTGAACAGGAAATTTAAACTGTTATTATACAGGAAATAACAGCACTCTGTCAAAATCTACAGAAGAAACATATGTTAAAACTTACTGTCAACATCTAACATATCAGATCAGATAGAGAGAAAGACCAAAATTACAAGAATCATTATAATATCAATTGAGGGCAAAGTTCTGTGTGAAAATAAATCCTTTCCAGCTCCATGAAAAGGAGCTGAGCACAGAGTATCTGATGGAGCAAAGATCCTGTCATTATTTCATATACTGGTGGATCATATGACAGAAAATTCAATTCCCTCTCCCATCCCTCCAGATTTTGTAGAGTCATAACTGTAATATCTAATATGTGTAATGAACTATGTGCCTTTGTTATCTATGCCTAGCTTGCAAAAAGTGCTCTGGTGTTCATTACCAGCCAGGGATTAGGTATTTAAGTGCTTTTTTCTGTATTACAGTCCTGGTACATTGTATTTGGATTTATTTGCAAATTTAACCATTGTTTGATTAAAGCTGTGAGAAAGTGTTGAGATGGAACAGGAAATGAGGGAAAATACACTGATCTGTGGGAATTACTGCTAAGGTTTTTGAACTCTTGTAAACAAACTGAGAAAACTGTGCTCTGTGATAATCATTACTGCCTCAGTACCCAACTGCTAGGTTATCTGTATTTGTTTAATCTATCTTTTTTCATATCGCAACTCATCATATGGGAAAATTATTTACATTCTTAGGTCAACATTTTTATGGCAACAGGTGGAATGAAAAACCTACCCATCTTAATGGCATGCAGCATTAACCACCAACCAAAGCATGTATTTTTGACATGTATTTCACCTCAAACTCAAAGGGGATTTTGGAACAGCAGAACGCCTGGGATTTGCCAGCCACAGAGCTTCCAGGCAGTTTAAAGTTTCTTCTTTCTTGGAACTTAGTAATTACAGCTCCTAGAACTACTAAGTTTTAGTCAGAGAAATCCCCAGGATGCTTAGTACAGCACAGGAAGAACAGCAGTGCATTTTTCTGCTAGTGAACACTGCTCAGACTCAATTTGCTGGAGTCCTGAGCTGTGCACTCAGCATGGCCTCAAGTGTGCTTATCATAAGAAATCTGATGGGCAATATTGGAGCAAGTTCCCGTTAAACACTTCTTCTGAGTCCAAGTGCTCTTCTCTCCCCACAAATCTGTGAAACAGTAGATAAGATCCCTGTAAGATCCCCAAGTTCATAGGTTGTCCCATAGAGCTGAACTACGCAACATCAAAACAGAAAGCAGTACCAACGCAAACAAAATCTTGTGCAAAACTTGTTGGAAAACCATCAACAGTAACAGACAAAAGAGATGGCTTCTAATAGCTTCTGACTTCTCTGGTAAAGACCCACCACCAGTATTCTTGAACAACTATTAAAACCACAGCAAACAGATTGTCACCCTTCACCTTTCCAATTCTTCTTGGTGCTTGTGAGCTAACTTTTCTCTCTCATCTTTTTAAGCAAGATTTCCTATCTTACTAAATACAGCTGTGTTGTCTCTACCATATCAAAACCAAATTCCTTCTTCTTTCTTTTTGTTTCATTCTCTAGATCTGAAGTTGGCTCCTACAGCCTTGTGTAGACATCTAATTCCTAGATGGGATACAATCCAAAATTTGAGAGTAAGCCTAGAACATTAACTTGTTACATGAGTTGTAGATTAGAATAGATTGCTTTAGAACATTAGTGTTAGCTAATAAGCACACTGAAAACTGAGCATCTCTCGCTTAGAATTAATGTGCAAAAAGCTTACTCAAATGTGATTGTTATAGATCCAAGCACACCACATCAGGACAGGTAGTCAGTTCTGTTGCAAAAACTACTGTTTCTAGTCATATTATGGAAGGCTTCAACAAATGTTGAAAAGGAGAAACAAGAGGAAAAAAAAGGATAAAACATGGCATGGCTTCTGTGAAACCTCCCTCCCCTCTTCTAAATCTGCAGGATCACCAAAGAACTCAGGTGACAAAGTAGCTCTGGACAGTTTGGGTCAATCCCAACTTTATGTTCTGGTGGCCTCCTTGGGCCACTACTGACAGAGCCATCAGGTGGCTGTGCTTGTACTCTTTTCCTGAGGCCAGAATAAGACTGTTCCAATCTCTCTGGCATCTGTATTAATAACATCAGTCATTGCCTCTACTAGTTACATCAGGTAAAATAATGGAAAATATATATTTCTCAGCTCTGTTTCTACTAACAGTCTCTATCCACCAGCTGAGTAAGGTTGCTAACCTTAGAGTCTAGCGGGTGTTACAGGGACATGGAAAGGAAATAGGAAAAAATATTTGAAGTAGATGCCTTTCCACACAAAAGGGGAGATATTTAGGTTCTTGCCTGCATGGTTGAATTTACAGCCACAGCATGAACCCAATGTTATTTAACAAACCATATTACCTTACCATTCAAAACATTTTTTTTTTAAAATTTGCAAAAATATTCACTATATTTGCAGTAATAATCTTGCTGCAAGAAATTAGCTTATACATGTTGATAAAACTCTCGGTGAATCAAATTTTGTTTTGCTGAATAAGTCCATAGTGACTTGCAATAACTTACTTTGAAAAAAGAAAATGTGGCATTGATTTCACCTTGAACACAAGATCCACGGGAGAGATGTCTGCAGTTACACACTGGACCGTAGAAAATTACAGTATTATCAATACCATGTTTCTTTTGGTTCACTCCTGGAATAACTCTCTAATTCTGACATGTGATATACTATGTCACCTCCATGCCTGGTAGACTTACTCCTTTCATCTAGCTTTCAAGGTAGAGGACCTGAACTCAATTTCTTTTTTCTTTTTTAGTCTGGTAAAGGCATTCTTCGGTTGAGCCATAATAAAAAGCAGTAGTTTACAGGCCACTGAAGTAAGCAGTCATAAAAAGAAAACGGGAGCTCACAAAATCGGTTGATGTTCATTCTTTCTTGAATCCAGTCTGTGTAGAAATGAAATTCACTATCTTTGGATTGACTGTTGTGATATACACCAAGCTCTAGTTCTTCAGCATTTGACCATCTTGAGTGATATATGTTAATGACTTGCTTTAGCATTGCACCTAGTATAAATCTTGCTGTCATTGATGGAAGGAATAAAAGTTTTATTTGTTAATGAAATATGATGTGGTCTTTCTGGTGCTCTATTTAAACATCACCTAGGAGTAGATCATGTTTTTAGAAGGCAGGAGTAGCCTCAGGTCCTCCATAATTCTAATTGATGCAAATGAAGAAAATAATGAAAGCTTGTGTGTGCTGACCCTGCTATACAGAATGGTTTCACCTCAGTTAATCAAAGAACCTTTAGAGATGTTGCAAGCATCTGGCCTGAATAGAGAGTTCTTCAGTCTCTGATACTAAACTGGCTGCATTCAGATGAGATACTGTGCCCAGATTTCCAGTGAAAAAGCTTAGTTTTTAAATGCTGACATGGTGAAAACAAAGTACCATGGAATTAATATGAAAACAAAACTAAACTCCTCTCCCCAGAAAACATTGTCCTTGATGTCAGATGAAAACGAGATGAATGGATAAATTTGAGAATTAACTCCTCTGCTTGGGATGTTTGTGTTCCTGCTAAGAAGCTGAAAGCACAGATAAATTTTCATTTTGTATTTGAAATGCCAGACATCAGGTTTGACAATATTAATACTATACAGAGCAAAAACTAGGAATAAACACTTCCTTTTCAGTCACTATCTTCATAAAGCTGACATTTGTAAAGGCTACTGCAGTTCAGAATTATTATTTATTTTTACTCTGTAGTAGTTTATTATAGCATTTTTCTGGAAACACAGATACTCTGGTAGCATGTTACCTTTGTCATATCTGATATGTGTACTTTCCATAAAATGACCTTCATGCTATGCAGCCAATAATATTTGCAAGTAAAACCTGAAGACAAATGAAGATCTGTAATAACACACTGGAAGGTTATGTTTATTGATTACAAGACTGAATATTTTCACGGTGATATTCCTTCCTCATAAAAATGAAGCATGTAGATTTTTTTTTTTTAACAACTAGAAGTATTTACAATTGTTTTACAGAAGTGGTTATTTAATTTTTTAGTGAGTTCATAGAGTGTTCAGGATCAAAGCAGTAATTCTAAGTACTGGTTGTGTACAGAATGAATTAAAAAAGAAAAAACAAAAAAGCAAGAGTTGCGGAGAAGGTCCACCCATATGCTGCTCATACAAATTTAAAAGCCTAGCTTCTTGAATGCTAAACAGTAGATAATGAAATTTCTATAAGTTTAATGTCTTTCAAATGTGTAAACAAAGGCTTGTTTTTGCATATTGTGAAAGGTGCTTTAAAACAAGAAAAGGAGAGGCAGGATAGGAAAAGTACAAGGGTGTGGTGAAGATTTACAATGAAAAAAGAAAAACAGAATAATATTCTGATTAAAAAGCAAAGGAGCAGAGAGGCTGTTTTGTACCCTGAAAGTACCACTGTAAATGTATTTCTTCTCAGGCACAAATGCTGCTTAATATCACCAAAATTCTATAAACAATATGTTATTGACTCTGAACACTCCTTCCCTTGACAAAGTCTGTTCTAAAGTAAGAAAAAAAAAATCTGGTTTCATGCTGATTTAATGAACCCGTGTAATTTTTTGTCTTCCGTTTTGAAGAAATTCCTGCAAATACAAGGTTGAAAAAGACTGAAGACTGAGGTGAAAAAGCCAGATGGGCAGAAGGCAGCACTTTCATGTGCTTTCCTAGGCCTGTCTAAATGGTCCCTGCACTAGCCTGAAGGTAGCACTATAAATCTTTACATATCAGCAAAGATCAAAATATGAGGAGAACCATCCTTTCCTATTGAAACTAAAATAAAATGCAAAGCTGAGTAGTGAAGCCAAACAAGGTTTGCAGGAAAGCCCTGCTGGGCCAAACACTCTTCTGTGTGTCACTTTCAGACATTTGCTTGTGCCATTCTGAATGAGAAATGAGGGGACTGAACCTAATTAACCCTTATCATTCCCGTTCTCTCTGCTACTGAAGACTGCCTTGCCAAAGCTGTAAGGTGATTTCTGCCTGAGAGAAAGCAGGGAATTTGAGCAGCAAGAGATGGTCTACTCTTCATCAAAAGGAAATCAAAGAAGAATTATATATTTTGACTTGAAAAAAACAAAGATTTTTATATACTGTATTTTTGCAAGGGATTTAAACTTCTCTCGGATCACTTACCTGAGATATCACTACAATTAGTTTCACAAAGAATTGGTCAATTCTATCAATGCAAAATGAAGAAAAGAAAGTCATCACATGCGCAATACTGAGGCTTTTAACTGCATTATAGGCTGTGTTCTATAAAACATACAAAGGAACAAAATAAGAATGGTCAGTAACAGCCTTCTTGCACCCATTCCTTAACTGAAAAAAAGAAAAAAAAAAAAGAAAGGATAAGCATTTTTCTAATGTATTTTTTAAAGTTGTGCGGGCAAGAGACTTCTCATTTTGTAGAAGTTGTGGGATGAATGGACATCCATGAAGAAATTCTAGTTTATAAATAAGCACAGCAGAAAAGTTGACTGGGTTTCTGATTTCTCCACTGACCTTTGAGTGCAATTGCCATATTAATACATGACATTAATATTGGCAAAGGTCCCAGGAGGCACTTTTGACCCTGTGTGAAAGCAAGGACTATTCCCTGAGGGGAAAAGAGAATGGCAACTTGAGAAGGTGCAGTGCAGAGAGATGTTGGAAATGGAGTTATGTGATGGGTCAGGAGGTGCCTGCAGGCAACCCAGGCCCTGACTTCTCACTCTGATCAAGGTAAGGGAGGAAGAGTGGAGCAGCTTATCCACACAACTCTCCTTTACCTAGGACCGACATCTTATGGCACTTCTTGCTTGGAGCAAGTCAGAGTAGTTAATAATTTGTAACAGAAGTAGATGACATAGCAAAAGACTCTTTGGGCTCACGGTGCCAGGCTCCCCTCACAACAATAGTGTGTTATTCAAAAAAATTCAATGCTTCCTGTGAGAGCCAAAATCAAAGGCTTTGTGCCTTCTGGATAACACAGATCTGTTGCTGAGGGCTACTTCACCTTTCACTAAGTGCATCGGTTGCTGCACATTTCCATGGTTTTTTCAGATAATCCATATAAATTTGAAGGACCTGGCTCCTCTCTTCAAAGGGTTAAGCTTAATTCCTTGCTACATGCACTGTCACAGTGCTACACTAAAATTAAGAGCTATTTAAAGAAAAAATAAACAAAACTTAATATTTTCAAGCAGGAACAAAGCTTTAATATAAACCTCTGAAATACTACAGATCATTAAATCACAGTTTAAGCAAGACCATAATTTACTACTCTAAAGTCTTCCTTAAACAGAACTATGATTTGCATCATACTACATGAAACTTCTACTTTTTGTTTTTCTATAAAATAGACCTGTCATATGAGATGTTTGTTTTGGACAAAAACATGCTTCTACTTGATTTCAGCAATTCATTCTGATCCAGCCTTCTATATGTGCTGCATTATTTTTTTTCAGTGAAGGCTGCACAAATCTTGTGCCTAGTGCGGCTGCATATTTGTTGCCAGGAGGTCTGTATCGTTCTTGCTGTCTAGGTAGGAAATACAAAGAAGAGGACTCATGACATTGGATGAAAGAAGAAGTAAACAAAAAGTAAATAATATTCATTTAAACGTATAAAATATGCATTAGCAATATCTTATAACTAGCACTTATGATACATCATTCTATATAAATAAAAGGAAAGTTTTCTTCTGCAAAGCGTCTGTTTTTTACAACAAACTACACTTTCCTGGATTTTAATAAGTCTGAATTGAAAGATCTATCATATTACTTTCCATACCACCCAATGACCACTTTGGAGTACTACCTTGGTTTTTTAGTATAAATTTCTGAATATGAAAAGAAATCAATACAAACGAATAACAACAATATGTGAGTCTCTTTAAGTTTTGCTTATATTAAAGAATAATATGCCATATTCTTGAAGACCCAAAGACTTCTGTGTTTTCATGAGAATATCTCAGGGATTTTGGTTTTCTCACCCTCTACAAATTGTACTTATCAGTTTTTTTCAAATATGACCATACGAAATTCACAGTTGAACTTATGTGTGTTTTCTATTATAATTGTTTTCTTGTTATCTGAGTCAAAGCACACCTCGCTCCTTACTGTATTCCCTGGAGCAAAGTGGGAGATAGACACCACTTTGATAGATGATATCTGGACAGCAAGTGTGCAGGACCTGTTGTGATTATACTTGACAAGACTTGTTGACATTTTTGTGCAGGGATAAGTTGATCCTTCTATCACAACATCTGAAATGTCTCTAAATACAAAAACTTTGGTTTAAATCATGGTCAGGGTGATTTTTTTTTGTCTTGAGTAACAACACACTATAATGCAGGAGGCTTCCAATCTATTTCATTATAAGAGCAATACAACTGTAATTTAAATATTTGAGCTGTGATATTCAAACATTTCAGACCAGGTCTGCCATGTGACATTTTCCCCAAGCCTACTTAATTATCAAGAGATGTTAAAATATAATGTTAGTCCTGCACAGGTGAGTCCATTATAGTATTAGGAACACTAAATCTCTTCTTTTATGTATATTTTGAGGTGCCTAATCACTAGATAACAGTATAAGAATAAACAATGCCATCTGAATTTTTCATGATAACAAAAACATATCATGATACAACCGTGCATAATGGTACTATTAAATCAAATATTATGATAGGCTAATAAATGTTCAGCGGGGAGAAATAAAAGTATTGTGTAACTTTCTGGTTTAGAACATTCTTGCTGCAGTACATCCATAGCAAGGATGAGTTAGGACAAGTCCAAAGGTGGCTTCTGAGTGGAAGCTCAGCTGGCAGGAGGCGAGGGGCAATATGAGCCTCTCATATGTAAAGATGTAAGTATAGACTGACACCAATCATTCAGATATCCACTGCCTTACCAAGTGTATCGCCCATCACTATTACAAGTCATGTTTCTCTCCTCTTGCTGTCTTTCCAGCTCATGAATCTTTCATTCCTATGTGCACAGTGAGCTGAGCTTTAGCAGGAGAACTGAGGCTATAAGAGGAGGACAAACTATTTTACACAAAACGCTCATCATATCATTGTGGTGGTTTAATTAAAATGTTTGTGACATTTATGATTAACCTAATTGATTTAGGTTAGGTGTTTTCTCAACCTGACCCCAGGATCACGACTCTCAGGGGGCAGAAGGACTTCACTGCATCGTTTCCTTCCATGCAATTGTTAAACGGCAAAGGCAAACAGAGTGTCACCCAAAGCTTGCCACATAATCAAGTTCTCTGCTAATGACAGAGAGACTACATCATTAACATAGTTGGGATTTACCACAAAAATTAAATATTACCTGACTTACAACTCTTAAGGGATGCCTTTCATCTGTTTAATACACTTAATTTTTGTTTAAGTAACTGGTACACTGTTTAAGTTTAGAAATCTACCCAGAATGAAATTGACCTAGTGTCATATCAGGGCACTGGTAAGCTTTCTTTAATCCTTTCTTTAGTACTTGCCAAAAGAGAGAAGGGTAACAAAAATTCACCAAAATAGTCAGCCCCCTGCTCAAACTTAGGAAACATTTCCTCTCCACTCCCATTAATTAGTAGATTAGTAGATATACTGTAATATTTTTCATCTGATGTGAAAACAATATGTATCATCTAATATTTCCCTTTTTTTTTTAACCAGCATTTGATTACAATAGGGCATTTCTCAAAGCCCTGGTTATTTCTCCACACAGATCACTGGAGCAGCTCATTAACTCCAAAAGTGGGTTTTGCATGTCTGATATAAGACATTTCCTTTCACTTTGGTCTTTAACCTTTCTGGGGCTTGGCTTTACAGTAGAGACACTATCAACTACCTGAGATCAGCCCAGAGCACAGTGCTAATAATACCAAGGTCGTGTGTTTGGCCCCTGTACAGGCTATTCACTTGAGAGTTGGTGTCAATGATTTTTGTGGGTTTGTTTCAACTCAAAATATTCTGTGAAAAAAATGCTTACTTTTCATGTAAAGTTAGGATAATTTTTCCACAAGCTATTACTATGTTCATCTATTGTTTTCTTTACTCTATTGATGTGAATGATGACATATCAACATCCTATGCATTTAGCAAAGAAATGAAGCTTTCTATATCTGTATTAAATCTTATCCTTCAATTCCTCCCTTTAACCTCTCCTGAAAATCCATTAAAAATCACAAACTCTAAAGCAAACAATTTAATCAAATGGCTATCAGTTAAACACTAATTTTCGAGAAATCATTGGTTTATTCTTTGCATAGCAATCGCCTAATCCCTACTGACTCTTTTATATAAACTAGAAAGTGACGCTGCTACTGCTGTTCAGAGGCTTGCTAATGTTTTCTTTTGATCATGCATTTTAGGATTTGTTTTCTGGTTGCATGGTTCATGTACACTTTCCATATTTTTGGTGCAAAAAAAAAATAAAGAAGGTAATTACTTATACTCAAGATCTCTGTTATTTCATAGGGCTTTACAAATATATCTGAATAGAATTTGACAAATCAATCTGGTTTCATAAATTGAATAATCAGGTACATAAAAGCCTGCAGAAGAGGCAGCAAACAAAAAGTATACTAGATAGAAATTAAAAACTCTCATGAAAATAATGTAAAAATTAAGTATAATAAAGAAAGGTGAGAAGAAGACAGGGGGAGAGAGGATGGGGGAGGAAAGTTTGTCACTGGCTTGAGTTAAAAAGGAGTGTAGGGTTACTCCAGGGTGCCTTTGCTAATAATGACAAGATCGTTTGCTTCTCACATCTGTAGGAAAAAAATGAGAGGGGAAGATGGAAAAGAGGTCCTGGGATGTACCAGCTGTTGATGTTGGTCCTCCCTGCTGAGCCCAGAGCATTGTGCCCCTACCGGAAGGCATCGCAATCTGTTGACATCTCCAGCTCTCTGCTACTTCGGGACACTCAGCTGAATCTAAGGCGACGATCATCTGGCTGAGTGAACAAAAATCAGTGCCTACAGTGAAAAAGCAGGAATAACACACAAAGCAGATGGCTGGAGGCCTGCTCATTCCTGTTTCTGAAGCTGTTTACACTCTTAAGTGACTAATTTTGACATGTTATACTACTAATGAAGTTTTTTGGTTTGACCCAGTAAACTGCATGTAGTGCGGTCTGGGACCACTCTAATTTGATATCTGCAGCCCAGTGCTATTTCTGGTCGACAGAAAGTCAATTAAAATCATGGTGAGTGAGCAATCAAAGCTGAATTTCAGAATGACAGATTTCTCCCATATATAGTACACAAAACCTACAGTTTTACATTTTCTTAGCAAATACAAAACGTTGGGCTGCTAAAATGGCACAAACTGTAAAACTGTGGCTGATTCCCACCTGAAGACTTGCATAAGGCTCTGGGATCCACAGCACAAGGAGCACATTGACCTGCTGGAAGCACAGAGGCCATGAAGATGATCAGAGGGCTGGTGCACCTCGCCTGCGAAGACAGACTGAGTTGTTCGGCCTGGAGAAGAGAATGCTCCGAAAAAAACTTACAGCACCTTTCAGTACCTAAAGGGGCTAAAGGAGAGATGGAGAGGGAGTTTTTTTACAAGGGCCTGTACATAGAGCAGGACGGAATGGCTTTAAACTGAAAGAGGCCAGTTAAGGATTAGATATTACGAAGAAATTCGATAATTGAGGGTGGTGAGGCACTAGAGCAGGTTGTCCAGAAAAGCTGCGGGTGTCCCATCCCTGGAAGTATTCAAGGTCAGGTTAGATGGGGCTTTGAGTAAACTGGTCTAAAAGAGGATACCCCTGCCCATGTAAAACCCAAAGTCTTAATGCAATCTTCAGTCAAATGTATGATACTCACAGAGATATTTCTCGTGTAATGTACAGAAAACAGTAAAAAAAATATTTATCTGTCAATATTTGCATTAAAATTTTAGTTGATTTGATTTTCTTTAATTGTCTCATTTTTCCCCTTTCTCTCAGCTAAAAAAAACCCAAAAGGTTTGTGTAGTGTTCACCAGTATATAATTATACAAACATCACTTAATAGGGGAATTTTTTTGATTCTTCACATCCTTCCTTTGATCAGTAAGACAATTCTGAAGAAACTCTGTTTCTTTATTTTAGGCCTCCAAAGAACAGAGCAAGGGAAAATAACCACACCACAAGCTTCCTAGATGCCTTTTTTAAAAAAAATTTCTCACTTCTAGGGCTCAGAGGAAGGCAGTTACTGCCTTCTCCCACCACTCAGGCATTTCTAATTTTCTGACTTCTGAGCCAAGTAGCTGTTGATTCATGCACTTGATTCATTTTGCCTCCACCATTTCAATCTGCCTTATCCTAGTACTGCCCACCCATCTACAGGACTTGACTGGAACAACCAAAAAGTTTTAGTTATCCATAAAGGAACTTATGGATATTATGATCCATAAGATTAAGGACATAGTCTTAAATTTTCATTGTCTCATGTAATGAGTTCCACTACACTAGTAAGAAGTTTTTTTCATGTTAGGACATTTTGCAGTGACTTTGCAATCATTCATCACAGCTGAAAAAGGCTCCAAAAAACCACACAAGAAGAGGACTTTTTGCATCAGAAATTAAAAATACTAGGTCTTCTGTCACTATTCATATATTAACAGAGGGCAAGCAGTGGAATAAAGATAGGATTAAGTTTAGAAGTTACTGGTACCAACTGAGGATAATATTGGTGCCACACCTCTTGGCAAAGCAACAGCGATATAAAGGTGTCAATATTTCCCTAAAGAAAAAATTGAAACTTCTTTTGCATTTTCCAGAAACAGTGCTTAATGACAAAAGAAGTTTTGGCCCAAGTTAGCTAAATGGGATAAAATTCCCAGACCAGATCAGATAGGAACTTTCTGATGAGCTGCCAGATATATATGAAGAATGAAGCTCCCATCTTTCCCAACAGGTTTATCACAACTTGTTCATTAATGTGAAAACTTCAAAGTGCCTCATCTTCTGCAGGACTTTACTTCCAGTTATCCATCTCAAGGTAATTACTCAACCATATTTTATTTTTTTTACTGGGAAGAGAAGTGCAAAGATAAAGATGGGAAACTCTTATAGTGTAAGAACTGAAAACAGTGTCAGGAGTGGTATTTGCTGGGCTTCTGCAATCCTTTGTGAGTTTAACAGCTTTTACAGGACATTTCAGCCTTAAGGTTTATCTCACTTCCTCTGGAGATGGAGCTGGCCATGAGCTGTTCCCAAAGAGGAGAATTAGGGATATATGTTCTTTAAATATGTTTCATAATTGTGTTTGATGTTGTCCAATGCTTGACACTGTGTAGATATTAATTAAGTGCAGAAAACTATTTCCTCTACTTTGTTCAGGGAAAAAAAAAAACAACCCTGGTAGGTTTCACAATCAAAATTATAATCTTTCTCAAGCATGCAAATTAACAATTAGAACATCTCAACAATGGACTTCCACTAATCCCTCCACAGGAGAAAATTGGTTATCTGCCTACAGCACCAATTAACCAAACAAAAGCTGTTTAAAGCAGAAAAATAGACAGAAAATTTACTAGGATTGAATTGTTTTACATCCCAGATAGACATTCCCTCCCACCGTGGAGCTGGATTTAGTGCAGGGGGTTGTGTATGTGTGCAAGCTGCTGCAAAAGGTGTTGAAGGAACTGAAGTTCATTGCTTTAGGAGGTAGAGTGTGGTCATTGCAAACTGCATTCCCACATCCCACTCTGCCTGTGGACTTCAGCACAAGATGATAATAAATTCACAGCCCTCTGCAGCATTTTCAATGCTTTTACTATCCAGGGCTAAAGACAAGATCATGAACTAGCTGGACTACTGGGATCATTCAGCTTTTCATTTCCTTAGCACAAATACTCTTGTTCACTACCTAATTTTATCTTACGCAATGGTTCTGGAAATCTCTGTGTAATAGCAACAGCTACTCTGATATCCAATAACAAAGAGTTGCTCAAAGTTCAAAAAATAACTCTCATAGATCACTATGTCATATTTAGCTAACATAACCGCTGCCAAAAAAAAAAAAAATCTATTATCTCTGGGTGTGGCCGGTCTCAGTACTAACATGTTTAAATTTTGACCTACCTGAGGGGAACACCCAAATCATTGCAGCAGGTGATGCTGGGAAAAGGCGTGTGAAAAAAAAGCTCTGCTTCTACAAAAACACTGTACAACTTGGCTGTCTTCCAATTTCATAAAATAAGGGAAACATCATTCGTGCAGGTGTAATATAACTCATTTTGGTTGTATGTAAAAATAAAACTTTCATTCAGAAAGCATTACTTGCTCTAACATGATTTTGCTTGGGGTTGGAGTGTAACAGGGATAAGATATTAGCATTCTGGAACAAGTCTACATGAACAACAACAACAACAAAAAGCTGAAGCATTACTTAAAAATACAAGATTGAAATAATTAAATTTACCTTTCAAAAGTTTTTTCTAATTGAACAGAAAAGAAGTTAAAAATAAAGAAAAGAGGATAAACTGGCATTTCTGGAAATTTAAACTTTCCATGCGTGGAAAGAGTATAAAGCAAAGAATGGCTATGGATCTTCCTTTTCCTCCTTCTTGTCCTCTTAGAATGCCTTCAACTGACCTAGTTGGACTGCCTTTACCTCTTACCAGAGTAAAATACAAATATTCCTCTTTCACTTTTTATAATGAGACAATACTGTTATACCTGTATCTATGACATTTAATTGCAATTTATATCTTGGCTTTTGTGAATTTATGGCTAACACCTCCATAGTATATGACTGTCTTTTGAAAAAGAATTTATTTAATGTAACTACAGAGACCAGAGTCTTCTAGGTACATAGCTCCCGGGCAATATGATTTAAACTCATGTAAAGTGAACAGTAACATTGCAAGTCGTGGGTAATAATGTTTTAGAGATTCAGAGGACTTGCTTTGCCTTCATGACTACATGTTCAGTTTTTTAAGTGCCAAAGTTCACTAACTGATCCTAGATGAATATCTTGCATCAACTGGAAAGGCAGGCTTGCTGGAATAGAATGTTTATTTATCAATCTGCTGTGAGAGGAGAGGTTATTTTTCGTTGTAAGTTGCACAAACTAATCTGTGCATGAAAGCAAGCCCTTGAAGGATGAAGCTCAGTTCACTCTGACTAGATCTTTGAGATGACCCACCCATCAGCTGTATTATTGCTTCTCTTGAAATACAGTTAATTGGTTTATTCATCTTTGTGATCTGGAAGTAAAAAAATATTTTGGTGTTTCCCCCTCCCACACCCTTCAATCCACTTGTGCTTTGCAATAGAGGGTGCATCGTTATGTATTTCTAAAGGAAGTCCAGCTGAAATGTCGACAACTAAATCGTACCGTTAAAATTCCATTAAACAATGAGATGCATTTAGGAAGCCAGAGAGAGAAAACACATTTAATAACCTGGAGGCTGGGTGCAACTTCATGTTGCTTCAAAGTAGTTCCTATTTTAAATCCTAGTATTGCTTCAGGCCAAAAACTGACTTTATTACATTTCAAAATGAAAAAAATAAGAAAAAAAACAACCAACCCATGCACCTGCTTTTGTAACAGACTTTTTTAAAAAATACTGACACTTAAAGAAGGAATATATTGTGTAGATAATATATGTCATTGGTTTAAGAATAATAACATGAAAATTCATTGAAAAAAAAGCATCGAGGTTCAACCTATGTTGGTTCACTGAAAAAACAGTGCTTTGAAAGTGGCTACAACTCTACACTATGAAGTGGAAAGTTTAGGTTATCATTCTGGCTCTATGTCTGACCTGCTCGATCACTTCAAGACAGTTCCCCAAAAATACTCAAGTCTTTAAATATAAACCATAATGAATGTTAAGTATCTATGGACCATGTAGGTCTGAAAGAAATGCAGTCAAGTACATAAAGCCACATTCATGTGAGATTTAAACTTTTAATTGCATGACCTGGGAAACTATTCCAAACTTAAACACTTTTCTATAGTAATTTCATGATGAAAGTAATCTGACAGGTGCGTGGTATTGTTAGGGTTATACACATCTACCCCATAAAAGATTGCAAAGCTGAGCCAGAACAGGACAAGAGGATTTTCATTTAGTTTCCAGAAAACTTGTCCTTCAGGATAAAGTGGTTTATAAGTGCAAAGAACAAATGAAGGTTTTCTGTCTTTTCTAAGCTGCACAACCCGAGGGCCAGCAGCAATGATGAGTCTTTTCTATTTCCTAAAAGAATTGGAACAATTGAGGCTTTGTGTACCAGTGAAACTCTGGTAAAATAACCAAATATTCTCCTTTCCCTTATTAGTAAATTAGACAGTAATTTCCATACGGCTTTTTACAAACTGAAAATATTTTAGGAAACTTTTAGCAACCAGACTCAAACTTTTTCAAGGATCAGAATGTGATATAAATGTAAGAAAAGGATTATTTATTTGAGAACTCTTGTGAAATGTGATCTGTGAGAATCAAATAATCTAGCTAGATTATATGACACGTGCATATTTAAATATAGGCATCTTTTAAACAGAAATCACATTTCTGTTAGAATACTAATCCTTCAAGGAAAAATTCACAATGCATTTAAATAAGTCCAGGATACTCCTATAATCTCTGAACAAAATCCACGGAATTTAGGCAACTTTTTTCTCCATTTTATGTGTCTAAAACAACTGTGGTATCAGTCAGTCACACTTCAGCTTATACATTTGATAAAGCCTCTGTGAGAAGACAGGCAAAGGGTGAAATAATGGAAGCAAAGTTGTGACCTGCTGTGAGCTGGCACAGGGTTCAGCTTCTATGCAGAATGGCCACTCCACAACACTGCACAGTCCCACAAGCTGAAAGATATTAACAGTGGATGTGTCGTGCAGGAGTGGCAAAGGTTCTGAGGGGAAGGATGGTATTAATTTTTTAAATTTAAATTTAATCTGATGATTTATTTTAGCTAGAGAAAATAGTGACCACTACTTTTTAAAATTTCTTTTGGTAATATTTAATGTTACTCTTGCAGCAAGCACACAGTTAAATTGACAGGACTTCATTTGTAATCCACAGAACAATAGATGACCTGAGTAAAACTGTGCGCTATCCTCCAGATGTTGTGTGCACTGAAACACCTGGAAGAGCCACGGGAGAGAAGCAAGAATGACCGCTGCATTTGCTAAAGTAGCAGCTGTATGTTCAGCAGGCAGAACACATTGCCCTACCTTCAGCACCTATCATTTCCATGCTTTCTGAATTTATTAAACCCTTGACTTAGCCCATCATATAGCTACCGGCATATTCTGTTTCCCATGGAAAAAATCTTAGTGGTTCTCCCTTCCCTCAAGGTAAAATACTTTGAAACCATAAGTACAGCTTTTAGTGCTTGATTTAGTGTTTATCTGACTTCAGACGTGGACCTAAATGCTTTGTTGGGTTCACACTTTGTCTTGCCTGAATGCCCTGCCTCTGTCAGCCTCCAGTTTCATCTGAGGGCATGAGAAAAGTAACACAGCCTTATTGCACTATGAACTCTCTACAAGAATCTATTTAAAATCTTACAGGTTATTTTGTTAAACATTTTTACAGTGACATGGTCCCAAAATTTCAGCTTGGCTTTGCTTCATTTAGTGCTCTCTGGATTTGCAATAAATTTTTCCTTACTTTTAAGAAGTTGGGTGTCAGTATGCATACTTTTTCATAACTAGTATAAAAACACTTTTCTCGTGTTTTTTTCCAAGAAAACACTTGCATAGTTCTGAGTTGTGCTGAATCCCCCAGCTCTCGAGAAACAAAACTGTTTCTTGGTCCCCAAATGTTCCATCTTTTGTTATTTGTGTGCATTTTACAAAAGAATTGTAGAAAGAGTCCTGGACAGCAGAATAAAAAATCAGGTCAGTAATAGCTAAGTAATATTAGGTGAATAATTACGGATGATCATCTTTTCTACTGACACCTCTGGTCATTAGAATTTCTTCTGTTTACCAATGGATATGAGAAGGAAAATGAACCCTCAGAAATTTACAATTAGGTAAGTGCCAGTCATGTTTTCTATTCCCAGTGCAGTTACCACCCCAGTTTTTGCCCTACTCAGGCATGTTCAAAGACTGTGTTCTATTCAGGTAGCCTCATTGACATTTGTACTTTTCAACATAAGGCTGTTAGAATTCAGTCTTCATTTAGTGGATTTATTATGTTGTCTTGAACTACTTGCCACTAAAATGACAACACCACAGAGACACTAACTACTGAGATTTTCAAAATACAAAGAGTATCAAGTAAGGAGTTTGTTTAAACACAAAATGTTTTAAATCAAAATAACATTCTGGAAATGGTAAAAACATTGGGGTAGATGCAATATCCATTACATCATTCCAGAACAAACATCTCCCCCTTTTTTTTTTCTATAACCATTCTTTACCTTGACAACAGCAATTCCGTGACTAATATGAAGTTATACATATGCACTTTCATCATCTTGCAATGGCAGTCTGAGAGAAATCCTGGCTACCATATACTGCAGTCCTTAGCAGTAGCCAAAATTTGGGTGTCCTTCCTCTACCTGGCTAAGTTTTCAGAGAGCCCATAGGAGCATTCTGGTCTGCGAAATGTTTATGCTTCCTTCAGACCTGCTTGATACAGTCAAATGCTTTATTCCCACAGCAAGTAGGCAAGAACAAAGATATACAAAGATATACAAAAGATGGATAACCTGACCTTGTATGCTTCGCTTCTGTATCTTTTAAAATACGCTTACTTTTATTAATACAAAAGTTTTCACACTTCTTTCAGCTTGACTGAGAAACCAATGAATGTGTTTTAGAACTGCTTTTGGCATCCCATCAGAGACATTCTTTGGAATCTACTGCAACTTCATCCAAAAGACCAGTAACTGAATAAAAACTAGGAATGAACTGAACTTTCTTCCTGAGAATTGTTACCCTCCAGGTGTTGAGTGTTAAAAGATGAAGAGAAAAAACCTGCTGGTCATGTCCTACAGCTCTTGTCCAGGCTAAACCTAACCAGTAGATAGAAGGAGCTCTGGTGAATTATCAGTAAGCTATCTTTGGCAAAATGCAAATTAAGTTATAAATATGGGAAAGGAAAAGAATTCCTAAAGCCTGTTGGCTAAGAAACCTTTACATTTTTGTATCTCTGTTTCTTTGTTTCTTCTTTTTGTTTTTTTTCATTTGAATGAGGTATGTTTTTTTTAGTAAAAAGACACTTATATATACTTGAGCAATGTTTTATGCAATAACATAGCTAAGGTTTTATACGACCTTAGAAGAATTTCTGGATTTCTAGCATTTAACTGACAAAACTTCACATTGTTTTCATTTGCAGAGCAGTTTGTAGAAATATCCCCAGCAGAGGGAGTGGCTCATCCTTTTGAGATGAAGCCTGAAAGATTAGCAAAAGCAATTTTTACTTCTGCTTTACACAAGAAAAATAGTGTTAAAGAGAAAAATTTCCTTAAATGTCTGTTAAAAAAAACATTTTTACTCTGTCACCAATATGAAAGAAGAGCAAGGCAGTGTGTCTACATGAAGCAAATAAAGCAATTACTATAGTAAGTTTCAGAAAAAACATATTTTCTCTGCTTTTCTCCTCACATTTTCATTGTATCTAATCACATACAGAGCAGACATAAGATGCCCGAATAACAGACTTTTAAGCTCATATATCTTGATAGTATACAGCTATTTAGAGCTAGTTTTCAAACCAATGCATAAATTGAAAATCACTGGTAAACTACAACCCTAGGCTTTTCTGGATAAATCAGTATTGACAGATGAGTAAAGTGCAGTTATTCTGATTTATAACACTTGAGTATTTTGAGATAGGAACTTTAAATAAGATGAGTGTTTTATTAAAAAAAAAAACAACAACAAACAAAACCTTTAAAAATAAAAGTAAGTTTTAGTTGGTTTGTAATTCATTCTTTTCATCAATATTTAAGCTGCTATCAATAGCAAAACACAGGAAAGCCCAGTTACCTAAAAGGCCAAGGTGTGTCTACAAGAGCTTTGTTGAAGCCAAAAAGCATTCTCTGGTGATTTTCAACACCCAAATTCATGGCCACCATTTTTCTCTCAGTTTTAACATCATAAGGGTAGCTTACAATTTCTTCTGATGCCTGAAAACTCACTTAGTAAATCAGCACCATGGTACTTAATACCAGCACTTTGCTGTACCCCTGTGTGACCATGTAGGTCCCATTCTGATGGTGGTACCTAATGAGACAGAATCCACTACCCAGGGAGTTACCCCACAGAGGAAGCCACTGATTTTTTTCAGTATAAAATGCATTTTAGTTGGTGGTTCAGGATACTCTGAATAATTTCCCTCTGGGAAAGTCTAAGGAGCAGATAGACTCAATAGAGGTGCAGAAATTTCATTGTGCTCAGTTTGCACAGGGTCTGATTGCCGCTAATTTACACTGAGCATCCTGAAACCACTTTAGGATAGGGATATGTCAGGTCCCCAGTTTCAAGGGCCTCAAAAGCCCATCAATCAGTCAGAAATATAGTTTTCATGGCAACCAGCTGTTTTCCCAAACACTCAGCTCTGGGCATCTGGAAAAAATAGTTAATTCTTCCATAAATCATCACCCTGGTCACTACATCCAATACTGTTCAGTTAATCTCCACAATGCATTTGGCTTAGTGCATGTGTTCAGAGTGACATTATATCCCATTGCTATTAGCCTGAGCTGGGAGATTGATTGATCTGTGTGGGACTATAAGGGCTCTCTGAGATTATTGCTTCAAATCAGGGTCAGAGGAACAGCCACCCCAGGCTTACAGAGGGCTGACTTTGGCCTTTGGGAAGACTGGTTAACAGAATCCCTTGGGAGACTGTCCTAAGGACAAAAAGTCCAGGAATGTTGGATGTCCTTCCAGAAGAAAATCTTAAAGGTGCAGAAGCAGTGTTTGAGTCATCATCCCTGGGGGTATTTCAGATGTGGCACTTAGGGACATGATTAGTAGTGGACTTATCATTATTCGATTAATTGTTGGGCTTGATGATCTCAGAGGTCTTTTCCAACCTCAATGATTCCAGTATTCCATGAAAAAAAAATCCAGAAATTACTTGTTCCATTTAGTTATTAAATTTTATCACAACAAGGCGTCAAACCACAACCCTTACACTGACAAGGCACATAAGGCAGAGAGAGAGAGTTACTAAACACAGAGAATACAGCTCATGCAGATCCATAATAGAAAATTATTTGGGTCTCCAAACCTGGATATTTCCTCAGTCTGCTGTATTAGAAATACTGCCTTTTCTCAAAAGTCTTCTCATGGGTCCATCCTTTAATTTTATAGGATAAGAAATCCCATCGCTCTGTGAGGAATGTTGTGTGAGTCTGGCTTGAAAAATTACTATTTTTTTTTAAATATTTTTTCCTAAAGCAGTAAGATTAAGATTATATTACCTTTACCCACAATGGACATCCTGATTTTTAAGTGTTTTCAAAAATACTTTGATCTATTTAACTAATTAAAATTAACCTTATTGGGAAAACCACTTAAGTGTTAATGTTAGCTGCTTGTTCTTAGTATCCCTGTGGGATTACTATGGCTACAGCAGGAATCATGCAAAGTGCACTGTGGTTGGAAAGGAAAATACTGGCTGGAAACAGTGACGATATTACGAGTCAATGCCTGAGTTATAGCTGACAAAAATGAGATCAAAAAAGAGGAAACTCAATAATTACAATAATTTGGGTTTCCACAGAGCTATGGTGACTCTTCATGACTAACTTTCTGGTTGTAAGTATTGGATGTTTATAATACTTGATCAAAGACTTTCTAGCATGCCACTAATTTTGTGCATGTAAAGAGAAAATTGAACCATGCTTACCTTCCCCATGTTCCTCTCTCTCCTCATCCAGACAATAAGGAGAAATTACAAGAACCTCTGTTCCCCAAAGAACATTGTAGGTCAGGATCTCTGGAGAGGGATTCTGCTATGATAAAGGAAATAAGAAAAACAAACCTCTGTCGCTATTATACTATAATACCCTATGTTCTCACCCGGTACTCTAGTGCACAGGACAGGAATGTAAACTTTACACCCTCTAGCACAAATATAAAGATGTAAACAACACATAAAAGATATCCACATGCACCTTTCCAAATTCAAGGCATCAAGAAAAATTGTACTTAAATCCAGCTACCACCCTGGTATATGTATTTTTCAATCTGAAACCTGAGCTGATTCTTCAGCTCCTGCCCCCCAGAGATAGGCTTTTTCCTTTCAAACTTTTCAAGATCCACATTTCTTCTCCCAGCTTCTCAATGCTATTCTCATTCCTACTGACCATAATATAAGAGGTATTGAAATATCTTGGCTTTATATTTGCCATTTTGAGTCAGAGAAGAGAGAAGGAAGATGGACATCAATCTCTTCATTACAAAATTTGTGCCCAAAAGCTAGATTTTTCAATTATGCTAAAGATTATCTGCAGAAGTGAGAGGACAGCATTTTTAAGTTACTAAGTTTTAGAGGAGTTTCCATAGTTTCACGGGGTCTGAGGTTTTTTTTTGTTTGTTTGTTTTTTCTTAAGGCAATACATAATCTGCCTATCTTAATAGTAATTTTGTACTACCACAAGCACTGAAATTTATAGCTTGCTCTGAGAGTACTGAACAAATGCAAGTCTGAGCAAGTGCCATTGATGTCACATACAACCATCTCTTAAGGCAAAAGATTACTGGGGAAAAAAAACAAACCAAACATCACAGATTTTCTTCTTGGGTCTGGAAATCAGATGAGCTGTTTTATAGTGAAGAGGTGAGGTTGATTCTGGAATCAGCCATACCCGCTGGGTAAAAATATCAGTACCTTTTCTGCACTGGCAATAGGGATGAAAACTCTGTGAAAGGCAACCTTGAGGAACAATAATTTTGATGTTGTTGGCTGGTAACAGTTTGACACTCCTCATTGATTTTGGACAGAGAGGGATAGGATATTTGGGAAGGCAGTCTGCACAATTTCCGAAGTTTTAATGTGTATACAAAATACAGCCATTGAAACACAGCTAGGGGCTGCCAGCACCTGGAAAACTTGCCTCTGTTTTAGTGCAGTGGCTGAGAGAGATCCCCATGGACCATGAGGAGCAGAGCAGTGACCAACATGACCTAATACCTTCAGCAAGTTTCCCAAGGACTCCATGGGATGGGTATACTCCTCTCCAGAGCTTTTCCTGCAGGACTCCAAATTTGCAAGCACCGTTTCTTAGTTAGTTTCCCCAAACTCATTCCTCCTCCCCTCCTGTACCTCCTATTTATTCCGAGGTATTTCCAAAAGTCTGCATGGTTTTCCTGCACCGGAACAGTGCCATGGCATCCTGTAGGCAGCCTATTAAGCATTCAGGGAGGAAGACACTGAGCTTAAGGCCCTTAATATGGTCACCGTTTCTGAGTGTGGCAGATATATAGGCACCACCTGCTCTCTTGCTCTCAGCTGGGAGCTCTTGAAAAATATTGTTAAGGAGCTTGGAACCAAAGGACTGGAAAAGTTATCAGTTTGCTTCTCACATGCAGTTTATGGCTTAGGCCTGGTTCTACAGCTACCATTACTATCAAAGCATTTTGAGGACTTCCCAAAAAGTACAACACGTCCTCTTAGTCCTTAAACAAAACTCAAATACACACTTCTGGTTAATGTTATCTCCAGTTCAGCAGAGTATTTGAAGTCAAAACCAGATTTTTATGAACATACATATGTAACTATAAGAGCTAGAATTTCCTACTAATGAACAAAGGTATCTGTTTTCATCATCTTTAAACATTCTGGCCTTCAAATATGGAAAATTTTTTACCATGTAAGAAAGAATGGATACATAGAACTTTCTTCCATGGTGCATCCTTTCAAGTTCTGTGATGATTTTCCTAAACAGAACCACACAAGCTCAAATTTCATAGTCAAAAAGAGGGCAGGTTGAATTTTATTACAAATTACAATACCTTTGATGACTCCATAGTAGTCACAGATAAAATCAGGTTAGGGAAAACAAGTTCACATCTTTTGAACGTGAAAGAACATAACAATTACTTACTAAACAATTAAAAATTATTAATTATACCTCTGGATGTAGGGCTTGCAAGGCCTGAAGAATATGCGCTGCTTGCACTTGTATATGCTCATTAATCACAGTCTGGTACTGTAATTTTAATGAATGTTTATCTTATTTTCTTTGTGTAATCCAATTACTTTTGTTTTTTTTAACCATCGTTAGGGCTCTCTTTGTTTCCAGCATCCTGGCAATCAGCCCCCTTTAGATGTGAACAATTCAATTCATTACCATTAGGTTTCTCTTTTTAATCCCACTTCTGGGTGAACCATTGAAAGAAAATCCAGGAACAGAAGTCCTTGCACAGCAGGGGGAATGAAATGTGTTCTGAACACCTGAGCAATTATGTGCAACAGTTCTCCAGAATGGTAGTCTAATGTCTTTCTAAACTTGTACCACATAAACAATTAGATCATCTGTCATTTCTGCTTTAGGATTAAATTAATTACAAATTGACTTTAGGATTGAAAGAAAAAATTAAACTGCTGGAGTGAATCTAAGCATTTTGTGTTTGTTAATGTTTTAATTGGCACATTGCACCTGTCCGAAAAATTTCTATGATGCAGATGCTATTACTACAATCCTAGTTGATTACAATAGCCCCTATAGTAAAGACAGGAAAAATCAACCTACCAGATTACCAGATTTAGTGAACAAGGAATTTCTAAGACTTGCAGATGTTTTCATGAAACCTATATGTGTTTATGCTCTAAGAGTAGAAGACCAGCAAACAAACATCAGCATGATACTTCTAGCAAGAAATGTAGGATGGTGAGTACTTAATTATAAAGGCAACTATTTAAAATCATTAATAAAATTGCAAAATTTTTTCAGTAAACCAAAGACTAGAGGTGTTGTCAGAGTAAACATGAGGCAGTTGAGAAACATAAGAGTATGACCAAGGTTTCTTTGTTAACAGAGATAAAGGAAGAAAAGTTAAGCAGCATCACCAGCTTTGCAGGCTCAGATACTGGAAAGAGAACAGGCACACTGCCAGGCTGCTAGACTAGATCCACTTCCCTGCCCTGATGATACGGTCACACAAGTTCTGGTGCTGTCACTTGGCAGTGGCTCAGGGTTCAGAGCACTGGGCACTGTGGCTTAGGAGCTACCATGCTTGTTCATACAGTCAAGAGGGCAGTGACACCTTGATCCCCCTCTGACAGAGCAAATGCCTGACAAACTAAACAGTGAAGACAAGAGCTGGTGGAAAAGCCAAATTGGCTTTTCTTCTCAGGCTGATGAATTCTTTCCTTCAGCACATTCTCTTTTCAGATTTTAAACGTTTTCTGCTGAAAAGAAATATTATATTAAAAGTAGTATGGGACAAAAATACTGTAATACCAGAAATTCTCTGCAACACTGCAAGGCAAAGTATTTCAGCCTATCAACCAGAGAGTCTTGAGGTGGAAATCATAATTTACTCTTGGCTTTAAGCTCAGACATTTTTCTGACTGACACTGGCCAGCATTCTAACTGCTAGCATGCTACCTGATGTGGCTTAAGCAGCTGTAATGTTCCTCTTGATAGATGGAGAAATAGATGGGGTTTATTGCTCTGTCTTTTATTCTCTTCTGAGAAGGCAAAGGGGGGAGGTTTGGAAATAACATGATGCCACTGCCTGGCAAAGACAATGGGCATTTACTCATTTGGGTTGGAAGGTTGTAGAAGCCTTATCCATCTCAGTTTGCTTGACTTTCGTTACCACTCAGAGACAATAAATCTGTTGACAGAGTGCTAAGTCTAGATAACAGTTAACTAATCAGACGACAAGTAAAACAGTCTTCTAAAAACTTACTGGAGACAGACACAACTCTGGTAAAAAGATATTGGCAGCTTAGTGTTCAGTCTTGGGAACTGAGAGGTAGCTCTGCTTCAGAAGTTCTGGTATATTTGACTTCTTGATGGTCAGCATTTCACGAGACTGTAGAGTTCACAAGTTCTTTGGTTTTGTCATCAGCTCTATTTTTTCCAGTTCTTTGTTCAAGTCTGGGAATATATCCACTTGACCAGGCAATTATTTTTTCTACTAGCAATACAGTCGTGGTCTTTCAAAATGTACTTAACTTATATCTATTCTGTCTCAGGGAACCTCAAATCACAAAATGGTACTACTCATTACTTTTTTCTTCTGTCAGAGGTAATTTATGCCAATAGTTTTTCATGACAGCTCTAGATTTTTCAGACTACAGCTGAGGTGATGAGACAAAGATAGATTAACATTCTACAGAGTACTTTTGTGAATTATAATTTCAGATACTTCTTTGTAATAGCAAACCATCAGATTATGTTTTCCTACCTCCTATATGGTATTAGAGAGTTTTAAGGGTATCATGGAAGAGACCATATAGCTGAACCAAAAGATGGCTGAGAATAATGCAGGATTCTCTCTGCCTCTTCCAGTCTTGTTTTTGACTCCTCATAACTTCATGTTATGCTACCATGTGGGGAACCAAAGGTAAGCTGACTGTACTTATTGGTAGCAGGTTAGCAAAGGCATCTTTAACATGAACTCTGAAAAATAACTAAGGTGGTCTGGAGTCCTTGCTGGAAGATAGAAGCAGTGAGACTGGGATGTGACTCTGGGGTTTTCCTCTGTCTAGCTGAAAAGATGAGGAAAATGTTCCTAACCTGATGACTTGGCTTATGTGCCATAATTTGGATTCATGTTTCTTGGTCCATCTGGACAACTTTCCCATTCTGTGAAGCCTAATGATCAGTGCTTACCAGTCAGTTATCTGTACTAATTGTTAACTCCATCCCTCTGTTGTCACTCTGAGTCAAGGCGCCTTTCAATCTCGCACATCACTGGTTCGACCTGCCCTGTCTGCCAGTATGTGCTAACCATTGGCACTTTTTATGGTAGATGTGCCCTGTTGGACCTTTTCACCACTTCTTTCTTCTCTGGGGAGTGAGGGAAGACACTTTACTGTTGCTTTCTCCTAAGAAAAAAGCAGAAAACCTCATTAAGTTAGCAGTTTCTTGTTGCCATCATATAATATATCATATATCATATCATATCACATCACATCACATCATATTATATGCCATTTATCTAAAGACCTATTTTTTAAAGCAATGCATGGGCCATAGTTATTTTTTGAATCTGGACCTGCCATTCCTTCCTGTTGCAGAGTAAAAATTGTTCTGAATTTCACTGAGTAGAAAAGCGATTCAGTGGGAGATTCCTCATCAGGATGGACTATGCTTGACAAACAAGATCAGAGAGCAGATAGGAAAAAAAACCCTAATTGGTGCCCCCATTGGATTAAGAAACAAGCCTTTGTGAAATATACCTGTTTCAGCAAAAAAATGTATGTAGGTATTTTTGCAAACTATAACTTCTACTGATTATGAGAAGTGTTTCAGAAAAGGAACACATAAAATGTTCTCCAAACATATCACACCCACTGATCCCAAGACTTACATACTAAAACCAGTCAGGCCACATGAGAAGGAAATTATAAACAGGCTGGTCAGGGAACTGTTCTGTGAGCATGACACTTGCACAAGGATAAACAAGCCAAGGCAGAAAAGGGTTGATTGTTTTGTCTCCAGATGCAGTAATGTGAATCTGGGAAAAAGAAATTGTCCCAACCACAGTGCAACAAATGGTGAAAGAGTAAAAAGAATTAGTTTTTAATCACAGTTTTTTCAGTGAAGAAACACTGAAAAAAAGGAAAAAAAAACCAAAGGAATGAATATGTAGTTTTTTGTTCAATTCCCCTCAACTTCCTGATCTACCTGGCATCAACATTCTCCTCTCAGGTTTCTAAAACATGAATTGTCTTCTTAAATTTTGAAGATAATTTTTTTTTCTTGGTGAAAGTAAAAGTCTCTCCATCACAAACAATATGTCATCCATTTCTTCCAAGTGTACCTTCCAAGGATATATATATATAAAATTAAAAAAAGAACTCACCTCTCCCCTACAAACCTGAAGCTTACTGCCACAGGATGCTTTACATTACAAAAGTCTGTGTGAGTTAAAATGGAGTTGGACAGCTTCATGGGAAAGGAGGTTCCTCAAGCATTATTAAATGCAGTTGCTTGGCTTTCCCCTGAAAGCTGGAAATAGAAATGAGCAAGTTACTGCACACTTTCTCCTCTTTTACCTTCTTTTTCAGGGCTCTTCCCAGACAATATTGGATGGGAGCTAGTGATGCTAATGAGCAACTGAGCTGATCCAAATGAGATGATGTAATACTAAAGTCTCAAAAAAACCCCAAAGAGTTGAGGTAAATATTGCCTTGATATTGTCAGCAGTTGTAATGAATTTTTCCTATTGGTGAAAGATTCTGAAACATAATGCCTTTTTTTTTTTTAGTTCTTAGAAATATATTCAGGATAAAATTTGTGGTCCTGATATTGCAAGGTAAAATGGTTTGACTACCACTGGAAATAATAAGAATTTTTCCGAGTGACTTTGTTTCTTTCCTTCCAGTGTGGGGCCCTTGAAAAAAATAGAAAAAGAAACTAAAATATTCTCCCGTGTCTTTAACAGCTTTATGACCTCACAAAAACACAAAGTCACAGTAGTCTGAATGTCCAAAATACATATTTACATTCCTGATGATTTTTTTGTTAATTCTTTTTGCATTTATCCTTAAGCATTTTAATTCTGGGGAATTCATAATGGGTAAGTTGTCAAAAATCTTGATTACTACAATATTTTACTTCAAGACGTATTTTCAAAAATCCCTCCATTTCAATGTTTTTATGGGGAGAGGAATATAAATAAGAAAGGGAAAGGTTTGACATTCGTGAACCTTTTGAAATGTTTGAGTCTTAGCCCATCTGTTCTTTAGCTTTTCCAAACTTTTTAATATACAAGATCTTCTGTAGTACTTTACAGAAACAGCCAATCATGCAGCATTTGAAGACAGCAGCTAGCCCAATACTGATAGCCAGATGTGGTGTAATCTTGGCTGGGATTAATGGGATTTCAGAAGAGTTCTTGACCTCACAGAAATCAGGTCAGGGAAGGCCAGGTGAAAACAAAAGGGGAGTCCTGCATAAAGAGAGTTGAAACGGTCTATTTGTGAAGGTAATTGCATGAAACCAGGGTTAGGAGGTAGCTGAGCAAAATAAGGCAGGACTTAATACAGAACACGTGTGTATGAGGAGAAGTACAAGTAAGGGTACAAAAATGCATTAAGATTGCTTGAAAGTATTGACAAAGTAGTGGGAAAAGAACAGCCTAAAGCAGAAGGTAAGAACCTTCACAAAGTCTTTGGGAAAAGTCCACTTGCTAAAGACAAGTGGCACCACTGATGGGAAGAAGGGCAATAAATTACAAGTTTCACAGTGAGAAAAGAGCAAAATCAAGATGCCTCTGTGTCCTGCCGTCCTGCCCAAAGATCAGCACTGCTCATTTGTATTCTAATGATCTGGAAAAGGAGAGAAGCATGATACCACAAAGTTATTTCAGGTTTATCCTCACAGTGATCTCTGAACTCAAATATTTGGAACAAGTTAATCAGGTAAAGTGATCAGGAAAAAGTGAACTAGAAAATTAAAATCAATCTTAATGAATAAAATACATTACAGAAACCTACTCTAATGTTAATGCATTCCTAATTAATTGTATCAGGTCAAGATAATATTCATTTTACTTCGAGTGGCTCAAGATCAGAGCTCAAAGTTCAGCAGCATCAAAGTTACTCAACAAAATGCATGCATGTGAATGGCATCAGAAAATACCAAAAGTTATGGTGCTTTACTATACTCTGAAGATAGTATTCACCTATAGTTATATGATCAACCTAATCATGTATGAAAGTAAAGATGTAGCAGAAGTAGAGTTTAAAGATCTTCATATTGTTTCTTCAGATGTTTTATGGCTGAACTGGAAGAAAAAAAAAGGGCGATGTGAATTCCAAGGCAATAATTTGCAATATAGGAATAATAGTATTTAACCTTGAGAAAAAGCAGCAGAAAAAAAAAGAAATGTGTTGAAAATGAAGACAGGCATAGAATTAAAATTCCAGTAAGGGTGAAAAAATGGCAAAAGACAGTGAGTACCCAGGAAAGGACAGCATGAAATGCCTTTGGCTGACTTACACGAAGTAACATTGTTTTTTAACAAAAGTATCTTTTATGGAAAAATTTTAGCTTCACTTTAAAAAAAAAATCTAGCCTGAATAATTCTGAAAGTAATGATTGTACTTAAATCTTATAAGGGATACAGAGCCATCTACAGCCAGCTAATAGAGTGGGAAACAACATATAGTACAGAAAAAAGCTTAGCTAAATTAATGTCTAAAGAGATACAATTTCATAAAATTAAGTCTACTTAGACAAGTTAGCACAATAAAAAAATCTAACCAAAACCAAGCAAGTAGCAGCAGGTTTCTAGTTAAAATTAAAGATGTGCAGTGGAAGGATACAACCAGAGAATTCTTAGAAAATATAAGAAACAATAGTGAAAAGCAAAAAAAAATACTCTCAGATCTGAAAGTTTTTATATGACTATAAAACTTTGAATCATTTCTACAAACAGAACCAAAAATAAGAAACTACATTGGGAAGCAGATGGGAACAAATGTTCCATGATCTGTTGTAGGTAGCTTTAGGGTAGAGAAGGAAATGGATGATATTAAGGACTTTTTTGAAGCAGGAAATACAAACTGAGCACTTACATGTAAAGAAGAAACAAAACAACAAATATTTTCAGAAAAATAAGATACACAGAAAACTAATCCAAAGAACAAGATGAGTCACTGAGACAGAGTAGCAGAATGTAAAATTAAAATAAGAAATCACAAGCCCCAAAAGCCAGAAGATATCAATAGAATGGGTTTGGGAAATTTCCTAGGTTCTGTGACAAAATCAGTACTGCATCTTTTCCCAGCTCACTATTGGTTTAAGCAGCTGTTAAAAAATTTCTTTTTCAAAGGGATGGTGTGAATTTCCACACATTTTGGAAAATGCAAAGAATATAAAATTAAAGACTGCTTCAAGTTGTGGAGGTAAGGTAAAGTTACAGGTCAGTTGGGCATCAGATACTAAAGCTTGGGAGTTAGTACGCATGGCATTAAAAAATACCAAGAAGAAACCCAGATTCTAATCACATTTTATTCTGTAAGGAAACATCATGATCTTTATTCAAAGCACTAATTATACATAAATTATAAAAATATAATGAGATTCATGTTTTCAGAAGCAGAATTATGCCCTGAAAAAGAAAATAATAAAAAAATAATACATGATGGATTGGCTAAACATTATGTAATTTGTTACAACCATCGGGGAGTTCAAAGACTCCAGAAAATGGTTCCATAACTAAGAGAAAGAACTTTTCTGTGACAAAAAATCTCACACTTTTCTTTTAAAAATGCCAATTTTTAAAAAAATCAATTTCAATTTTAAAATACAAAAAAGCATAACCATATTGGTCATCAGGCCATAAAAATATGAATGGAGTAGGTAATAAACTGAGTATGACAATCTGTTTTTCTTAAAAGACATACTGATGCATGTAGAACACACGGTGGTTACATTCAAGTCAGAAGCTCTTTAGCAGGAAAACTAACAGTAGCTGCTCTGCTTGCCCTCATGTAAGGTCACCTCCCTCTTTTTTTTTTTTTCTTTATTTCTTAAGATCCTTCATAAATTTTGTGAGGGAGAAAAAAAAATTAACCACAATTCATCTGAATATTCAAGAGATGCACGAGACAAAACAGATCAAGATGTAACAACGTTTTTAAAAGAAACAGATCTGAATATTGAACCAAGGTAGGATACCCATTTTTGTCTGCCATCTGACCTAGTCTGAGATGGTCCTGTGGCAGGACTTTATATGGACTGAAATCTTGAGGTGGATCTATCTACATGATCTCTGAAAAGAAGCTCTAAAAAGAGACCAAAAGGCTTCTGATGCTTCTATTAATGACACTCGTAATCTTCATAATAATTGCAGGAAGCATTCTTTGAGTGAACTCAAAGCAAACAGGGAAGACAGAATGGAACTGAAAATGGTTTCTACAACCAGCTGTCTGCCTGTTCTTCTTGTCTTTCTCCTAGGCAAGCAATTCAGGGGTGAGTTGCAGTAAGCTCTGTCTTCCTTCCCTCTAGCCCTGCTACAGTATTCTCATCCCTTCAGAAGCCTGCTTGTTTGATCCTTGCTCTTTCCTGTGGTCTCTCAATCTCTCTGCAGGAGCTACATGCTCCCAGATTCATGGTTTTCTTCCACCACACCCTGAGGTCTCCCAGCCTTCCTGGCCCAACATATTCATTGCCCCCAAAGGAAAAAAGTGGTGCCTCCCTCCCTCCCGTCCTCCCTACCTCCTAGGATTGCACTTGAGCCAGTCATCTAAAAGAGGGTAATAGAAATTGGAAAAAAAAATGTGGAGAAAGACTTTTCACCCCAGAAAAGCAGTAAAATTTTTCTGTTGTTACTTCAACATTGGCTGACATCACTGATCTAAGAGTGTGCTGCTCTGGCTGGCATTCAGAGCCAAGAAATCAAAACCAAACAATCTGTGTGGAGACTGGATAGACCATTGCTGGGTTAGCCTTAAGGGTAAAAGGGTTGTGCATATATTTTGCAAAATAGATAAGAGAAAGTGATGGAAATAGATAAGAGGAAGTGATGAAAATCAAACAGGGAAGAAAATATGATGTGTTACCAGGTCAGTGGTGGGAGGTAGACCAAAATAAAGTTTCTTACCTTTAGCAAAAGAAGGAAAACAAAGCAAGCAAGAAAAGCAAAAGAGAACAGAAAATCTTACACAAACTTTCATTTCTGAGTTATATATGGAGTTTCTATACTAGGGAATGGAGTTTCGTCTTGCAGATTTCAGTTAACCAGAAAAACTAGACAGGGCTGTCTCCTTTTGTTTCTGATGGTTACTCTGAAGAAAGCAGTGAGGCAAGTTTTCATTAAAACAAGCAAATAAAGGACAGATTAATGCAAATAATATAGTAAAGAGTGCTTTTAAAGACTGGGTAGGGCTGGACATTTGTTGGAGGAGGCAGAATAGTTATTACTAAAATAAATTTGCTCCCCAAACATTTTTTCAAATTTACTTCAGTAAATGCATGTATATTCACAACCACATTAAAAGTTTGTCACACTCTTCTTGGAAACTTCCTCTAGAAAGATAAAAAACACAGTATCACTGAACTCAGTGATTTCAATGGTCCCAGACCTCTCAAGAGTCAGGAAAGCAGGACAGAAATTGTGTTCCTCCTTTTTATCTTCATCAAAGAAGAGTTTTTCTGTGCAGGTTTAAAAGTGTAGATGAAGAAGTTTTTGCTATTGTGGAAGTCAAAGAGCAAGGAAATATTTTCCTTATAGGCAAATTCAGCTCACTATCTCTGGTAATAGTTAATGTTTTGCTCTCCATTCCTCAAAATATCCCCTAACTGTCACTTTGACCTTCTGATCTTTGCCTGACACCAGTCAGTGGTTGTTTCTTTGAGAGTCTATTAATGCTCTGAAGTCAATGCAGGAAACTAATGCAAAACCCTAAATATTTCTATTGCCCTAACCACATGAAACTTCTGACATGTAAAGTAATCACTTCCATCTATCAATTAATATCTTTCTTCACATTCCTTTGAGCTACCTCCAACTCCCCATTTTATTTCTAATAACAAAGTGGTCAGAAACAGATGTAACATTACAGAAGAAGTCACCTGAAATGGACAGGCAACAAAAGGCCTCTAAGCAGACTTTTTAAAGCTAAACCAGTTTTGTGTTTTTGTCCTGTGCATTTCAAGTTTCTTCCTTTTACTAGTTATATGTTTATACACACTTTGGATTATTTTTAATTAGATGGATTGCTTTACTTTTGCACTTCTTACATCATCATGAGTATATTGAAGATATAAAGGATGTGTAAAACTATTTTACTTCACTTTCTCTCTGGTTTATCTGGTAATACATGAGAGGGTTTTTTACAGTTTGTTTTGCCATATGTAAGCTTAGTGTGCTTTTCAGTCCTTTTGCATAGACAATTCAAGAAAACATTAGATACAACTGAGCCTAACAGCAAATTATTGTTTGCAAAATTTGGAGAAATTTTAGCAAAAAAACTCTTTATGTGAACCACTATTATTTTAATATTTAAAAAAACACGTCTTAGGCATTGTGAATTTACAGTTCTTGTCTATAAGTGCAATGAATTTTAACTTACAGGGACTTACTTATGGCAGTACAAAGCACCTCTGTATTGGGAAGGTCTGACAGGTTTGTATCAGTTATTAACAGTTAGTTATTAACAATACCTGCAGTGTAGATAGAGAACTAAATGGTTCACTTTGTGATGTTGAGGAACTCTGTTTGAGATGTTAATTTCCAGCATTCTTCTAAGGATTCCTGGCCATGTTGTAAAACTGAAAGTTCAAAACCTCTGTTCCATGAATGAAAAAAAAAAAAAAAAGAGGAAATAAAAGAAATATTTAATGCAAATTTTCTCCACCTTCAGTTTTTTTTTCCTTTTAATTTTCAATTTAGGGATTTTAGGTATTTTCCCCAGTATCTCCAGAAATTATTTGTAATTTTGATTCAATTTCAAAAACACCATTAATCTGTTTTGCTAAGTAATTGTTCCAAGTTCTCTTACATTTTAGCTTCTATACAATGTGTCTCTGTCTCTCAGCAGTCAAAAATATTTTTCCATTATGACCAAAATTATTAACAGCAATGATCAAAATTCGTTTGATGAAAATTCTTTATATCTAAAAGTAAGATCTGATTTTTATCCTGCTTTCCTAGCTTACCACTACAAATTGTAGTGGTTCCTGGCTGATCAGACAATAACTTTATTGTTGATAGCGTCTTTGCTAAATGTTGCAGGAATTCATGGTTATAGTTGCACAATTTGGGAAGATTTAATATTTTCCCCACAATAAAAAAGAAAATACTTAGTATTTTAAATACAAAGATGCATATGCATATATATTTGCATAGTTTTATAAATATTATAAGCAAGGATAGCTTAGTTGATACCAAATTGCGTTAAAAAGAGTCTTTGTGCTTCAGAAGAATTTCGATAGATTAATTTGAGATGTTGCTTTTTTTTGTCGCTTTAAAAAATCTTTCCTAGGCTTTACTCAGGTTTGTAGTTCTACCAAACACCTTCACAAGCAACAATAATAAGACAACTGTTAAACAACAGGCCCAAAAGAGGGAAACAATCTCTAGCAAAAAAAAAGTGAGATATTACTTACTGTTGACTGACCTTTCCCTAATTGTGTATGCTTTACAAGTAAACCATGGGGATGAGGGTGGTGGGAAGGCCCCTCTTCTGCATCCTTACAAAATGAGTTTCTTTTTAAAGTGAAACAGCATTATTGATCAAAGCAAAGAGTAACACCATATGTAAAAAAGAAACAGCTGGCAGTCACCTTTCTGTCACTCACACAGTTCCACACAGACCCACACTCATTAAAAACAGGTCGGATTGGATTCCAGGTTCACCCTGCAAAATTAATGACAACCTTGCAATAAAGTAACAGCGTGAATTTGAGCCTTGTAATACAACGTGATTACTAGCGTTTTTATTAGCTGGGTTTGAGCAGCAGGCAAGGCCGGCTGGTATTTGACACACAAACAGGGATGTTACCAGGTGCGCTGCTCTAAAGTGTCACATCAAAGTCACAGCCCTGCTGGCTTGGTTTACACCTGAGCCAATTAGCTTGGGAGATCAGAAGAGGCTGAAAGAGAATACGCCTTCTTATTTTTGTGCTGGAGAGAATCACTTGATCCCAAGTAAGACGATACAAGGGGAGCAATGCTAGATAAAGTATGGCAAAGGAGGAAGCGGGCGCGAGGCAGGGGAATCGGTGAGAGGCTGTGATAAGAGAACCATCATCAAATGAAAAGCGAAGTGGAAAGTAAAAGTGCCATATGCCTGTCCCTCTCTCAGTGTGTTTGTCAGTCTTTTGTTTGCAACAAAGGGGCTAATTGAAATGAAACAATCTCCAGCCTGTTTGCTGGCACATCAAATATGCTGTAAGATCTGCTGGTTTTTGCTTTTCCTGAATTATTGAAGAAGTATGGCTTCTAGAGAAAAAAATGTGTGGAGGGATCTTCAAAATACATTGTTTTTTAAGGAGAGGGAGAAGGATTTTGCTTTTTTAAGTGATCTCTTCTGGTGTTAGCAGATTTCTTTTAGAATAATGTAATAAAAGGCCTGTACAAAAGATGGAACTGGTGTACTCCAATTCCAAGTTCAGTGTCTGAGCCTGAACCTCCAGATACTTTGAAATGACTTTAGCATGACAATTTCTGTCCTCTGTTTCTTCCTGCAGGAAAGCAGGTTGTCAGCTGTGAGTTTTGCCCTCTGTTAAGTATGCAAACAATTTAAGAAAACAGAAATGAAAACAATTTCAAGGTTGCAAAATCAAAAAGTATTATTTTTTTAACCAGTTTATTTGGCAGTGACATTCTCATTATATAAACATGAAAAGCAAATGTTGCTGTATATTAAGGCAGACATAAAAAAATACAGAATTTAAATAAAAACTGATCCGCTTGACGTTGAAAAGCTGAAATACTTGAAACAGGTGTTTGCAGATCTATGCTTTAGCATTCACTAACTTTTTCTTTTTTTTCCCCGAATCACTCAGAAAAGGCAGTTATTCCAGAACTATTTTATGTGAGAGGAATTGAGAAACTGTTAATTAAATTAAATTTGATCTCTATAGAATATGAATTGCAGGTGAATAACTTCACTTTCTCAAGAGATATCTACCAGAGCAGATCATCACATTTATTCCCAAAATGTCTTCTTTCCAGCATAGATTTTCAATATTTAATTATAGCTATTATTGAGACCAATGGAAGCAATCAGAATTCAGAGCAAGTGACTTGCAAGGAAAGGCTAAGAATGAAGAAAAGCATCTTCTTCCTAGTCCACAATGAGAGGGACAGGTGAATGTCTTTCATGAAGGGGCAGATTTCGAGTTGGGCCATTTCTTTATCATGCAGTAGGAGATGACTTCAAAGAGCTGAGGCCCAGAGCAGCCTCGAGACAACGGGATGCACTAACCACAGTGTTCCCAGTAAATACTCCCACTTTGCTCTCAGAAAGGATGGACCATTGTGCCAGTGTACATGACACAGTGCACAGGGCAAAAAGTAGCAGCCTAGATACTGCTGGGACAGAAAAACTGTGGGCACTGACCTTCCCTGAACTGTTTGTGATTGCCAGACAGACATTTGCTAACCCTCTCTCTACCCCTCCCCGAGTCACCTGAAGAGCAGCAGCAGCTCCTCAGACTCCCTGAGAAGGGCACTGCCCGCAGCTGATGCATGAGATTTGAGTTCTTAAGCTCTCTGACTGCTGGAAAGCTTTATAAAATATGGATGCTCTTGCTATAGCCAGAACAGTGAATTACTGTTACTATGATTATATCTCACAAATGCCCCATTTTGGGTATCCCTCATTGCTTTGGCTAAGGATATGTGGAATAGAAAACTCCCCAAAGTCAACTTCAAGCACCAGGAGAATTCTTGTCAGTATTCTTGTCACACCCCTAAAGTGACACAGGTAAGTCTTTACTTTCTCAGCCCTTGTGGGTGTGGGCTCCTCCACTATAGCCATACCTACATGGAAGTTTAGGTACCACAAAGATTTGGTAACCCACTGGAACATATAAATGAGGGGACTTTATACTGTGTGCATAGGAGCACAATTGTTCCATTAACTTTAGCACAGACAACTGACCCTCATCCTAAAAGACCTGGAGCCATCCCTGAAAGAGTTCCAGTTCTTTGCAGAAATCCTCCTTAAGGATTCCTGTCAAAAACCTTTAGGATTCTGTCTGAATATGTTCTCGATATGCAATGGAAGGCTGAATCTAAGTCATATTCTCTGGTGGCTCAAACTGTCACCCTGATACAAACTGCATTGTGTAAGAAATGTGAATTCACTCATTCTATTAATTTCAGACAATTTATATAATTTTAATCAAGAGCTTAATCAATTCCTCTAGTACATAGAGTTGATTCCACCCACATATGTGTGAAATTGTCTTCCTTCTTTTTTTTTACTGCTTGCACTTCATAAACCACCTTATATTTGAAAATTCTTGATTGGAAGTCTTTGAAAAGAATTTATTATTATCTTGGCTCAAAGAAACTGAAAATACAATAAAAAGCTACAAGGATAAATTTTTCTTCACAGATTTTTAAAGTGCATTTTTTTTCTTTTTTTAATTTATATTTTGGAAATATTTGGATATTTCACTTCTCTCCCAACAAAATATTACTGTCACACATGAATATGCACACTTGTGTTCTCTCCAGCAAGTTTTCATTCATTGGCCACAGTCATTCAAATATGACAGAGAAGTAGATTTGTTAGAGAGAATAACTCCTACAAGTCTTGTCAAAATAGACATTGTTAAACATTTTTTATTGTCCCCACTGAAGAAAAGGCTCTCATGGAGAGAATCCACACAGAAGGGAATCCAGCAAAAATTCCCACTGTGGGAAAACTTCAATCACATTTTCAATCAGAGACTGCACCTTCTTAAATGCCAACTTCATCAATCTTTGGTATGAATCCATAAAAATGAGTGTCCTTGCTTTTTATGCACAGAGAACTAATTCCATACTTTTTTTCTTCTCTAGGCTGTTGCTAAATTTCCCTTTGTTATTCCAGCTTTTTAAATTGCATATAGAAGAAAAGGGTGAGAGGAGATTGGAGTCATGGGGAAAAACAAATAATGAAATAAAAGGTCATGTCCTCCAAACATACTTTAGAACTGGAACTGCAAAAACTTCACTGGTAAATGTAAAAGTTTTCAACAATTTGAAGTTCGTGATTATTTTAATCATTATCTGAAAATATCCAGGCAACTCCGAGAAAATTTTTCTCACTTGTTTCAATTGTAATGGCCACAATACTTTTATATAGAATGTAACTCTCCTTTCTACAAGCAGCCTGCTCCATCCTACTGAAACAGTTTAATTTCTTTTCACTAAAGACTAGTCTTTCTAGAGTTATTACCATTATGTTAAAACAGACTCTTTGCTGATTACTGAAAGTTACAATGATTTAAATTACTTCACTTTATATGTATCAATAGATGCTATTGAATATTTTTTTTAATTGAAGATGAAATACTATGTACTTTGTACTACTGCTCACGTACATTTTTTTCAATATCATATAAATGAAGAGAGAATGTAAACAGCAAGAACAGGTTGGTTGGAGTCAGAACCCTCCCAACAAATCAATTAATGGTCCTCTACTCCCCTTTATGCTTTTAAATTAGATTAACAGAATGCTGACCCTCCTTTAATAAAGCCTAGTTTCGCCCTGTGGTGTGCATTTAGATACTAATATCAAAGAAATAAGTCTGACAAAGGGAGGATAAAACTTACCAGTAGGCCCTAGTTCCCTGCTATTATGATAATTGCTCAGGCTGCAGAGTTGTTAAATTATGTTAAATATGCAGACTTTTTTCTTTTACTGACTTCACATAGGAGGAACTCACTGCCAGAAACTTTCATGTATTCTCTGACTGCTCCATTTTAAAGAACTCAAAGTTGGAACTAAACAACAAGCTGTATTTTCAATATGAAGTAGTAGGAAGAAAAACACTATGTGCAGTCAGTTGTCTATTGTAACTATTTCTAAACTGTCATATTTCAAAGGATGTCAAAAACCTCAGAAGCTGAAATAACATAAAGAAGACTCAGAAAACAGTTGAAAATAAGCAGCTGAAACTATATATATATAAATATTTCTATGTCTATGTGACTACAGCATTCATAGTATGTACAACATAAAGCATATTGGATTAAATTTCACACTGAAAACAATGCACTGAGATTTGGAAAAAGGCAGTATAAAACTGAAGTGCCAAGTCCAGGAACTCAAGAATTTCATATTGCTAACACTGTTTTATCATGTCCACAATCACATAAATAAAGTAATAATTTCTTTTCCTGCTTTGTGATCGCATATTCCAAAAGCTTTTCCCTTCTATCATTCTTCCAGCACAAACTAGGACTTTGTTCACTGAACTGAACTTGTACCCATGTCATACTGGAGCCTCCGACCACTGTCCTTCTTTCTATGGAGTTTTTTTCTTTTGATATAAACATTCTCACTAGTGTTGACTTATTTATGATGATCAGGAGGTTTTGGTAAAAATCCATCCTCTCCTCAACTATTTGCAGAGGGGACTAGGGAGAAAGTAAAAATTCTAGCCACAAGCTTCTTCTCATGTTTTCAAAAACATGGTAAATGAGCTAAGTGATTTTTTTTTTTCATTTTTAACTTAGAGTGAAGGGTGATTATAAGCTGTGTGGTCCAGACTTATGTTCACAGAAAGATCTGGGGGTTTGTTCAATCTTTTTTTCTCGGTTGGAGATCTAGTTTACATGGACAAATAAGCCTTTCACATGGAAAATCAAGACGGGGAAAACATGTATTGGTGAAAATGGAGCTCTGCATACTCAAATTAAGTCGGTGTGTTTTCCACATCACTGAAAAGACAGTTCAAAATGGTGGCTTTAAACAGATGTTTCTATCCACTTTAACACACCTTTAAAAATAACTGAATGGTAGGAAGCCTCAAGCTATTTGTCATACTAAAGAGGCTGATGAAAGGGACCACAAAGCAGTGGAGCTCCCTCAAATTCCTCTAATGGCTCTCAGAGTTCCCTGCTATTAACACTAGTACTGGCTGCCTGCTGAGATAAAGATAAGGGCCATTGACCCCATATACTCCCATCCTGTATTCCTCTCACAAAAATTTGAATGTTTAATGACTGGGTCTCAGTTAGGAATTTCATCAACTGCGCTTCCCCTACAGACAATAGATACACATGCTTACCCTTCTGAAAATTAATTACATCTTAAGTGGGCACAAACTGCTGGAAGACTGAGTCCAGCCTCTTCTCCATGAGCCAGGGGAGCCAGAGACTGTGTTCATTACTGTAGACAGGACTCTGCCTCATTCTGCCATCTCAGGAATACACCAGGCTGCAGCCTCTGGTGCCTTCTGCTGCTGTCTTCCTCTTGGCTCACTTCAACATTTTTCCTTCTCTCTGAAGCTTCATACATCCTCCCACACTGGAAGTTTCTCTACATGAACGAGGTATCACCTGCTGTTCACAAAGATGTGCCTTATTGCTGCTTCAGTGTGACTTTATTTTCCCCTTTGGTAGCATTTTCAGTCGCATGCAGATCCCTTCAGATCTGCATTGACTGTTCCCTGCTGGGTGCTGCTGTCAGCCCCCCGGTGAGCACCTTACTTGAACCTTCTGCATTGTTCTTTGGGGGCTTCAGGCTATCTCCACTGACTTAGTTTGCAGACTCCCATGAAAATTTGACTGCTAAGTGTGGCATGATGGGCTGTTCTATTAATTATTTGGCTCCTTCCTCTCTGTGTAGCATTTGGACAAACACACTGTCCATTTCTGAATTCATGACCACGTAATTTAAGACTGTTGCCTCATACTGCCTGTGGCATATCCATGTCTGCACACCCTGACTACAAATCTACTAGGTCCTTGCACTATTAACTATGACCTGCTAAATTAACTTGATGATGATGTGATTTAGGAACACAATGCTGTTCTCAAAAAGAGTACAATGAGAGAATTATTCCAATGGAAATGTCAGACAGCATCCCAATAAGCATCCTGCATTTCCTCCTTGAGCAATCTGTGAAAAATGCTGAAAAGAAGAAATGTTAATAGTTGGATAGATATTAAACAGTCATACATAAAGTTATTGTCATCAGGCTCTGACACTAGTACTGGGAGAATTTGTTTTTCCTTACTCTGAGCTAAGAGTAATCTTCACTTGTAAAATGGAATCACACTACATCAGTAATTATTTAGGATTTCTCAGAAGATAAATGGCATACATTCAGGTGTGCTATGGAAAAAAAAAGGGTTTCCACTACAGGTTCTGATGCAATATCTTAGTCCTATTTTAAAAAATTCTTGGAAAACCAACTCTAAGCAATAGATTTATCTAAGCCACTTCTTTAGCTACAAAGACTAAAAGTAAAGATGAATTTTAATATTCTCCTGATGTCCTTGAATCCTGGTCTTCCCTTTAGGGTTTTCTGTGTTACAGAGTGAAATGTGGTTAACACAGTCACTAATGCACTTGACTTCCTTATTCCCCTCTGGAACATATTTTACTTCAGCAGACGTTTTCAAAATAATTAAATGGTGGTAAGCATGCATTATTGACAATGTCTGATGCCACACTAATGCACTCCACGTTTAAACATTTGTCACCAGCAGGGCTGTGTGTTCAGGAATGTTGTGCTCTTTATAAATAACTTCTGTAAAGTATCTGGATTGTAAATGGGAAAAAATAGGGAAATTCTGATATCTGCTAAATATTAATAATGCATGAATGCAGCCACCATTCTGTAGCCATGGTAACTGAAGTTTGGCTGTTATCATTGGTATGTTGCTCTTTAAAGTATAAGGCTAAGCACCTCAAAGATCCTGTCTTCAGCCACTATGAATGAAGGAATTTAGAGCCAGAACTGTGAAAGAAAAAGTATCTTTTTGCAAACATTATACAATGGTTGCTAAAATTTTCTGGTGAAGTGCTAAATGTTGATGGAAATATGTATGGATGATATGAATTGAATGGTGTTCGATCTTGTCCACATACATTTACAATGAAAAGAATCATTTTTTTGCTTTATATTTACATATACAAGAAAGGGAAAAGAAAGAGAAGGAAAATGAAAATTATCCAGCCTTTGCTATTACATCATTAGTTTCTCTAAAAACTGAGAAAATATCATTTCCATGCAGCAAAAAAAATATATTAGATGTCCAAGTTAAAATAAAGTTAGACTTTTTCCTCTTATTAGGCTTTAATTATATTATTATAATTAAGCTTCTCATTAATTTTTTCATGCTTTCTATTGAGTTACAGTCCCCTGCAGATTTGGAATGAAAAGATCATATAATTACAGCAGTCCATTTTTAAATGAGGATATTTGGAATATAGGTTTGCACCTAGGGTTTTCTGAAATTATAAATCCTGAGTAGAATTACTAGAGTAATTCTCTTTTGTTGAACCTCATAATTAGAAAGAAGTGGAGAAAGAATGTTGCACTTAGAATTCATGGATAAAAGTGTCTGATGTCCAGATAGAAAGGCAATGAGAGTGAATATACATTTGTAGATATGCACAGGAACATTAAACACAACTAGTAATCATACTTGCCCCTTTTAATATTGCAAAAGCTAAACACTCAAAATTATCAAATCTTCCCATCCCGAACATGTTCCTAAGTGAAACTCTGAAGCTACAATATACTTGGGATTTTTTTTCTTTTCTTTTTGTGGTTCTTGCAGTTATGATTCTGCTGCAGTTAATATATGAGAAGAGAACAAAGTTTTAAACGCAAGATCCCAAAGAAAGAAAGTGGGAGTATTTTTCAATAATTATTTAAGGTTAATAGATAACAAATAAAGCATTTTTCATTAGACATAAGGTATACTAAAGTACTGTTCCATTCTATATACACATTATGAATCACTCAGAAACAGAAGAAATTAAAAATTAAGCACTTGGACAAAGTCAATGAACTCTATACTCTGCCTCAGATGACAGTAAGAGCAAGAAAAAGCACCAAATAAAATTTTTCCTGAAAAACTACAGAAAACAAAAGGGAAACATAAATTCTCTTGACTTAAATAATGCTTTTTTAAGACACTCCTGAAGAAAACAGTGTCGGAAGAATGTGTTCAAAGCATCATCATGCTAACAGCTAACATAGTAGACTAATGATTCTTAATTAAAAAGTAGTCTATACTAAATTCACCCAGGCCATATTAGACTTCAATCAGTACCTAGAAATATAGAAATTTATGGAAAAATAATAATTAATAAGCTGATACAGAAAAGGTCTTTAAAGTGACAGGAGTACAAGTCCCCATTATCTTCTCCAATCACCTCTGAAAATACCATTAGTGTTCATGTTGATTTCAGAAGAAAATTCAAAGAAGATTCTTTCCCTAAGAGACAGATTAAGTCAGCTCAAGTCAATTTCTTAAATATAAGTAGTGAAAACCATGAGGAAGCAGGGAATATGCAGGAACAGTTTAAAACAGCCACGAAGGAATTAGAACAAAACACCACTGCAGTGTCTGAAAATAAAGAAAAATAACACTACTGATCCCTAGGTCTTTGAAGAGGAACTGGAAGTAGATATACAATTTACAAACAATATAAAAGTACTGAATGTGTAACCATTGGAGGAGGAGGAATAGTTGTGGCAGAAGTGTGCATTGTATTATGGCTATGCCTCACATCTCAGTGAGCAAGAATTGAGTATTTGTGGGTTTGTTTCATCTCAATAAGGGACAGGATTAGATTGTCATAGGTGTGTGATGTGATCTGTGTATAGAAAACTTAAATACACATAACTTAAAATAACATACAAACTTAAACAAAAGGCACAAAGTATTTTCTAACTTTGCCTTTTCCATCAAAAAGTCCTTTCTTCAGACAGAAGACTCCAGGTCAATTTTCTGTGTCAAGCTATCCTTCTTAGTGGGAGGAAAAGGTTATTTCTGTCATTCAGTCCTGAATGTGACAAAATACACAGAGTCCCAAAAGAGAAAAAGAGAGTAAACATCAGGAATGTGTGTTTTTGTTGATATTCTCAGAATACAGGGCAGCTGAGCAGTCAAATGGATGCTTTTCACCAAGCAGGTCAGCAGTACACCTGATTTGCTGTGCCCTAGCTCACTTCACTGGGCTGGGTCATTGTGTATTCAGGTTCAGGAAGAACAGATTCGAACAGTATCAGAGAGCTGTTGTCCTTTGACACAGAAGGTCTCTAGGTTAGGTGACAAGATAAGAATCAGATGGAGAAGTCACCAAAACGCTACAGGGAAAGAAGAGGTGTGTAGAAGAGTCTTAACAGCTTTCCAGACTAGTTCAGTGATGGAGGAGATGCTTTAAAAATACTGAGCAATCAGTGTCATAAACAAAAAGGCAGGTGCCATAATGGATCAGAAACCCATAGATTTCCCCTTTTGTTTTTATTTTTACCTTTTTATAAAAATTCTTGAACAGCAGCAAAAACCAAAAAAACTAAAGAGAAATAGATGACAAAATATTGAGAATTCATCTTACCATAATCAGCTATTTTTCATTTCCACTTTCTGATCCCACACTCCTGGTTTTATAAGAGAAAATCTCAATAAAGCAGCAAGATTACACATATTATAGACCTCTTTATATAGTTTTTTTTCCAGTTAGTATTCTAATCTTTTTCTTCTGTCATGCCTTTTTGTATGGTTTTATTTGTAACAGAGGTAAAACTTCTAAGCATATATTAATAGAAGGAATAATTTCAAGCGCATGCTGGGTTCTCCACTGTTCAAGTACATAAATGCAGATGAATTAATAAATTGGTAAAAAAAATCAGTAATGCAGTTCCAAGTATATGAGAGATGTGTAGAGATACAATGAGGGGAAGATAGAAAATCCTATACAACAGGTTATAACTCCTTCTGTCCCAATAGAATCATGCAGAAATGGTTTCCAGGGAGAGTTACACTTCTTCCTGAGCTATATACAGACTGTGATTTTATTTACTTCTCTGTGTCAGAAGTAAAGGATGTTTGTATTTGCATATTATAATGTACATTTTATTATTTTTTTAATTTATTTTAGGCTTTCATTGCAATGTTGACTTAAAGTAGTCAAAAATCCATTTACGAATAAAGCTTACATCTTCAACAAAGAGCAGGAGGTCTTTTTATAAAGAAAAAATGAATTTCACAAGGAAAAGGCTAAGAGATGGGTCAGTCAATAAAAATACTGTGCTTTCTCTTGAATTCTTTGTTCTTATATCTTAATCATATCCAGCATAGCACACAGTTTTTTTCCTACTGGTTTGTAAAGCAGGCTTATAATTAATTTATAAGCACTTCTAATTAGTAGAGACAAGTAAGCATTGAAAACCCCACATGATGAGGCTTCCCTTTCAAGAAACTCCAAGTTCTCCAACATACTACTTTAGCACAAGCTAATTAAAATCACAGTCCACTTGAAAGTTGTAGATAAAAATAAAACAGTGACAAATGCTAGAAACAAAATGTTGGATAATTCATTTCTGAATTTTGCCAGACCTCAGAGCATCAGACATATTCCTGATGTATTGTGAAATATCTGGAAATTTGGTCTTGTCCCTGCTCCTGCTGACCTCTGTGGGATTTCCCTCTGCTGTCAGCAGCAGCACACGGCTGGGCTGGAGCCCTCCAGAGTGCTGGGCTGGTTTCCCCAACCAAGAGGGCTGAGAGCACATCCACCTGCTAAAAGCAGCAGGACTTCTGATGTGCTGCAGACCTGCAGAGCAGATCTGCACTGTGTAACCCCTTCAACTCTGCCTGTGTGGGCGCCGGAACCAGCACACACCACTGGTCCCAAATACAGCTGGTGTTTGCTAGCGAGGGAAGTTCAGGGCAGGTGAGAAAGAACCGTTCAAGTGAAGACATCCCGACACTGGTGCTGATGGCTAAAATGCTAATCACCTGCCACATGGCTGAAGGAAAACTTTCTCAGCAGCATTGCATCATTAGAGGTGGTGTAAGAGCAGGTCAAGTTTGTGCTAAGCAGGTAGAATGAAATGACTGCTCTAGATGTGAGCAATGTGGAAAGGAACCAAGGGGCAGCAATAACAGCAAGGGACACTGAACTAACTGGCAATGGACTGTTTTGTGCCATCCCTTTCAACTTACTAAGACTCAAGGCATCCTAAATTCAATGAGTTGCTAATATGAGGTGTAAATATGAATACACATATGACACCATTCTTCAGTTTGCTTTCCTGTATTAGTTTTAAACCCTGCGATGCCTTCATGTGACATGTTCAGGTGTTGCAGGTTTTTTCCTTCATGACAAAAAATATTTTAATGTTTGCATTTTTACAGATGCATGCATACTTAGATTCTGACACTATCAAGATGGTTTAGGAGATGAGGCTTTTAGCAAACAATTGTGAAAAATCTTACAAGAATTGACAACTTTTATACACAAAAATATCAGTTTAATTTTTATATAATTTTTTGCTACTTCACATTTCTCAGACATTTTTAGTTCGTTTCTAATGTTCTCAGACATGACAGTATAAAGACAATGTCTGTAGTTTATCCCCCATAACTAATCCAGGAAAATACCAGGTTTAGGATATTTACAACTCTGATTTTCAAAATTATTTTCTTTCTTTCCTCTCTGCATTTTTTAAATTTAGAAATACTCTCAGATTATGTCTTTCTGAAGAAAACTATGGTGAGGACCTGGTAAAAATTCTGAGAAAACCTCCACATGAAAAGAAAAATATTGTGTAGGTTTGCTTGACCTTTTCCTGGCTTCTGGATGAATAAAAGTACTAGTGATGGCATAGCATAAAAAGTTCAGACTTTCTTTTCAGAGCAGCATACTCTGTCTTTCAAGTTAGCATAAGGATGCAATTAGGTCATTTTATACATGTATGTGTGTGTGTGAATATATTAGATATGAATTAATAGTTTTTACACTAATTCTAATAATAATGTCACACACAATAACAGCACAACTTCCACAACTTCTCTACAGCAACCTTAGGTCTTTCATAGATTCTCTATTTTCTGAGTGTAATAATGTTACTTGGTCATGAAAAATACTTTCTTATGCAGGAAGTAAAATGTTTTATTTCTCTTTGGTTGATGGTCAGAGTTTAGTTGATCTAAAAGAGAATTCAGCTAAACCAACAAAAGGATTGCATGGATATCTCACTCACAGCAACTTCTTGGAGAGATAAACTGGATGAGATCGATTCTAGGGATCACAAATGAGGACCTTTCATCTTTGTTCAATCTTCTGAAGGGAAACAGTGACATCAAATCTCCCAGAACTCTCACACCGGAGGCACGAGAAACCTTGCAGAAAGTTGCAGAAATTATACAGTGTAGACAAGCACATCGTTATATAGACTCATTGCCCTTTCGCCTAGCGGTGTTGGGAGAAGAGACTCAGTTGTATG
>JANRGV010000001.1:87453683-87474278 GCA_024734035.1 Alethe castanea | reverse complement strand
ATTTATAAATTTTTCAGTTTTAATGCTTTAATTATTTAAAATGCAAATAGGTTCCTGAAGAAAGAAGCAGAAAATACAAATTCCCTAAACAAATTCAACTTTTGAAGTTACATTCACACATTGTAAAACCTTTTTTTTATGCCTTGCATTAGCTTAGGTTAGTTAGGTTTCGGGCTGGGTTTTTGGGGTTTTCTTTTTTTTAGTGAGTCAAGAATTAGTTAAACTTTTTGTAGTTTTTCATATTCATGTTTTTATTAGCTCAAGACATTTTTTTTTGTTTTGCTTGGACAAGTGAAATTGAAAATCAGATTCCCTTGAAAAGAACCAGTCAGAAAAATGAGGAGGCTTTTTATGGTGATGTTTCCTGGCATTATCTGCATTTCAAATCGTCAAACTATATTAAGATATTTGGGAAATTGATAATTTATATCCCTTCACATTGAAAATTTCTGTTTAAAGGGTCCCTCCTCATATAAATTGTTTATATGAATGTGGACAAGTCTCTGTGTGCATGTGCACATGTGAATGATTCCCATGTGATAATTGGAAGAAATAGTAAATGTATTTTTCAAAACCTTATGCAATTAATCATGTGTTTACAATTCCATCACCTACTTTTTAATCTAGCTGCAAATCTAAGATTCCTGATTCCTGTGGGGCTTCAAAGAGCTGATACTCAGAACAAAACTAAAACAAAAGAAACAAAATTCAGTAAAATTTTAAACTTTCTAAGTCTTAAGCTAGAATTTTATTGAAATAGTTATTCTTTCTGGAATAAAAGAAATAACAATATACAGTTTGAAACCCTCTATTGTTTCTAGACAGGTATTAAAATTCTGAAGTTTATTTGTTTCTTTTCTCTGCCAGGTCAGACATGAGAGCTCTGCACATTTGGCCAAAAGCTGTGAAGGTTCCTAGGTCAACATATTTTAGTTCAATATTTCTTCATGTCTAGAAAAAAACATGTAGATTATTTATGGGCATGTTTTAAATATTTCACTCTTCTGTCCTAGCCCTTAGATCTAAATGGTGCAGCACCTGGGTGGATGAGTGAGTTCATGAAATAACCCCAGTATCACTAATGAAAACTCTTAAATCATACCAAAAATATGTTTCTGTAATAAATTAGGAAGAAGTCAGGTTATAGAAATCATTCACAGATTAGTTCACAGCATGGATGAGGTGGAAAGGGACCTCTGTAAATCAGCAGACACAAACTCCTTGCTCAAGCAGAGCCACATAAAATCAGTTTCCCCAGAAAGTTTTTCACTATCTCCAAGGATGGAGACTTCACAGGCCTCCTGGTCAACCTGTGCCAGTGCTTGGCCACCTCTACAGCAAAAACCTGTTTCCTTGCATTCACACAGAGCCTGTTGTGCTTCAGTTTGCACCCATCATCACTGGGCACCACTGAAAAGAGTCTCTCTCCATCCTCTTTGCATCTTCCCTTCAGATATTTATATACATTGATGAGCCCTGAGCGTTCTAGTTCCCTAGCTAAACAGTCCCAGCTCTCTCATATGACAGATGCTTCAGTCCCTTAATCATCTTAGTGGCCTTTTGCTGAACTCTCCCCAGTATGCCCCCATCTCTCTAGTTTGGTGGAGCCCAGAACTGGGCACAGCACTCCAGGTGTGGCCTCAGGAAATGCTGAGCAGAGGGGATGGGTGTTTTATCACTGGCACTAGATGATGGGCCATAATCATGCACCTTGGGTGCACTGTGCCAGCCAATTTAACCCAAAATTGTCACCTTTTAGAGAAACATACTCACTGCATGGGGCTATTTTTTTGTCAAAGGAATGTCTGCTAAACTGTGCTAGCATTTAAACAAATTCATCTTGAGAAGATGTAATACACAGAAGCACTTGCAGGATTTTAAAGAGCAGTAAAATAGGCTTGAGGGTAGAATACAGCCCCTCTTTACTAGCAAAGACAGTAGTGGAAATAAACACTGGAAAATACCAATATAGAAAAAAGGGTTTTGGAGGGTGCAGAGCTACAGAGAAAACAGCCATGTGAATATCCAGCACCAGAACCTGCATGGAGCCCTTTGCCTTATGCTCACAGTAGTCACAGCAGTATCAGGTTGTCTGTCTTGATAGGAGTCTTCCTTCAAGACTAACTACATTGCTAGATGAGTCACCTTGGCACAAATAGCAAAAAACCCCCAGGCTTCTAGCATTCAGGCTGAGAGTTGGATCTAACACAAACTTCAGGTATTGCTGATACCTAGCTTACCTAGTTATAATTTTATGGCTCGACTCTAGCTACCCATCCCCTTCTGCAATAAACCAATAAACATTATATTGGTTTTCATGGAAGCTGCAGAACTACAATGAGGTAAATGGGAGAAAAATCAAGCCTTAAATATTTTAATCATGCAGACATACATGGAGTTAAGAAGAAAAAATGAGAAAAAAAAATCAAAGAAACAAAATAGGTTTTTCACAGCATTAAAAATAAATGTTTTACACTAGGGCAATAGGAGGCTAACATTACCAAAGGAAGCTAAATTTAGCCTGTGAAAGGTTATCTTGGGCAAGCACTTATGGTGCATTTCTCTAAATTTTCACTTCAATTAATCTCTAGAAATTCAGTGTCTGATCCCAGTGACAGTAGCCTCTGGCTTCTTGAGAGCGACTGCCGAGGAAAAATTATCTGACACATATCAAACAAGCAAGAAATGACACTGGACAACATTAATCAAAACTTTCTCATTTCCTGAAGAATTAAGCATTAAATAATTAATTCCAGCACTACAGGCAGCTGTAAAAGAGGCCTCGTGCCTCCCCGCTGGTAAGAATTTGTCCTTGTCTAAAAGACTAGATTGATATATTTATTATTTATCAGATTAATCATGGCCAGGAACATTATAGATTGGCAGCCAAGCCCAGCCAGTTATATTGTAGTGGCCTGTTATTGGGGCTTGGAAAGAACCTGGTACATCAGCGACATTCAAAAGGGGAAGAAGTAGAAGAGTTTTCCCCCAAGAATTGTTTTTAAAAACCAAGCAAACAAACAAATAAAAACCCTCAACTAAAATGAAAAATACCCTTCAAATATTTGGGGTTCTTTTGTTTGGTTGTTGTTGGGATTTTTAAAAAAAAAAGGAATCGGACAAAGAAGATGTCATTGATTCAGCACCTCAGTGGAGGCTGCTAGCTCCTGGGGTCATTTTTATTTCTGTTTGCTAACGACTGAAGGAAGCCCTTAGGATGTGGGTCAGAATATCAACTATTCTATGTGAAGCCACAATCATCTGTTTTAAAACATAGTTTCAGTGACAGACAGATATAAATCAATTTAACCAGCATGAACAAGAAAAACCACTTCCTACCCTTAATTTTCCTTCTGTTTATCCAAGTGCTGTAGCTGTGAGACTGATTTATAGTTTAGGTTTTCTTTCATTTTTGGTAGCTGGCCATGGTAACAAGTAGCAGAGTTACTACAAAGTTGAAACCTAGGGAATCAGCATGCCAAGTTTCTGTAGATTAGTAAGTGTCAAACAAAATAAAATTCATATAATTGCATGTAATTTTACCATGCAGTCCTGGGTTTGGGGATTTTTTTTTCTCTTTTTTAGTTTTCCCCCCTATTGCTTCCATTCTGCCAATCACCAAAATAATATCTTACATGGAATTTTTCATTTTGAATTGAGGATTTCTCACTTCCTTTCAATAAGCTTGCACACAGTCAAAGGAAACCATAACTGTGGGAATCACAATTTAGGGATTGTTCCAAATGCTAGCCTCTCCTCTATGTCTTCTTTCCTTGGTTTCTGTCGTGAAAGAAGGATGAGTGAAATTTCTCTTGCCCCACAAAAAGTTTACTGCTATGTATGCCTCTCCAGTTTTCTCTTTTGATACTACTTACATAGTATCTGGCAACAAAAAAAAAAAAAAAAAAAAAAAAAAAAAAAAAAAAAAAAATCACATAAGGAAGACTGATATGTACTTGATGAGTGAGAAGTAATGAGATATTCCTTAAGGGCAATTTTGCTTCCACCCAGACCAGAAGTGCCCTGCTAGTCTAACGGGCAGGAAATTCTAGGGTGGCCAGACACATTAAGCATTTTATTTTGAAAAGATTAAGAAGAGAAAAGAGAGCAACAGCAGAATAAGGGAGTAAAATAGCAGGAAGAGGAGTCAGCAGAAGCCATGCTCCTTTGACCTGAGATAGATAGGGAAATGTTTGATAAACATTTCATTAACACTAGAAGAACGTTCATACTAGGTCATAAGTAGAGCCCATTCAGTCCAAATAAAACCAAACTATACATTCTTAAGTTAGACTATAAAGCTTCCAGCTTTTGTAGAAACCAACAAGTGATTCCCAGAGTCTAATGATTATGAAGCCAAGGACTTTGAGTGGTTCTGAGATCTGGAAGTCAAAGATTTCCTGAGCTGGAAGAATGAACCTTGAGTATAACTAATCTAGATGGACTCTTCTACCATGAGATTTTCTACCTGTTTCTTGTTTTCATGTGAATAATGATAGTAGTGTTCAGTGGCAATCAGTTTCACGTTTAAGTCTGCATTTCAAAACAAACTCCTTCCCTTTTCTTTAGAACAAGCTGCTTTCAGAAGCCAATGAATGTTTTCCTCCTCACCTGCTCCTTGTGGCTTGTGAGGTTACCATCACCAAGCATACTGACACTGTGGGCTGCTGTCAGCAGCATCTTCTCCACGTCTCATCTCAGTCCTGTGCTTGGAGCACAATCAAGTCTGATGCATCAAGCAGCAACTTTATCTTTCTTAAGAATTCTATCTCTCATCTTTCTTGAATGTTCTATTTCAGTGTAGGGGAAAAAAAGGATCTTTTCCTTATCAGATACCGGTGGAGAATACTTAGACAAATAAGCAAAGTAGAACGTAAGAAAGAAAATGTTTGTTCATACAAATGCTTCAATCTTTCCAAATCCTCTCAGAGGCCAGATCCTTAGTATCCCATAGCTAAGGGATACTTTAGGGCCAGAAAGGGTATTCTACTTATGATGAGACAAGTCACAGCTCTTGTGTAAAAGAAAAAAGAAAATAAATTTGATTGGGGAGACGGCTTTAAAAAGGCTCCAAAACTTAAATACTTGAAAAATTAAGTGAAAAAAAAAAAAAAACATTGGAAATATTTTTTTTCTTGAAACAGTTTAGCAATAGTTGCAGAGCCAACTGATGCATTTTATTTTTTTAAACAGAAAAAGAGGGTGAAAATTTACCTTGCTTTCTACAACACAACTGCTTCAAAGATAGTCTTGGACATTAACCTGAGGATATGTAGAATACTTTAAAAATCAGATCATTTACTGTGACACATTTTAAGGCTACCCAAAAGCATGTGAGAGAATAATTAAACAAACCCCCAAAAACTCAGTCCCTGTTTTCCACAGAGACAATATATGTCTGATTAAATTAGCTGGGTAAACTTCAACGAATATGTGTAATCCCCAATGACAGCTCTATGGACAACATCCTCCTTAATGGGAGACAACAAGCTGTTCCTGAAGGAGAAGGAGGCTGGTCCCTGGTGGTTACCAGCCCTCTGTTTACATCCTTCTTTGCCTCTTGATGCACAGGAGCAAACCCGTGACTACTCCAGCCAAAAATGTGACAAAGCTCCATCCTTTGGAGGTTTGTGCAATACTCCCCTGAGGCCTCTCTGCTGTGAGATAACAAGCAGCTCTTCTGGAGGGTCACCTGGGAGTGATTAACACCACAACATCCTCCCTTCTGGTTTTTGCATTTTAAGTGGGTGCCTGAGTCCTTTGGCTACCTCCACTCTCAAAGACCCCATTCTTCCCAGGGCCTGCCTGAAGGGCTCAGGGCCAGCTCAGCCCCAGTGCAGCCACAGCAGCTCCACGCCTGCTGCTGCTGATGGACAGACATGTTGCAGCCTGTGTTGCAGGCCAGAGTCTAACAAAAGCTGCAAAAGCTTTCTTCCAATGTTCTGCCATCAATACCATGCAGTTGATTTTCCCTATGTCCTATGTCACACCTGTGTACCATGGAATCACAGCTGCAAAGAGCTTTTTGTAATGTGCAGGTAGAGCAACTCTTATATGGTTGCCTTTTGTTGTGGTAGAAAAATAACCTCATGAATGAATATAACCAGTTTTCCCCAAACCTGAAACATTTGTAACTATACCATGCCATATAGTTAAATTCAGGCAATTGCTCTGACATTTCTCCAATGAGCAATGAACCTTCTCTCTAAGTCTTTTTTCCCTCCCTCCAAATATTTATGTTGCTTTCTCTGTATGGGATTATTAGACTTCCTGCTTCTAGAAAAGTAAATAGGAAGCATCAAACTTGAAATTAAGAAATTATAAGGAAATAGATTCAATTATGGTGAACTCAGCAGGCCAAAGATGGATGTTTTCAATGTCTGCAGAAAGCTAATTTATGTAATTTTTTTCAAAGGGAAAATGTTTGATAGAACATGAGACCTAAGCAAAACTGTACAGCTTAAAATGTCCACAGTAGAGTACAGAACACAATCTTATTTGGGTGAGAAGCCATGGGGGAGTGGGTGGCTGCAAAGGTTAAAAACAAAGTAAAGCAGACCTTTTTTTCTGGTACCAAAATGAAGCCATGTAGTCTTTGCCAGAAATCAAGAGGCTTTTATGCCTCCTGGGGAGCCTGAAGAACTATTTTTAAAGTTTATTTCATCTCTGGTTTTGTCATTCTAAGAACCCAGGGTCTAAACTAGTGTAATAATTTATGAAACAAAGTAATCAATCTTTCACAAAGCCCACAGAAAGAAAAGCTTCTGGTTGATTCTGAGCAAAAGCATCACAAGTGTCACATTGGCATATTAGGCTACTGCTCTCTAATATCAGGTTTATTATCTGACATCACATACTTGTTACAGTTCTCCTCAGAGAAAGAATATACCGTAAAAGGTCAGCATAAAAAGTCCTGCTGTGGACCTATGAATTGTATCACAAACATCTTAAAGTATAAGTGTGTGCTTTTGTATAAAAGAGGAAACAGTGGAAATATTGAAGCCAAGCATAGTTCTGTGCTAATGTATATGTTCTTTTATGTACTCCTACTCATATTTTTGTGAATTAAATGCACAATCAGCTTTCGGATATTGCATATTATTTCTCAAATAACACTTATTTTGTACAAAGTTGACTGTTTGTCTGAGTATTGCCTAAGTATAATTCCTTCTTAAAACATACAGTTATTTTACACTTTATTCTAATGGAAATAATGAAGATCTTCACATATTCAGTCATTAAATGTTAAAAGTAACAGAAGGTAAGCTGCTTCTTATTTTTCATAAGCTCTAGTTCAAGAAAAGTCTCTGGTTGAAATTCTGGGAATTTTTTCTTAAAATAGCAAGCTTTGAAAACTAGATAAAACTTTTAATATGTATCTGCTAAAGAAGAAAGAAAAAAAAAACTCTAGGAAAATGATTGAAAATATTGATCCTATACCGCACAGTTCAGCACAGAACTGCATGGAAAAGCTGAGCATGGCTGAGCTTTCAAATCGACACCAACAACCCAGCCTTGAAGGAGGGAGCCCAAACTCCAGTAGTACCAAGCTTAGGACCAGCTGTTTCTCAGCTGGCTTTTGAGGCTGGGGTGAGCTCCATGGCATCAGAGCATCTGTCTGGGCCACAGGAAGCAGAAGCAGGTCTAGGGCCAGCTAACACTCCTAGTGCTGCTAGAAAAGGGCAATCAGGACAGCGCACTTCAATCTTACACATTTTTATTCTCCAGTGGTGACCGTGATAAACATGAGCGATTCAGAGAACTGGATCTCAGTAAATCAGGTTAGGCTGAAAAAGAACAACCAGACCTGTGGTCACATCTCACACAGATGGAAGAAAAGTTTTACCGTCTGAAGTGATATTGACCGGAATAGAAAGCAAAATAAGAAACAACAATGAGATAGGAACTGGTTATTTATTTGCTGTTTACTGCATGTTCCCTTCAGCAATTTTGAAAGGACATGGCTGTGTGGAATAGGGGAAAGCTGCCTATTTGCAGTATTCTGGGTAAGAGGAAACTTCTGGGAGTGTAAGTAAATAATTTTCAAGAGCATAAGAGGTACATAGAAAGAGAGAAAGCATCTGATATGTACCAAGACCTTAAGGGGATGGAAGGATAAGGAAGTCTTTTTACAAGGACTACAGGAAACTGCATAGAATGAGCTGTAAGTTGATACTCCATAGAAATGCTGATAGACCAAGGTAAAGAAAATATATGTCTCAGAAAAATATAGTAGACAGAGGGAGATATTTTTTTGCAAGTTTCTTGTAATTTCTTACTCTTTTTTTGCCCATCTAGTCTACATAGGATGTCATTCCTATTAAGTTTTCACTGCCCTACTTTGAATTCTCACAAGGCCTAGTTCTAGATCTTATCAATCATACTGCTTACTTTACTTTGTGCTGTGGCCAGATCTAAACAAACCCTTGGTTTATATTGAAACCTGACATAAATGGTGATATCTGAGTGAATATGGAGTGGAGGCATGAAGTTATTCCCCATCTACATCAGTGAAATCATTGCATGTCAGTGATTGAGACAGGAGTAAGAACAATGCTATGTACTGTTTCCACTGCCCTATAACATTGCACCCAATATGGATTTATCATTTTATGTGTTATGGAATTGATGGAAAATACTAAAATAAGCAAATTGAACCTTCAGAATGTTTTCTACAAGGCAGTTTAATGATTCATATGCAAGCTGGAACAAATAGGATCAAGTGCTTTCAAGACCAAATTGAGTTGCTGCCTTTCCTACACTGGGTGACAGCTTTCACTAATGGTCTGTTGACTGACAGCTCTGACCACCACTCCATTTCCAGCTGTGACACAAAATAGGAGGTGGATCTGAACTCAGAAGACACCACATAATACCACACAACAGCTTCATCCCTACAGGTGAGACAAGTTGGGGAATATATAGTTTTCACTAGATCTTAGAGAAGAGTTATAAAAACTATATTAGGGATTAGATGCTCTTGATATCAATTACCCTAACTTCAAAACATTCAGCACTGGGAAGTGGGTAGTGAGGGCCTGTCTCTGATGCTCAACCTTAACCCAGGAGTCCTAAAACTGTGTTAACTTTACAACTGAAAAGAACATTATTTTGCAAACCCAGTGCTGTCCTGCTACAGTTGTATTAGATTCCATGAGTAAACTCAGCTAGTGACCTGCCTATCCACCACCAAGGTCCAGTTCATCCCTAATTCAGCCTTATCTACTTGAGAGAAAAATCTTCCTCGTGTTGTCAAGTTTGGCTTTTGCTGAAGACTAAGTGCTCTCTTCACATCCAGCCTTCATGCACTCCTGCAGACCCCTGTGAGGAGATCCCATGCTGATCACAATGGAGAGCTCCAATCTTCCCTCTGCTCCCCCCATCCCGGGTGTACCACAAACCTCCAAAGCTTGAGCCCATCAGCAAAGAAAAACAGAACAAGATGATACCTCCAACAGAGAACATTTAGAATTGTTGGGAAAAAGTGAAACAGGTGGAATGAAGGTTTAGAAAAATAAGTCTGTGCACTGTCTTTTGGAGCATTGGATTTTTCCCTCCAGTCTATTTGTTGTCTCCTTCAGCTGCAATGGTCCCACATAGTCCCAGAGAAGTCTCTTGATGTACATCACCTTTGAGCCTTTGGGCTGGGAGTTTAGTCTTCATTGCAGGCAGAGCTTCTTTTTCTTTCAGAAGCCTCCCTGTTGGTGCCCATGTTGCAAACACCGTTTGCTGTCTGTGTCAGGACATGAGTACAAGATACATTGACTTCAGCAGCAAAGCCAAAAGAGGTTCTTTTTCCCAAGCACTTGTTCCCACACACTAATTCATTGACCTTTCATCAGTGCCCAGACAACAGTTTTGGAGACCACACAGTAAATAAATAATAAAAAATATATATATATTTTAAACTTGTATCAGTATGGCATGTACTGATTTGCAAAACAAAAAAACCCCATGGAACAAAGCCACCATATACCGCATTGCCATGGGGCAAGAGCCGAGGGGCTGCATCCTCTGGAGCTGTCATGCTGAGTTACAAATCCGGGTACCCTGTGGTGCCACCTGCTCACCTTGCCTCAATCTGCATTCCCAAAGAATCCCTGACAGAGCAGGCTTGTTCCATGTCACAAAAGATAAAGCAGTCCTTCTTCCTCCTGTGAAGGCTCTTCCTCCTCCTGTGAAGGCTTGGGCAGAGTTGGAGCACATCAGCTAGGATAAGCAAGCAGCCATCCTCCTTTCTGCCCCACCACATCACTTTGAAAGGGCAAGTGCTTTTAAAACAACTGGGAGCTCTGTTAAATTACAGAGTTTCCTCTCTCTCATAAATTCTGTAATGTAAATACATTCCAGCAGCAAGACTTACTTTTTAAAAATATGAGAAACACAAGACAAATATTTGTGCCTGCTACACAAATAACATGGTATGATTTTAATGCTGAGGATGTAGCAGCATCTTTTAAAGTTGATGTCTAGTACTAGCTGCTGAACAATTATGAAATGAAAATAATTTATAAATAAGGGGGTTTATTGTCAAACTCCAGATAGTATCTGTTTCCTAAAATCCAACCAAAACTGAAACTGTGGTACACAATGATATTGGAGGGGGTACAGAAAGAACTTTTAAAGATGTTATTCCCTTATTTACATCTTATTGGCAGCTGCTATAATTTCTCACCCATCTATTTAACTCACAGAAAAAGCTGTCACTTAACTCTCCAAGACAGAGGAAAACCAGCAAGACTTAGCAAGAATTTGAAATTTTTGATCATATGAGTCCTTAATACAAGAATCATATTACTCGTGTTTATGAGGTACTAACATACAGGTGGCAGGATAGTTTACTTCACTTTGGCCTTATTGTTATTCTTTCCCCTCTTTTCTCCCTCTGGTACTTGCCTTGATCTTTCTAAGAACTTTCTACCTCCCACAAGACTTCTGTGTTCTTCCATTTGCACATGAAATATATGGTTGCCATTTTTAAAATCAAACTGAGTCTGGGGATTATCCTGACCTGAAACACCAATAGCAGCTCTCACAGTCCATTGAATATTATTAATTTATGATCACATCTTGCTGTACCTTAGCCACTTCTGCTCTTTCTCTGAATTGACTTACCACAGCAAGCCTGCCTGCTGCACAAAATACTACAAAGTAGGATAACATCCTGCTGAGACATTTGATATATCAGGTAATGGGAAACTATTCCATATCTGAAGGACAGCAAAGTTTTCTGCTTTCTGTTTTGACTCTTCTAGTTGTGCTTAGTAAAAGTCATGCAGGAGCACAGATCATTTAGTTTAGCATTTAGATGTTGAAATGCTATGATTTCCCTTTGAAATAATTTTGTCCTTGTCATGCTCCAACATAATCAGTCTTGTCTTCAAATAAAGGGGTATGAAAACAAAAAGTATTCATAACGCTACCTTTTCTGTTAATTGTACATAAGGAAGCAAGCCACATGCAGGCTCTTTCACCAGCCAAATCCATGATTTTCCAATGCATTTGGAAGTGAAAGCCTATGCAGCTATATGATATTTTTAACACTGCTTTTCAAATTTTCAAACCCCTTAAATAAGAAGCAACATAAGGAAAGGGCTACTTGATCATTTGTTAAACAAATATCAAAGATATGCATACTAATGCCAGAAGGAGTGCTTTCGGGTGTTCTATTTACAGAATTGTAATTACATTTGCTGTTTGAATTGGCCCTCCAAAGAATTAAAAATAAGCAGCCATGGCTTTTTATTGCTATCCAGTGTTCCCTGGTGGTTTCTCTCTGAGTGTTCTGACTGGCAATTGTTCCAGGCTCACTTGTGCCAGTAATGCATTTGTTAATTAGGCTAAGAGTACTACAAAACCCACAACACAAGCCTCTTGTCAGCATATGCTGATCTAACCTCTTGAAAGGACAGTTATTTAAATAGATGCCTTTTGAGCTTTTGCTAGGGGATTTTTTTCAAACATGTAAATATTCCTCTAAATATTAGTTATGCTGGTTTAAATTTTTATGGGATCAAATATTTGTTTAATTCTTGTTTTCCATGTTCGCTTTTCCATTTCAATGTGCTTTCCTGCCCTAATCTCCTACATATAAAATAAGGAAGTCTTGAAAAACTTTTTTGACACCAGTCTAAACAGCTTTCTGCACCTCTAGTTATATCTAATATGAGTTCTGCAAAGATTAGGAGTAATATGGAGATTTTGCACTTTTCTGCACCAGCATTGAGGACACAAGAACAGCACCAAAGTCATGCCAGAGAGTAAGAGGACAATCCACAGTATAATGGGACTTTCTAAAAAACCCTGCACATTAAGAGGCTCTGATTCTGTGCTCCAGCCATTCAGATGGAAAGAGATGAACTTAGTTAGGCTGCAACTCCATTACTGGTTTGAGAATGGTCTGGCAACAAACACTCACTGCAGTTCATGAGTCCTTTTTAATAATTTTCACCTACCCAAAGGTTGCCACCAACACTGTAATCTACAAACCTTTTTTCACACCATTCTCCATAACTCTTTATGTATGAAATCTGTTGGTTATGGGGACATTGCTTGTCAAGAAGAAAAAAACGGGAATTCAGGCCAAGAGGAAAACTACAGAAACTTGGCGAAGCCAATTATTGAGAATGGACACAAATAAAATTTACATTTTAAGGCAAAACACAATAAAGGAATACCTTTGATTTTCCTATTAGAAGATAAAATACTAAAATTGTAGTCATAGGAAAGGCAACGTTAACAGATTTTATTTTAGGTTATTTTCTACCTATATTCTATGCAGATTTCTTGAAATAAGTTATTATTATTACTATTATTATTATTATTTCATGCATAGTAGGACTCAACATTAAAAAAAACACTGCTTAGATATTTTCTATCTATCTCAGACAACAGTGCTTACTTCTATATACAGAGTAAAAAAGGCAGTCATCTCAATTCAGCAAACAACAACATTGAAAAAAGTGGGTTGTTATTCCCAACAAAAATAGCATGATTCACTTGGATGTCAAGGAACTGTGTTTGGAAAGTTCTGTTTTGGTTATCTGCCCAAGCATGTACTCAGGGGTGCGCTGAAGCTTAATTTTTCTGTTGATGACTGCTTCTACATTGAAAATATTTGGGTTTTTTTCCCCTCTGGAAATTAAAAAAAAAAAAAAAAATCTAAACAAAAAACCCCACTTATTTAAGATGGAGAAGAATGGGCAGAAAGTTACTCTAAGTCTTCAGATAGATAGATAGAGAGAGAGAGAGAGATAGATAGATAGAGAAATAGGTAGATAGATATTCATGTATGTACTTTTTCTTTTATGTACTGGCCACAACAGATGCATAACAGAAAATATATTTTCAATAAGTGTTCCATTTCTGAGAGTGGATATCAGAGGAGCCATTTAATCTATTACATTTATGAGTCAATGCAAGCAGAATTTCTGAATGCAAATTTCCAAGCTCCTAATTTTCATTTTAAAAATTCAATACGGTTTCAGAATGTTTACTTTGAAGGGAATAGAGAAAAACAATCCAGCTCTGCTCTGATAGGACACACTGTAGACACAACTGCTTTATGTGGCAAAATTAACTTTCTATCGCACAGACCAGTACTTCAGACATAAGAATTTGTGGACAATAGACTTGAGTACACAAATGGGACTAAGACCAACAGTCCTACAAAATCCAGTGGTAAAAATACCTAGAAGGAATTTAGGGAAACAAGGAAGACCTGTTTTGAAAACCATCTTCATACCATCGCAGTACTGCTTATCTAGCATCATATAGAGCAGAACACAATCCCCTGTGGTGCTCTGTCACCCTTATCACTCAGTACCCCATCAAAAGTTAACCCAGCTCAGGAGAGCACAGAGGAGAGTCAGGCTGCACTGCTGATGAAGGCAGGGGTCATTGCTTTACATCCATGCCAGCCAGGAGGGAGCAAGTACTGGCACAGCTCTGCACTCGTCCTCAGGGCTGTAGCTGAATTCACACTGTACCTGGGATCACCCGGCCTGATGTCAGCCAGCTCAAGCACTGCTGCACACACAGCACTAGAGCAACTGCAGTGCAGACATGCTAAAATACACTGGGGGTGAAGAAAAGAATGGGGAGGAGGCCCATGAGCAGGCCTTGCAAGACCTGTCCTTTGATAAATTCACAAAATGACATAAATGAGCAGTCATTGAGATTCTGAACTACAATGAAGCCTAGCACATTGAACATCAAAGTGTCAGCCAACTCATTAACTTGTGCTGTGAAACATGAAGCAGGAGTACAGAAAATATTTGCCTTTTCAGAAAATATTTGATGAGCATTTCACTTGAGAAAGGAGCGTTATAAATGCCTACATAATTTACTTGCATGTGTAATTGCCTTTATGAGCAAGCCAGCACTGTGAAAGTACCACTAACTCTCTCAAAAGTCTTGGTTTTGGCTCTTCTTGCTTAAGGCTGAATTTTAGTACGGCCTGGGTTTGCAGACCTTGGCTTTTTCCCCCTTTTAGACTGTTGTCAAACAAGAAGGTCTGGGAAAGAAAAGGACAGGGAAATTATTTCATGGGACATACTTTTAATTTACAAATTTATGGAATTAAGACTGCCTCAAGTAGCATCCTGGCTCAAGCACAGCCAAATCCATAATGGACTTAGAGCTCCTGGGGAGTTCCTCAGTCATTCTGTGGTAGGGAGGAAAAGTGCTAGATTTTTGCAGTGCAGGAGATGAAATGACCCTGTGTAGGCAGGAAGGAGAGGGAAAAAAAAGTCTAAAATGACAGTCAGGTCTCTTTTACTGTTCAGAACCATCCAGGTGCCAATTCCAGCAAAGAGTATTACCTGTTTCAGCAACTTCAAGCACCTACTGCTACCCAATCCATCCTGGTGTACCTGTTTGCTCTGGTATTTATGGCCATATATCATAAGTTTTGAAACTGCCTCCCTGTCCCACCCCCACCATGGCTCCAGGAGTTTCTATCTTCATCAGTTGCACAGCCCTTGGTTGGTGCCATCAAAACAGAAAATAAAACCAAAACCAATCTAGAGTCATTAGATTACAGAATTTAGGAAGTTCAAGGAAATTAAATCAGAGAAGTAGCAACACTTCTTCATTTCTGACTTTCTGTATAGAGACCTGACAGGTTTTCTAGCTCCTGAAACAAAAGAGAATAACCAAGGTCCTCCAGCATCAAGAGATCAGTGAACCTCCTCTTTGTACCTGTATTTAGGGCTCAGTTTTGAACAGAAAATAATCACATAGGTTCAAAAGCCTCCAAAAGCTGAGTAGAATAAAAGAAACTGACAGTTCTTAGCACTTGAAGCAATTTCAGATTCCCAGGTGTCATACTTAATTTCTGACTATTTGGTGTCAGCAGTATATGACAAAGTCTCAGCTAGCTGAAATCTTACAGTAGAAGTACAAAACCAGGGATACATTAGTATGGATAACACAATATTTTTCTGATACTATGCCTATCAAATTTTCTATCAATCTTCGGGATCAGATGCTCTTGAATAATCCATTTTGCACTCCAGACTCTTTAAAATAGTACCTATATTTCACCTATATAAGGACAAAAATTTTAAAACCCTGAGGTGGGGCTCAGAAGGTCTTGACAGCTTTTTACAATGCAGTAGCAGGCTTCCTTCTCTCTTCCTGCTTACATGTCTTTGCTCCTTCTGGGAGATACTGAGTGGTACAGCCTAATAAATTGCTATAACTTGTGAATAACACAAATTACAGGCCGTTGTGCAGTATATTCTGTGGCAACCTCAGTGTATGTCCCTGTGAATACTGTACCGCTGACACTAACCAAAGCTCAGTCTAACCTGAGAAGAGCAGACACAACCACCAGAAAATTTTTAGAAGTATCCATGAAATACTTTTATCATCTAAACCTCAAAGTGAGTCTGCCATGGTCATTTCACCAGTCCATCAGTTTCATCCTTATTTCCCAGAAAATTCACCTCCACTTGGTGAAAAATTCTCACCTTATTTTCTGGTTTCTCTACAGAGCATTATTTTTATTTCCAGGGAAGGAAACGAGATATAGCATGAGCACCTATGGAAACAATTGGTTTATTATTTATTTTTTTTCCACTGCAAATTTTCCGTATGCAGCAACATATATACTGAACCCAGATGAAGAACTGGAAAATCGCTAACTTGGGCCTCAAGCAGGTTAGGGGAAAATGTAACACTAATGGTATCTTGAAAATTATAATTTTTCAGATTTGCAGGAGATATTTCTGATGATATTCTCAACATGTCTATGTATTTACCACACTTTACAGTATCAATTCTTTCTTACCTCTCTGTAACTTCATAAATGAAGTGGACAAATTTACTATTAGCAGGGAGCACTCAGCATTCTCAAAACTACAATTGGTTGAAAATCTGGAGAAAATGTTAACATTACCAGGTGATGAAGAATAAAAATGGTAGATGAATACCAGACTTGATAAATGCAAAATAATATATAGTGACCAGTATGATATGTACAGCTGTGGGCTTTTGTTAGATATTGTAATGCAGAAAAGTAATCTTGGAACCTTTTTGAATTTTTCGCTGAAAGTATCAACTCAGTGTTCAGTGACACCAAAAGAGAAGTAGAATACAAGGAATTATTTGGAAAATAATTGGGAATAAAACAGCAACACTATATCATTATGCGATGAACCAAAAAGAACCTGGTTTTTTGACATTGACCATAATGTTGGATATTCAGTCTGAATATTTAAGTAGCAGAACAAGGACCAGTACAGACAAAGATGATAAGAGATCTTGAATCTCATATGAAATGGGACTGAATAGTCTTGGATTCTATAGAATTACTTTTTTAAAAAATCTCAACAAAACAACCCCAAATGAAATAAAATCAGACAGAAAATGGGCATATAAAATATTCAATGATGCCCATAACTAGGGAAACTAGGGAAAAATTTTATACTACTTTCTTTTAAAATAAAGAACTACGGCATTCCCAACACAGAAATTAGAGGTTTCGAAGGCAAAAAACCCCAAAGAAACAAAAAACAAACCAAAAAGAAATTAGAGGTTTCGAAGGCAAAAAAACCCAAACAAACAGAAAACAAACCAAAAAGACAGCCTGCCTGCCCCCTCCCCATTAATTCCAAAAAACTGTCCAGTTCTTTTGTATAGAATAACAAACAGAATAGTACACAGAATTCACCATCACTGCATGTTGGAGATGCCAAAGGTATATATGGTTTCAAAAAGAAAAGTACACATCACTGTTGCAAATTCTGTCTCAGGAAGCTCCTGTCCCACTGATGCACAGAAATGAAGAGGTCATTCTGAATGAAAGTGCAGACTGTACCTACATTGATTTCTTATTCATTTCCTCAGCATCTGCTGCTCTTACTGCCATGGATGGAACAACGAGAGCGGCTTTTTACGCCTTTGTTGGTTTTGCTACTGTCAGTGTTAATCCTTTAATCTTTTTGGTTTACTTTGTCCTTCTTAAGAATATTTCACTTTATATTTATGGGCCTAATTCGAGGTTAGTGAATGAAGCCTAGTTTCTTTTGAAGTCAGTGGGAATAGTATACTCACCTTTTCCCCTCTTAGTTACAGAAAGTAATTCTTTTTCTCAAATATAAGTTTACATGACCCAAACTGATGGGAACAACTCAGGCTCCTAAATGATTCTATGCTTCATACATTGCATGCACCTCCTCAATAATACTTTTGTCAAGGAGAATCTCCACTCTCCATGATCCTGTTGGAAACAGAGCCAAATTACACCAAGAGCATCAAGACCTTAGGGTTCATCTTCACAGATGCCTTTTCCAACTTCATCACTTAAGAGGATATCCAGGGCAGGCTTATTTCTACAGGAACTATGTCAGAATGTTTGAGATAATATGAACCAGAATGTTACTTGCTTTTATACATTTATTATATTGATAATCACTTATCAAAGCCAAAGATGCTGTTACTGTGAGGGATGTGATACCAGCCGGGCAGCTTTGGTTTTTTGTGATTCGAACTTCCGAGATTGTCTCTGCTCTCAGTTATAAGTAACTTTCAGGTTTTGGAAAACTATTAAATACATGGTTTATATTTGGGTTTAAACTTCTGCCTTGCAAAAGTTACATGCACTGCATGTTTTAGGAACATTGAGGAAATTGCAGCAAGATTTGTAGCAAGCTGAACAGCATTCTTGCAAGAGAGAGCTCTTAAGAACAATTTGACTAACCTGCAAATTCAGTTATATTACGTCCAAATCACACCTTCTCTAACTATAACTGCTTTAAACATTTTCCTCATAGCTTCTCTCTCCTTATTCCAGAAAATTACAGGAGAACTTAACAGTATACGGAACTTTCTCAAGCAAAGGCACAAGAAAATACTTTACTGCAAATTTCTTCTCCACCAGAGACATCTTTTTGTTGCTATTTTACAGTCTTAGATGCCAAACCTACAAATAACAGACAAAAACCATTTGGGTGTTTTTTAAGCAATTGTCAATCTCTTTTAGAGAATTCTATTCAGAACAAAATATTTGCCTTTAATATTCTTCACCTGAACTTGGATCTGTTCTTCTTGCTTAGAGGCATGAGTGCCATCTATAGAACAGTCACAGGCAGATATTTACTTCAGTGTTAAGAAATAAGTGAGAGTTTTGTCCCTGTTGTCCCAGGAGAGAGTTTTGTCCCTTTAACAAAGAGATCTCTTGCTATTCTGTTTATGTGCACAATATATTCAGTAATTTTCCACAAGTGGAGGTTTAACATAAGTAAACAAGTGTCATTACAATTTTAAGCAGAGAAGGAATCACTGACAGAGATAATGATGTTGATATTTGTTCAAAGACTGTGATGATGTTTTAATTTAAAATTAACTGTATATGCCTGGTGCAGCAGCTGAGGTGCAAATATTTAGTATAATGGGAAATACATACTTTTTTTCTGCTGCACATTAAATCATGAAAGAAAAAAGAATGAAAACCAAACAAATAACTCCCACCCCACTCTATTAATTCCCTTCCTCTAAATAAGTGCATTTTATGATGGGTTATTTATACAATGATTTTCCTTTGATCTTCCCCTCTAGTCTTTAATAAGATATATAGAGGTATTGAGTATTTTAGCTCCATCTCTATCATAAAAGCTTTCTTCTCTAATCCATTTCTTTCCTTGTTTCCTTTATGTCTGATGGTAACCACTTTTTCATGATGAAAAGGATTTTAATTGAGACACTAGGAATAAATTTGTAATCCTTTCTATGAAGCCTTTTTTCCTGTTATATATCTTTAAGTTGCAAATATATCCAGCTTGTAATTTAAAATATAATAGTGAATTTTTTTATGGAAAATACAGGCATGGAAAGCAGAGGGCACCCTATCACATGCTAAGTCCCTATCACAAGAAAATATTTTTTTTTAAAAGGGGACAAGTAAAAAGGGAGAAAGAGAAAGAGAAAGAGAAAGAGAAAGAGAAAGAGAAAGAGAAAGAGAAAGAGAAAGAGAAAGAGACAGAGAAAGAGAAGAGCCCACCAGAACCCCCAAAATCCCCAAATGCCCCAAATCCCCACTGCAGCCCTGCCCAAAGCTGGGCACAGAGCAGAGCCCGGGGCTCTGGGCTGGGGGCTCTGCTCTCTGCTCACTGCCCACTGCAAAGTTCCCTGCCTGACGTGGGGAGGTATAAAAAGGATCTCTGGAAGGAAGAGGAGTGAGGTGTGAGCAGGCTGTGATGACAGCAGCTATATAAGGAGGCAGTACAGGATTCTTGAGGGAAAACATCAAACTTCTGCTATTTTCCAACCAGATCATACCCTCTCTGCTATGAAATGTCATTTCTAGAATTTTTTTAGACTGTTCTAATAGATGCTGATAAATGTTCTTCTCCTCAGGGCTTGTCAGGAGCAGACGTGATTGATGCTATCTTCAGAAGGAGACAAAAATGTTCTGGCAGGATCTGCCACTGTGGCAGCTCTCAAAAACAATGGTCTGAACTGAGCACTACAGAACACTTTTAAAATACTGAAAATTCCTACAACAGCAGTTGGGGTTTGGATCCTTCCTCCTTTGGAAAGCCATAGTAAGGATCTTTTCTAAATCTGGGAAAATAATAAGAAAAAAAAAGCATCTCAAAATCTGTAGGCAACAGCACAGCCTGAGTACAGTCTACATTTTCTGCAGTTTGTGAAAGTGCCAGTATTCAATTGATATTTTTAATAAAATATTAACTTGTTTTAATGGAGAGATTCCAAAGGCCTGAGCCTGGAGGCTGGGATTGGCTCTGCTCTCCCAGATCCCAGCAAAAGCCCAAAATTAAGCTCTTAATGCCTTAATGAGGCAGAGTTGAGTGTACAATGACCTGTTCTTTAAGTGATATATTAAATTATCTTTCCTTATGTATTTTAAGATGGAAGTTAAATATTTTCACATAGTTCTAGACTGCAAAAGACCATCAAAAGGGATTAAATGGGATTTTTTCTCTATTAAATGAGAACTCCAGCACCGTGTGGCAGCTGCAGCAAAGCCCACCCCACGCTCACTCCTCTTCTCTTCTCTTCTTTCTCTTCTCTTCTCTTCTCTTCTCTTCTCTTCTCTTCTCTTCTCTTCTCTTCTCTTCTCTTCTCTTC
>JANRGV010000001.1:87438681-87450437 GCA_024734035.1 Alethe castanea | reverse complement strand
AATGTAAATATTCTGAAAAATGGATGTATGTTCCTTCTTCAGTGAATTATTATTTGTCTTTTATTTTAGCTTTTAACTAAGAAATTATAGTTATCCTTCGTTGGAGTTTGTCCTTTATTATATCAAACTACGATGATGTCCTAACAAGCCTTTGCATTTAAATCTCATTGTAGTTAATGAGTCATGTCCAGAGTACAACACAATATTTTAAAAGTGATCTATATTTTAAGATGACCTGAAGTCAAGAGGGAATTTTTCTTGAAAAGACCATTTGAAAGACTTTCCTAACTTGTTGGTGTTTGGTTTTGTTTTTCTTTTTGGAGAGAGAAGGTTAGTCATCAACCGAGTTTTCAAAGGCAAGAAAAATTAGAAAATTGCTAGACACTGATGTAGAAAATCCCTATTGCAGAAGATTAAGAAAACAGCCTATTGCAGTCTATATATTTTGTTAGATTTCCTACATTTTTACCAGAATGACCCTAGGTCTATCCCCTCGAAGAAAGGACAAGCAAATGATACCCTACTCTCTGATGAACAGCATTTCAATTCTTATCTTATGCTTTCTCATTGAAGAGAAATTGTGTTGAAAACTTTCAAATACTCTTTATAGTTGTCACAAATGGAGGAAATTTGTGTTCTTTGCTGAAAAAAAGATTAAAAAGTGACTATTTGTCTAAAAACCACTGTGTTTGCATTTGCTTGTTAGTTCAAATATTCTGCACATACTCCCTCTGGAAATGCCTTCTGATAGGAGAAACTGATTGGAGACTGAGGCACCAATTTCAGAAAGCATTCTTAATTCCAGCCAGCAGTGCAAGACCCCATCAAAATGTAAATGTGATCCTGAACTTGGATATCCTTCTGTTTCTTCCTTTTGAATGAGGGACACAGCGGTGATCTTCGACACACAGCGCTTCTTCAGAAACTGGCCAGCTAAGTAAGCTATTTTTACAGATTATTTTAGTTCAAAATTAGGGCTGATTTAGAGAAATATTTTTGTCCCTTGCTAAACTGTATTAATTACTTTCAAGAGGAAAAAAAAGGAAACAAAAGTAATAAATACGAATGAATACAACATATGTCTGGCCCTGATATTAATTAACAGAAAAATAATGGCACTCTTCTTATTTCATAATAATAATAATCTTTGCTTAAAGCTTTGTGTTGGCAATAATGTAAACTTTGCTGTGCAATCCCAGCATTTTTCAGACAAGTACGGTAGTTTTATTTCTCTTGCTTGTATACAGATGACCTTCAACTGAGACACAAGCAGAAAACTGAATTTTTTATATATAGAAGCTCATGAACAAAAGGTCTTTCCTTGGTATCCATTTTCACAGGACCCATGCATTTAAAATACTGTAGGCTTCATTTCATTTTATGCTGACTGAGATGTTTACTATTGTCATGTTATTAACCTTGCTTTACAAAGGCTTTTATAACATCAGTATTAGAGTTTATTACTAGTCTTATTTGTGATATACAGTTCATGGCCTTATTAAAGAATGTGTCCTGCCCTTGGAATTCCCTGGTATCAGGTAAATAAAAAGGCACTTTTCTCTCTTTAAACAACCAAATAAAATCACAGACAAATGGATTTTCTTTAGTATTCCCTGTATAAAAACAAGTTTGAGGAAGACTTGACTTGTCAGAAAACTGTTAATGTGATACAAATTCTTTATAATTAAAATCTGGCCCATGAAGTCAACAAAAGACAAGTATTACTTGCTGTTTGTCCATTTCACTTGAGTTAGTCGATGTCAGTTCCCAGTGGATAAATTGTCACCTAACACCTCAGAGTTAGCATGTTTCAAACTTCTTTTTGAATATATAAACCAAGAAACAAAGCAAGTTTGGGAATTTATTACTTTCCAAGTGTGTGCTATAAGAAAGTTTCTGGAGGGCTGGGTTGATAATTCTTGAGTTCATGCTGTGTTTTGATTGGTGTAAAATAGTCATGAAACTTGAAAAAGTAGCTCTGCTTGAACATTGAGGAGCACAGGCCATAACAGGACTGAAATGTTTCAAGAGTATTGTGAGCCTTCTGGATGATTCCTGCCTATCACAAAGAGTACATAATCAGTAGTTTTGCTACAAAGAGCCATCCATAGAGCAGAGTTTAATCCCCTCACCATCAAGGGCATCAGCTTTCTACTTTCTTCTTCTTCTTCTTACACATCAGCCTTCTCTGCAGATGCCAGAGCCTCTATGCTCTGCAGAAGAATTGGCAGAAGAGCCTCACATATGAATAACATCATCTTTCCCATGCCTGCCTCAGGGTCTTTAACCCTACTTAGATGAATAATTTTCCCACATCCTTCCCCACGAAACACTCTTATTTTGACCATGGAGGGAACTTACTTCTTCAAAATGCTAAGATTTTCCTCTCTCAAAGGTTTTCTAACCCCACTTCAAAATTGCCATCATGCATGAGAACATTCCCACACATTTTTAATGCTGTTTCTTCAGTCTTGGCTTGAATCCACTGTCTTTAATATTTCTACAAAGCTATACAGCTATTATGTATAGGTCACATATGAATCTGGTTTACTCTATTCATAATAGAGTTCAGAATCACATTCCTCAAGGCTTGTTGTCTACTTAAAATCAAATGTAGTGCTTACAGAGTGGAACTGTTGGGTGTTACTGCTCTATTTAAGTGCTTTTAAGGTTGCAGCAACTGAACTTTCTGCATGTTTGCACTCTGGGAGACATACGCTAATTCGACAACTTATGTTATAAAGGTATAAAAGGTTTCTGCTAACTCACAGTTCTTTGGAGCATTTCTTGGGATTCAGGAGACCACTTGTCTTTTGAGATATGACAAACCACTGACATTGGAGGTATGTAGAGGTAAGCAAAATTTCACGTTGTAACAAAGTCCCTTTCAATTCCACCACCAAAGACGGCAAGTTGTATTCCCCGTTTTCTCCTAATGTGCTCCCTATGGCAATTTTATTATGACCAGAAAATAATGGAGCAAACCTAGCAAGTGCTTTTGAGCCTCACCTAGTTACAGTTTCATAAGTCAAAAATGGCCTCTGTATATGTATATGTCACCAACCTTGGTTCAGGTTAACTAGTTCCTTTCCTTGCAGCTCCACAGGGGAATTACCTTTTCCAGTGCTTGTGTTACCTGCCACAAAAAACATTGACTGCCTGTAATGGTGGATTTGTGACTACAACATTCCATGCCCTGGGAAGTGCTCAAGGCCACCACACCAGGGTGTCTGTCTCTCTTTTTCTGGAAAAGTAGCAGAATGGCTTAAATATGGCTAGTTTGCTTTTTATTCTCAAGCTATATCAACTGTTTTTACAAGATATTGTCTCTCTCTCTCTCTGTTCCTTTTCTTTTTTTTTTACTTTTGTATAGAAAAATAGTACTATAAATAATGATGAGTAACCCAAGAAAAACTGTTGAAGTAAGCAGGACCAGGTTAATTGGGAGCTGTGATATCTTTCATTTGACTAATTGACATAGCTGGAAAAATTTTGACAAGTTTCCAGACTCACGTCTTCTTGCCTTGAAGACGAACCTAAAGGTCTTGTACATTTGCCAATTCAACCAACTTTTCCTAACTGTACAAACTAGTCTTATACATTGCTTCTATTTACCAACTTTATTCTGGCAGTGTTCTTAAAGCACCAAATATACAGTAAAATACTGGGACTTGCAATTTCATTTATAAAGTACTTGAACTGTTCCCAAATGCCATTACAGGATAATTTAGCATGGTGTGGCATTCCTGGTTTGTCTAAAGTGCCAGCTGGAGAAGTTGAATGGCAACACCCTTTTTTGACACCTTTTTATCTTTTAAACACATGCAATGTTGTGGACAAGTAAATTTTATGTTTAAAGGCAGTCAGACTTAAGATTTTAAATAAAAGAGCTGTAGGTTTACATCTGAAACTAACCCCAAAAACTTTAATCTGAATCTGAAATTTGCAAATTAAAAGGAAAGTTGTGCCAGCAACATCTTGTGTGCTGGTATGCATTCTTTTCTGAAGAGGAACAATATAAAAAATCATGGATTATTAATACAGCAGTAATTTTTCTAAACACATGTGATATATATATGCATGGTCTCCACTGATTAATCCAGAAATGTCAGCCACGATTCATATCTCAACTAGTATGGTAACTGAGAAATACCCATTTCCCTGAAAAAATTGTATATTTCACAGAAATTTCTATAAAATTTTATAATCTTATTTCAAGCTTGATTATCAGCTTTAGAGTCCATGGAGTACTTCAATGAAAGAAAGATAAATTTCAGATTATTTTTTGCCTGAATGCAATGGTATTGTTTGATATATACAGGGCTTATCCTAAAAATTAATGATCTACAGAGAATATTCAATTAAACCATTTTTGTTTGCATATCTTAACTATCTAATGAAAGTATCTCAGTTGAGAGTGTGTAATGAATTGAATATAGGTAAAAGTTCTTTTCTTTTAAGCATATAAAAAGGATAATAGAATTCATACTTTGCAGAATAACCTCACTTGTGGTAAATATAGGATTGCCAAATAAACCAAATAACTTCATTTTATATGAAATATAGTAGGTTTAAGGTGTAACGTTCTTTTTTTTTAAGAACTAAATGACACCCAAACTCCACTGCAGTTTTTAAAATCTATTTTAATTCATAGTAAAATAGTAGGGTTTTTTTAATATAAAAAGGTGAACTACATTTTATCCAAATAAATGTGGTGGGGCAAATATATTTAATTTGCTCAAGAGAAGGTATACAGAGACAGAGTGAAAAAACTAGAAAGGCAACTTGAAAGCTGAAAATTGTTTTACAATGGGAACATGCTACTGGGAATCTTTAGAGTCATAAGTTCTTACATGGTCCTTTCAAAACAATGGAATCATAACTCCATGCACTAAAAAAAAATGTATTATCTTCGCACCTGCAAAATATGATTTTACAGTGCTTTAGGCTTTACATAAGAAAAGGCTTTTTTGGTTTTTTTTCTGAAGATACACGATGCCTGCAATATCTCAGGTGCAATTTATATGACTCGAGTGCAAAAAGACCTCAATTTAGCTGGTGAATTGAGAAAAAATTCCATTAGCCCAAATATGGTTTGCATCAGTGGAATCAGAAGTGCTCTCACCATCAGTGAATTTTGTACCAGCTGAGATGAAAGCAAGGTATGACAAACTTCCCTGGTTTAAGGTACATTTCTGTTTTGCTGGAGTTCCATCGCTCTGTGATGAATCTTAGTGGAACACGTATGTGCTAGAACCCCAGAAACAAAGCAAGAGATTTTTGGCATGCAGAAATATTATACCATCTAAAATTATTAACAAAACATTCTTTGCTGTGCCACAACTTGAAACCATATTGTCACAACACTCAGCTGTTGTTCTGCTGCTTTAATCTTTGCTCTGCAGTCTCATTTCACACACTACTACTGCTTTCAAGATGGGACTTCCTACGAATTCAGTTTAAAAAGTCAGTCAAGTCCCTTCCCTCAATATGCAATATTCTATAGTGAAGGCTATGGGGAAAACAAAAAACAAAAATGTAAATGTCCAATAATAAAAAATAGGTAGCATACACATTGTCATCAGTAAATGTATTACCATAGCCTTCTAAGAGTATTTCACAAATTTAATGACACCCCACTCATTTCATATACTAACACACCATGCCAAATTTTCAGCTTGCATGAGTTACTGGAGCTGTATTTTCATCAATGGAAATGCACTTGAGTGATGACATCAGATGGACTTTTTTAATGCTGTATAAATGCAGTGAACACCCTTTTTTTTGTGGATCTGTAGCATGTTGGTTAGGATAATATTTGTTAAAAATAAACACCTCAACAACTCCAATAATCCTATCAAATTTGGTTCATTATATTATTCCTTGGTGAAAAAAAAAAAAAAAAAAGAAAATTGGTAGTGGAATTGATCCACTCCCTGTGATCTCAGACCAAGGTCTTGTACAGATGTGTTACGTGGTTTCAGTTGTGCTCTCTGAGTGGCCCCAGAGGCGGCACAGCTGTAAGGAATGAAGTTTGTCATGAAGCCAGAGGCATTGCTTCTTTCCCTTCCACAAATCCCTAGATTTTGCACTGCACAAATCCAAATTTATTTAGTCGATATTCTTTCCTTCCCTTATCCCAGCTCACTGGTTCTGCACAGCAAAAACTGTCACAAGGTCATGTTAGGAAGTCTTTACCAGAAAATGCAAGAACTGGGACCAGTTTTGTCCCAGTGTTTAAAAAATCTATTGTACTCACATTATGAGTTACTACTGATTTTTAGCTTCTCTTTCTCTTGTCCACAATGTAAAATAAAATTGCTCATGAAGAGTATCATCATAATCTCTCTGAAAGTTGTAAGTCAGGTCTTGGAACAAAACTTTCAGGACTCTCTCTTGAAAGGTGGAACTAAAGAGAGAGAACTGTTCCAGCATGACCGGGTGTACATAGTATGGAAAGCTGGAGCCAGAACTGTTAAAAGAGGTTACACCTAATACAGTACTTGGTGTTAGAACATTGCAAAGAAAAGATGGTTGGTTTAATTAGCCTAACACAACTAGTATCACCCTCCCCTCATCTTAGAACTGCACTCTCATTAAAAAATTAAATAGCTTTATGTCCCTTACAGAGGTTTTATTTTGCTGGATTCCTCCAAAACCAAAAATATCAGTAGAAGGAACATTCATCATTCCTAGACTGCTCTAATTTTCACACTCTAGTTTTCAGCTTGCTTTTATATGTATATGTGAATGATCTGCCCAAATATTCTGCTGAATACATACTAATAAACTGCATTAGTATTTGCATACCATATGCTCACTAAGGGTTTAATTACAGTTTGTTCCACAAACAAGTATTTTTAAAAAATTAACATATGTCAGCTAATTATTTTTCCTGACTTATTTACTTTTTCATTTTGCTTCATTTTTAATTTATACAAGACCTCTTTGTGGCCTTGTTTCATTTTCCAAAGAATGATAATAACTGAGGCTCTAATACCTCAAGCACTCAGGCAAATCCTTTAGTTTATCCACCTGAGCAGTCATCAAAGATTTCTATGTACAAAGTAAGGAAAGTTACACATGAACATAATTTTTTTTCAGTTTAGATGCTGAAATATACTCATATACAATATTGCACAAACTACACCTCACAAAAGGTAGAGATTAGCCAGAGAGAAAACCTCATAGAAATCTCAAATTACATTCGTTTGGCAGGATTGTACAGAGGTTTTTCACTCATCCTTCCGCATTCCACATGATCTCTTTAGAGCACGTTCTCACATAGTCATGAGGGTCCATGCTAAACACACAAATGCACGCTTCATATACTTCAAATATTGATTGGAAGATAAAATTGATACATATATAGCTGCTCACCAGTGTATGAGAAGGAACCTGACCAGTGGAGAACCAAACAGCCAACCTCATCAGGCCCTCAGGACATTGCAGGTTCACTCCTATGGCTCAATACGCATACTGACAGATCCTGTCAGATTATGTCATTACTCTAAAAACCAGGGTCCTGGGACTCACAGGATACTCAAAGTTAAGAACAGGTAAAGTTAACACAAAGTTAAGAATAAGTAAAGTTAATTCTTTTTAATTAAATGGAACAATGATGTTTCATGTGAAATTTCTTCCTGATCAAATACCAAAAGAATTCACAGAGAGTGAATTTGCAGTTCTCACACTGAAAGTCACAACAAGCAGAACGGGGTCTGCATGACAAAGACTGCTCTTTGGATTACAGTATCTTGATAACAAAGATATGCTTGCAGCCTGTGCAGAGGCAGCCTGGGAAATTCAGGAATATGCATCTGAGACCAGCTCGTATTTCAGCACAGGCTTTCCAAGCTCACCCAGATTCTTCCACACATACTCACCAGGCAGCTTGGCTTCAGTTATTTGAGCTTGAAACCCATGCTTGGATTCCCATGCACCTCTGTCTTTAGTACCCTCTTCTACAATCATGCAAGTATACTGCTGGCAAATCCAGAAAAAGTAATCAAGTGCATTGGAAAAACCTGTCAGCTACCTAGAGGGAAACTCCCTATTAACTCCCTATCCATGGTAGTATCTACTGACACTATCTTGTCTGTTTTTAAGGAGCCCTGTGTAGGGCAAAGCAGCAGTGTTTTGCTGGGGTGAGTAAGTACTGCTGCTTACAAAATGCACGAAGCCTCTTTTCATTTTCATCCACAATTATGGCAGGACATTAGGAACAGCACCTAAAGGAAAGTCTAATGAAGACCTAGAATAGCCAGCCTGGGGATATAGAGAGACATCCCAGAACAGATTAGACAAATAGCTGTGGCAAACACGTGGATAGGAGTGGATAGCTTGCCTTGGTGCAGAGACTGAAATAGAAAAATCCCCTCAAGATCCATTTTTTATACAAGTCTGTGTAAACACCGTAATTTCCACCAAGTCTTTTCCAGGACTTTCCATTGTGCTGAAAACCAAGGAAGATGTTCTGGAGCATTCTCATTGTAGTATAAACCCATTTTCATTTGTACCATCCATCATCTGGAGAGCACTTGGACTCTTCTCCTCACAACAGCCTTTTGCATGTCTCACCTTAATATTACTTTTTTCCCCCATCGTTTCTTCCTCAGCTTAAGTAGCCCTGATTTATTCAGCCTTCCCTAATCAGCTTGGCTTTTAGCTCCTAGTTTTTGTCTCTCTCCCTTCCACTTACTGTAATTTACCATCTTTCTTCAGTGTAGAATCCAAAGATATCACAAGGTTCAGAACCGTTCCTTTTCCCAAGTAACTAAAATGATCACGTATCTTGCAGGCATGATGCTGTTTACCTTCTCTCAATATGGTATGCTATGGTTTCAGTCTCCCTTGCAGCATTTCCCACAAAAAAGCCAATTGTGTTAGGTGCATGCACAGCAGATAATGCCTACATAGGTGCAAAATCTTCCTACTTGAAAAATAAAAAGGATTTCATATCAAATTTTTGAATTTGCTCAGATTTTTCCAAATTTATTCCAATTTTTTATGTAAGAAGCTTATTACCTATATGAAAACCAAGCTGTTATTTAAAGTAATGAATAAAATTCATCAGAGGTCTCTAGAGAAAACAGTACTTTAGTACTTTTTTTTACTATTTTACACGTTTTTTGTGAAATATATAATGTGGGGAGTTTTTAGTATATTGGGATACAATTTATTTTATGCAATATATTTAATATGAACACTCTCCTAAATAACTTGAAAGAACTCTAAACAAAAAAGAAACTCTATTGCACTTAGTAGGGAAAAAATGTGTAAAGATAGTGTTTAAACAAAAACTGAGAAGATTGACACATCTGGGCAGTAGGAAAAGAGTACAGAATATAAAATATTTATCTTTTTGTGAAGTTTCTTTAATTTTCAAGTTGTAAAAAGAAGGGAAGCTTATGAGGCAATGAAGTGTAAATTCTTCCAAAAGGTAACCACTTTATAAGAAGTATGTTGGTCATATTGTGATGTGGAATAAGGAACAGAGAAGCACTGAAATGCACAGAAAGAAGGGAAGAATCTGAAGATAAGAAGTTTGAATTTCTCCTTTGTGTCATCTGGAGCACAGGATATTTGAATAGAAGCTAATTGTAGGCGTCGATCAGAGAGTCAATTCAGGGCTACTTGAAGCTAAGAAAATCTATACAGTGGCAAGAAACACCAGAGGGCAGGGATTTTAGCTGTTTAGCCGCTGGTGGTTGCAGGAAAATGGTATTGGGATTGGCCAGATCCTAGGGACAGAGGGATCACTGGCTGCTACCTCTATAGGGTTAATGAGAAGGGACATCCTAGCTCCCAGTCCCAAGACAGGCTACAAGACCTCCAAGGACATTTAAAACTAGTCCTGTTGAACATTAAGAATCTCAAATTCTCCTGGGCTTGATGAAGCACCTCTAATATGTTGTCCCATTGGAGCCCAGCATTTCTTCACATAACACTGCTGGAACAACCTAGCTAGGAAAAATTCTACGGGAGAAGCCCATGCAAGAGGAGAATTTCTTCATAGAAGCACAGTGAAAGGCTGCAACAGCAATGTCAGTCACACTAAGAAAGGTTTGAGAGGTAGAGGCAGGAGAAAGCTGAAACAAAGTAGAACCTCCTTCAGCACCACAACTAATTATAAACTAGTAGAATAAAACTGCTGGAATATCATAGAATCAGACCCATCAATCTGGAGTCTAGAAGGCACATTATACATAAAGCAGTCTGAAATATCTCCATATTTGACCCCAAGGAGAACTAACATATTATGGAATATGTTGTGAACCCTGACATAGTATGCTGAAGTGAGATCATGTGTTCTGCTTTATTAGAGCAGGACAGACAGGCAAGAATAACAGCAAGTTGTAAAGAGATGCAGTGGCACCAAGGTTAAACAGCCAGAGTGCAGTGAGCAAACAGTGTGCTGTGTTCCATCCTAGAACTGCGTTTAAATTCTCCCCACATGCTGTTATGGACCCTGAGCAGGAATCTCTGGACTATGAATTGCACTGCACGAGCCCTGCATCAGCACAGGGGCTCCAGAGCCTTTTCCAGGTGAAGTCATACCTGGCTGACTTAGGTCTGGGGTCTGATAAAAACTGGGCAGAGATTAACCAGGTCTACCCAGGCACCCGCAGTGATTGCCAGCTAAACTTGAATGCTATTTTTTCTTCCTGATTTTACCTTTTCTTTACACCATTTTGCTTTTCTTGCTTTAGGAGACTGGAATTTTCCCTTTACCCCATTTGGTTGAACAGATTACCAAACTGAAAAGTTTTGTCTATACAGAGTTATTAATTTAACTACATTTTCTCACTTTCACAGAAAGTGGAATATGGGGCAGATTAAGGCTCTTCTGTAATTTCTGTGCTTCAGCCTTGTAGTTCACCACAAGGCACAAGTGAGATGCCCGAACTGCAACTTTCATAAAGCACTGGAGCAGATGAAACAGAGTATAGTTACTGGTACCTACCTCCAAATAATAATATTTGATGTGACTTGATAAATGAATATAAGCTAAAATAAAGCATTTTCATTCTAGTGAAAACTTTGTTGGAAGGAGCTGGTTATTGAATACAAAAGCATTTTTAATTTTTAAGTTTTCTTTTTTTTGGGGGGGGTGCAAGAAAGTTTTCCCATCCTAAGCTTATTAGAAAATTGCAATTATCTGTTTCTTATGTAGAAAAAAATGCCAGCTTTTCTGATCATCTCTGCTACTGTTTTTAAAACATACTGGGCAATATTTCAATCACTCTTATAGCAGTTTGCAATGCTGCTTATCTTTCTCTGCAGTATAAACATCTAGTCCCTAATTTCCATGGATAGGGTTTGCACCTCTGCTGGATTGAGGTCAAAAACAACTTACTTTTCTGAGGTATTTCTTAAAATGTGACTGATGATCTTTAATTGTTAATTTTCAGGCAACATCAGAAATCTGATTTGCGCTCCTTATTACCTCAACTTCTTATTGACTTCTATGTGTCGACTTTCTGTCACTGAAAGTACTATTCTCCTTTGCAAGCTCCTCCTGAGCTGCTTAAAATAAATTCACAAGATTTTAATTTTCCTGTATGCATTATGCAGATATGTAACTTCATGCACCATTAACAGTAGGTTGATTTGCACTCTTTTAGTTGTCATTGTACTCAAAATACTTACTTGATGAAGATCTGCTTTATGACCAAACTGGTTTTGATTTCTTTCAGAAAAAAACTAAGGCATTTTTTTCTTCCCACCCCAAGGTTGGAACTTTCTATGGCTCT
>JANRGV010000001.1:87407807-87438581 GCA_024734035.1 Alethe castanea | reverse complement strand
ATTTTTTTCTTCCCACCCCAAGGTTGTAACTTTCTATGGCTCTCTTCAGCATTCTTTTATAAATTCTTTTTCCTTATTTCTTTATTTCTTGAAAACAATTCTGAAGCTTTCTGTACTTCCTTCAACTGTGTGGCATCTCCACTCCAATCTACAGAACAGATTATAGTTCTTTTATTTTTTTATCAGCAAAACAGAAACCAAAGTAGAGCAGCAAGAAAAAAAGCAAGAATAAATTAATAAGATGTTTTGTGGGTATATAATTTTCTATTCAATACCATTTCCCAAAATATATCCGAGAAATGGAGAGTGCAGTGATCTTGAATCAAGCTGCAGTCTGCCACACCACACATTAAAGTTATAGTAATATGATATAAAATTTGATAAAGAATATAAGAAAAGCTTGGAAAAGAAAGAAAAAAATAATACACAAGAAATTAAAAGTTAATGGAAGAAATAAAACCTTTGAGCCCTAGAGAGTTTATTTGGGGTAGAAGGAGAGAGGAGAGAACAGAAAGGAGGAGAACAAAAGATAAATAAAAGATTGCAAGGGGGAAGGAAAATGGTGCTCTGCTTTCACTGGGAATACTTAAATGCCTCACAAGATGAGCAGAGCATTAGGATATGAAAACCTAAAGGGCAATATAATCCCAAAGGGGAGGACTAGTTTCAAAAGAAGGTTTATTAAAACTTAGCTTGCTTTGCATAATGTCAGAAAAAGAAATACAGTGAAACTCTAACCTTTTTTCCTTTTCAACTTTCAGTTCCTTTACGGTTTTTTTTCTCTATGATCGCTTTCCCTACCCTGTAGCTTTACTCCTGCTTTCTGTTTATAACCTTTAGAATACTTTCATGAGCATATGCTATAATTCTCTTTCCTTTTCTTTATCTCCTTGTTCCTACAAGCTGGCTTGAATAAAGAAGTCATTATCAGCAAGCCCACAATGGGTCCAGACATCCACATTCAAGATGTTGTATAGATGATATATTGATCAGTCCTCAATGAGTAATAGCGTTCTAATGAAAAGAGCGTACAGAAGTTAATGTATCTGCTCATGCAAACCACAAATGAAGCATTCTGTGGCACAAAGGGTCTGGCCCTGTGAATTATAATTACTCCCTACAACAATAAAAGTCAGGAGTGGTTTTATTTATTTACCGCAATCAATGATAGTCTGTGGGCTACACATTGAAAATTCACTTTACAAAACCAGCACCCAGACTGCTTGCCTTTTCTGTGTCCATTGGGAATTAACCCTTCAGCTGCCACTGCAGATCCTGAGATAGCTATTCCTACGAAAACGAAAAGACCACAGTTTGTTTCAGTGTTGTTCAGGTTAAGAAAAGCAAATACAAGCATTCAGAGAGGAGTGACCGTATGTGGCTGCTCCCAGTAGAGACAGCACATATTAAAGCAGGATGAGCACATGAAAACAAAGACTTTCTGTCCAGCACAAACTACTTGGGGAGTCCCTGGTTTGAAAACTGCACCACAACGCTGTGTTATGCACCTTTCACAGTCTGATAGGAGTGCTTTTAATGCTTTAGAACTTTCTCTTCGGTCCTCAAAGAAATGGACAGTAGAATAAATTCAGTCTATGCTGACACATAGAGTACGTAGCCAAGGAAAACAAAAAAAAAAAAACCATTCCACTTGTTAATTAAATTGTAGGAAAAAGAAAATTTAAATTCTGTTGACACCTATGCTAAAGCAGAATAAACTTGTCACTGTACTTCAGTCAAAGAGCAAAGAATAACAAAAAAAAAGCCTTAAACCCTAAATTAAAATTTAAATATAATTATGTCACTTTTGCGAATTATGTTTTGCATCTAAAATATTAGTCTGTTCCTCTTTCAAAAAACATTCAAAGCCAGACAGTAGGAAACTTGGAGAGAAAGCCAATGTGGGTGATCAAAGGTGAGAAATAGTTTCTTTGGAAAGAACAACTGAAATCAAGGACTGGTCAGACCGGAAAACAAATACTGGGGTGGAATGAGGGAATAATGGAGGTTCATAAAATCCATGTAGGCCTCACAGAAGATGAAATCAGAATATCTGTACTCTCTTTTTCTCATTGTGACATCTAGGAAAACAAATGTGACTAGAAAATTTTAAGCAAATAAATGCAGAGATTTTTCTATACAAAGAACATCTTTGCTCATTGTCCCAGGATGCTACAAATTTCAGAAGTTTGTATGATTTCCAGAGACAACTGATCAAAGGTCATGGGAGAGAACTCCTCAAGATCTCTTTCTCAATAAATCCTTAGCCACCAAACACAAAAAGATGGAAATGGTTCTGCAGGAAGTGCCATTAAATTACAATTTTGCCTCCTCAACCTGGCTTTTGAGACTTGCCACCGCTGGGTGAGGTTGCATTGCCTGGGCCAAAGAGCTGGGTGCACTGATTAAGTTAAAATCAACAACTGACCCATGAAAGGCATTATTTTATGCAACCAACCAATTTGGCAAAAAATTAAATTAAAAGAGGTTCTTTTTCAATGCTTTCACTGTAAGTCAGATCAATATGTGACTGAAGTTCCATCTGATGTAAAGCCTCATTTCCTGACAGAGGGCTGTAACATGACATTTGCTCAAACTCACCCATCTGTTTAATTTGTCCCTTATATTTTTTATGCTTCTTAATGTTGTGAAACTGCACGGACTTGTAGTTTGGTTAGCTTGCAGCACCTATGATGCAGAAGAAACAAAGAGTTTCCTTCATGGGGCACCAGAATGATATGCAGTCAGCTTTTAATTGGTCTGGGGGGCCTTTGAAGAGGAGAAGTAAAGGCTCCAGAATTTCTGTCAAAAAAAAAAAATTACCTTCCAGGGCTAAAATCTGCACTGATAGGAAATGCAAGCTACTGTCCCTTGAATCCTGAATAATCTGGGTTCTGAATTAATTTATCTTTCCAAAGCTTAACCATAAATAGGAGTTGTCATCTTTTTTTTTTTCTTTTCTTGTCTGTTCCCTGCTGTGTGTGTACATGTGTCCTTCTTAAGTCTTGGTAAATCTCTCTGATTAAGAGCAGGATTAATATAGAAGAATTAAACTTTTAAGATCAAAAAGAAAAGGCATTTAACTTTTGCCAAGAAGAAATTGTTACTAACAAGCATTCTTTGAGTGAAAGAAAGGCTCCCTGGGTGCAAAGAACTGTTTAACTGAAAATACAAAGTTTTTTCTTTAAATAAGTAATCTTCAAAAAGGAATATTTTTTCATTTATTTCCACTTTAATCCCATCCTTTTCCTGCCTCACTTAGTGCCTTCTTATAGAGAATGATATTATAAATGATTCTAAAGTGTTATTTCCATTCATCATCTAAGCCCCATATGAAAAGTAATAGAAGAGGAATTATACATTAAAAAATCATTGCCCCCTTTGTGTTGCACTCTTGTTTATTATTTGGGACCATACAATATTGTTTGAAATAGTTTCAGTATATTAGAGTGAAAATTTTTATTTTTTTTTCTTTGCTACATACCATCCAAAAAAAAAAAAAAAAAGAAAAAGAAAAAGAAAAAAGAAAGGAGACTAGTAAATCCACTAATGGCATCTTCATATATTTAATTACTGTTATTTTTATAGCAAGATTATTTAACTGACCCTGAACACCATTTTTCATATGTATGAGAAAGTATATATTCTATATATAATGATAGGTAGGTTAAAAGGAGTGCAACATGTAAATGAAATATTAAAACCAGATGCAAGCTGCCTTACCCAAAGTTTCTACATATTTTCAGGATCACTTACAAAAAGACTTTCCTTGGCTGCCACAAGAACTCCATAGCTGAGCTGAACTGATCTCCAACAGGGTCCTGTTTGTCAATTAGACACAATTATTTTTCTCAATTTCTTACATAAATCTGGAAAAATTTCATTTATTTCAGTGCTATTACCCTGAATTTCTCACTCCATAATGAGAAACAAAATTAAAATTATTGCAAATAAAAAAAAAATCTCTTTTAAATATTGTAGCAAAAAAATTTAATTTTTTCAGACTTCACAGTATAAAACTGAGATTCGTATTTTCAGTAAATGTATTTTTTGGTTTTTTTTCCATCTTCATAACTTCATATGGCAGTAAGATTTTCGACTGCATCCTGTAGTTCAGAAGGTTATGTGCACCTTAGAGGGTAGGCAAAGGTTGCCATACGCCAAGAGCCGAGGAAGCATCACCACAGATCTCAGAAGACAGAAGGTTCACTTCTCAGATACTGCTGTGGTAGCAGTGCCAGAAGCTGAAGGAATCTTATGTTTTGTTCTTTCATATTTTTACACATAAATTTCCCTTCTGAATATACTGTCACATAATCAGCATCATCACTGCTATCAACAAGTCAGTTTGAGGCTTTCACCAGGTTTGAGAGAGAATCACACTGGAAAGGAGTTGTAGAATAGGTGTGAAGTCTATGCAAGGTCTTCCATAAGAGACTAGATTTAATTTGGATATGGAAAGGGAGCCCATGAGAGTTATTGAAAGTCACCCTGACTTTTAGACTTCAGGTCTAAGGTCTTTGACTGAATTGCATTAGACTTGAATTAGGAAATTAAAACAAATTGCAGGAGATACTTCAACCATACCAACAACAAGTGAACAGAAAAGTAGGGACAGCATATGAAATGAAGGGGACTGAAATTCTAAAAAAGATTGAAAAATAAAATCAATATACCTTTAGTGGAAAGAATGTAAGCTTAAGATTCACTTTGTTGCTGTCCATGCTAGGAATTATTAATGAACAAAAGTCTAGCAGAAAAGTAAGCTGAACATTCCTCTTGCTTCTGAATGGTCATAAAGAAGATTTTACAGTCCAATTAGAATATGCAATAAATTTGCTATCCAAAGTTTGGCAGATGCAACATTGATGGAGTGGAGAAAATATGTAGAACAAAAATTTGCTTCCTGTTTTAGGAAACATTCTGGTTTTCTGCATTCTTTTTCTGTCTTCAAAATCAGAAATTAAATGTTAGGACCTTGGACCATGTTTGTTCTGCAGCCTACTCTTCACTAGAGCTCCTAAGAACGTATCGAGCATCAAAATCCTCACATCCTCACCTGTTGCAGGCTAAAACATTTTTATAATTCCAGTTTTAAATTTACCTAAAATCAACATAGAAGTAGTTTGACCCCCTTTTCCCCTTCTGTCTTTTAGTAAGTCTGTTCCAAAACTTTACTCTTCTGATATTTAGAGACCTATTCTTGGCTGAGATGTCTCAGTTACGTACATTTTTTACTTCATCCAGGTTAGTCTTCCAGTTTACCAATCTCTCTGGTGTTTATTCCTACAAAATATTTATAAGGAGAAATTCTATTTCTTATCTTTTATTTTTGATGTTGAGCAAACCAGGTTCTTTTCTTGTCCCATGTAAAACAAATCTTCATGTCCCTAAACATTACTGGATATCTTCTTTCCGCATATTAGTTTAAATTATTTTTTATTTCTCCCTAAACTGACAATATTTGCAGTGTAGCCTACAGGAGGTGACAGCAGATGCAGATATCCCAGCTCAGATGTAGAAATCTGTCTTTGAGATGAGTCCATCCCCTCATTTTTGGCAAGATGAGTCTCTTTGAGGACAGACAAGCTGTCTCATCCTATTGGAATCCAGTTATTGATGTGACAACAACATTACACTGAACTTCTGCAGAGGAAGGATGTCCCCTTCAAAAAAGACAGCCAAGGAATATCCCATTTAAATGCCCTTTAAGGATTTAATCTCGAGGCTGATCCCACAACTACTTATCCATATTTTTCCACTCCCAACCTTTTTTTTCTTTTTTTTCTTTTTTTTCTTTTTTTTCTTTTTTTTCTTTTTTTTTTTTTCTGCTAAGAGACCTTCAGGTCAAAAACTTCCAAAAGGAGGCAATTGAAAACAATAGAAAGGATCTTCCAGGATGTTTTTTTCTTCTGAGTTGTGAAGGTGTTGCTTGCTTTGTTTTGTTTTGTTTTGTTTTGTTATGTTTTGTTTTGAATAGGAAGGTATTTAAGGGCACAAAAATAACAGCTGTAAGAGTAGTGGCCAAAATGTGAGCAATAATGATCTCCAGGTTAAGAGAATGAGGAGCTACAGTAGATGAGGCAATTGGGGGCCACCTTAATGCTTGATGTTATTTCTTCCTCCTCATCATCTAAAACTCCTCTATCTGATACCCACCAAGGCATGGCAACTAGTGCCCATCTCAGCACATTCTAGGGACTGATCTTTTAGATGCTAGGCAGCCCCAGAAAAATACCTTCTTGGAAAGTCATGTAATGTGCAGACATTTCTATGGTTCCAGGTGACCAGGAAGGGCTGTGCAGTCACAAAATTGCGACCATGGACATTGTAAAAGCATCAATATAATGACAGGGATATTGTGTTGAAATAAAGTCAGTGGGTGTATTATATGTGAAATACCTTGGAACAAGAAGAATTTTGGATTGATGACTGGAAAGATATGTTAATTCATTAACTTCTTCCCATGTTCCCAAACCTCCATCATTCAGCCTTGGAGCTGAAGAAACCAGTAAGGGAAAAGTTCTCTCGCATGGGAAGAAATAGAATTTGACCGTTCTCTGCATCTACTGCTTAGAGCATGTTACAGTGTTGAGCTGATCTTACTGTGGGAAACTTAGGTCCCAGAGACTGGTTTCAGTGCACCTGTTAACTCATCTGCATGTCCCTTCATCTCTCAGAAACAGAAATTGAGCACACAAAGATGTAATGTTTCAAGCTGACTTGCACTGTCTTTTCTTTAAGACTTCCTATGTGTAAACAATCCATTGTAAACAAATCACTCAGTTCACTGTGAACAATGCACTTGTCTCTTCCTGTCTCAGAAATTTTCCTCAGATTGGTCATTTTATATGAGCTACTAAAAAAACAAACAAACAAACAACAACAACAACAAAAACCAACCAAACAAACAAACAAACAAAAAACAACCTAGAATTTAGAGACCTACAGAACAAAAATTGCTGTGGACACCAAATGTTTAAAATTTGGACAACATCAGCTGAGGAAAATTTCCAGAGCATCATAGCAGCCAATGAGACTTGAATACCTTACTCAAGCTAAGGATCTGTTCTTTCATATGGTCTCCTAAATTAAAAAAAAAAAAAAAACACTCCACTAGACAGATTTTATAACACACCCTGAACCGGTCAATGCAAGCATGATTTCTTCAGGAGACAAGTGTAGAAAAATTTAAAGTGAGGAAAGAAGGGGGAAAATACATAGAAATTTTAATGCATTTTCTTATCCTCTAAGGGAAAAATAGTTGACTGTAGGCATTAAATATAGCTCTATAGTTTCACATTTGAAAATATTTTGCCCTCTTCCTGAATTTTAAAGTAAAGAATGAAAGGTAGGTGAAGAAAATATATGTTTGTTTTTATGCTCCTTGTACCTATTTTTGTGCATAGATATAATGGCTAGGTAGCCAATTCTGAAACAAATATATATTTTTACATGCACAAATACATTTACTAGTGATAAATATCACTTTTAGCAGCTACATACCTGTGCTTCCAGAACACAGTTCCTTTACTACCTCACACAGACTACATTCTCATAAGTTTCTCAGAAAAAAATGAACCTGTTTATTTGGCTCCTTGGTTCTTATTTTACTAATAAATCACTGCTGGTAAATTATAATATCTAGTTCAGGTAAACTTCAGAAAATATTAATAAAATCATCACCGTGTTCTTTCTACAAATATATAAAAACGATTCTGCCAATCTATCTTTCTCTGAGGATAGGACGGTAAAAGTGAATTAAAAACAAATGGTTCCAACGAAAAAGGAAATGTCAAGGGAGAAAATAGGGGAAGAAATGAAGAGTGAAAAAAATAAAGTCTTAGGGACAGAAAGCAAATGTGATGGAATGTTCCCAATGTAGAGCAGCAGAAGTTTGTTCTCATATAATACACAAACTAAAACACATATTTGCTCTCCTCTAACAAGGCAAAACAAATGTTCTCTTTGTATGGCCTTCAAAAGGCTTTTTTCTCTCGACTTTAACTACTCAGCCTTTATCATAATCAAATGTAGTTTGTCAAAAACATTGTTCAGAATGGGCCACCTTTTCTCCCAGACACTGAACTAAATATAGCAGATGTGCCCCTTTAATCACATTTACCCTTCAAACCCAAGTCTCTGTGCTTGCTATGTGTACACCATGAGCTTCAGCATCTTTATTGCCTGACCCTCCTACCTGCAGGGGACAGGGAAGAAGGAAGAGATGGTTTCACAATGCCTTCATTCTCCGCAGCTCATGTTGCAAGTTCAAACCCGAAACCAACTCGTGCAGAAAGACATAATGTCCTCTGAAGAATGCCCCAGCAAATAGCATTGAGACAATAAATATTTTCATCTAATACTTGAAATAGTTCTTTATGTATGTGGTCCTTTTTGTGTTTGCTTGAATATTTATCCTCTTCTCTGGGCCAATGATCACCTTTGATATCATGAGTGTTGAAAATGCGTGGGAATATCAGATCAAATCATCTTACATACCATGCTTTCAGCTTGCATTTATATATACAGAGAGAATTGACCACTATTCCCACTGGCCTGGAAAGGTTCTGTGTGCAACAAAACTTGTGGCTGGTCAGGAATCCAGAGTAACACCATGAGTGAGCTAGGCAAGGTATGAAAGACATTCTTCTTCCCTTTACGTGAGATAAAACCTGCGTAAAATATTGGTAACATCTTACTGCAATATTTGGGAGCCACTTCAGTCCATTTCTTGTGTGATTTATAAGGAACTCACTCCTGAGCATCTGTCACACACCATCTTCTCACCACTCATCCTCTGCGAGGGGTGGTCTTTTATGATCCCTTTCAGATGCACTAACTGTTTCAAGGTCTTGTCCATCCATATTCCTCACATGATCAAAGTACATATGTTTGTGCTGTCTTCCCATCTTGGTAACATAGAAATTGTCTTCTTTTTTGATACAGGAAATATGTAGGCCCTCACCAGCACTATTTTTAAGTGTCCTTCACAGTTTCTTTGTGATCAGCATCTATTTTTCATGACTTTTGCACCCAGGAGAACAGGCTGTGGAAGAACTACATTTTGCAACAAACTTTTGTACATTCTTAGAGTTCATGATTTCCAAGACCTTTGTGAATGGATGAATGAGACATTTTTAATTTTATTGCAATTTTTTTTAGAAAATCCCTTTTATTGAACACACTTACTTTGAATTCATCTACTGCTTCTGCAATATGACCAATAAGTTTGGGCATTATCTTGTTTCTGGAAAATGACCTAGCCTTCATAGCTTCTAGATTTGATCCATCTTAGGATGATCTCATGTCCTTGCTTGATCTAGAACCCTGGTGCTCAGTACATGGCATCAGAAATTTTAAGGAAAATAATGCTGAGTGACCAACTTACTTGATATACCTATCTACCTGTTTCTTCCACTTTTTGAATCCTCATAGGACTTTTCTCATAGTACTTTCTGCATATAATCTGAAAAGTCCAACACATAAGTATCAGCTGGATATGTGAAAGTCTACTCACTGCCACAGACTGCTAACAACTATGCAGGTGGGTATTAAAGCCGGAACTCCATGAGATGCTTTGGAATTTGGGTTATTTGCCAGCATCTGTCAAATATCGACCTTTCTGAAAAGTATCAAATATTGTAAATTATCAGCTAAACAGGTGGCTAACAGGTGGTCTCATCTGTACAGTTTTGTGTGATGTATATCTTGCTTACATGTCTTCTCTGGGAAGACACCAAAAATTATACATCCCCCTTCCTTTTGCAGAGCTGATGGCTCTGCTTCACCTCATCTTTTTTGTTCTCTTGGTCTCCAGTATGAGTTGCTCTGATGAGCACTCAAATGATCAGAATTTACTACAAAGCAATACAAAGAAATGAGAAATCTGTCTAAGAAATTACTCTCAGAATGTTTTAACATAAAAAACCCCCTATTTTTGGTGGGGTGGCGTTTTTTACTTTTCTTTTTATTCTTATGGAGGTGTAAGGTAAATTAGCAGAGAAATTTTTTGTTCGAAAGTTGACACTGGTTAAAATTATAAGTAACTGCCGCCTTTGTTAAGAGAATGGTCTGGCTCTGTTAATAAAAACTTTTTCATATTCATATTTAATAAGCTTATCAATGTGTAGAAATAAGCAAGCAAAAGCATTTTGGGGGGATAGAGGTCTTCCACCTGCTGATTGATACATTATGTCAGGGTTTAATTGCTCTTCTACACACATACACACACACACACACACACACACACACACACACACACACTAGATTTTTAGGAAATACAGTGAGAATTATAAACAGAAAATAAGCAAGTGACACAGTTTGATGAAAAGACTGTATTTATTAAATGATCCTCATCTTGGGACCATAGGTTCATTTGACCCATATGCATGCACATGGGGAGTCACCAGGATGGAATCAGCAGTGAGTTCGAATTTTATGTCTGCTCAGGTGTATTCCAGATCCCATATCCACCAAAGTCACGAATTAGGACAGTCCCATCTTTGCTACAATGCAGGAACACAAATACCCTAAAGGACTAAGTTTTATTAAAGCACAAATTAGAACAAGGCAATTCTGAAAATACACAATTCAAACTCAGTCGGTGGACAAGACAATGGCCAAAATAATATATTTGAAGAGGAAATCTTCTGCCTTTCACCCATAGCCACCCTTTTCTCAGCAGCTGGCAGTAGTTCCTGAAGAGCACAAAGTCCCCCCTCTCTCCTGCGGGGGTGACCTGCCTGTGACCACCCCTGCCTGGAGCATGGCTGCAGGTCTGTGTCCTGCTTCAGGGCACAGGAGACTCCAGCCTCACTTCCCACAGCACAACAGTCTCCTTGTGACAGCAGCATTTCTCTTGTGCCCACCCTCTTACAGGTTTTACCACAGGAGGGAGTGATTTTTCACATTTTATATTGAAGTTTCTATTAAATTATATGGTTTTTTTAGAGTAACTTCTGTGGAAACCTATTAATCTCTATAGCAGCTTTTTATCCCTATTAAGTTCCATACATTTTATTTTTCCATAAGGACAGCCTTTTATCTTCATTTGTACTGTTCAAGGGGGAAAGAGAAGAAAAATTTCAAAATCAAGGAATAACAGAAATATTAAAAAATAGCAGGAAAGAGGACTTTATTTGGTATTTATTTCACTATTAAAGAAGCGACTTTTTTCAAAGCTTGGTTTCTCACAGTTTCAGGGACCAAACCATTTTTTAAAATTAATTTTTAATAATGTGTAATAATCTGAGTGGCACTGGTCTGTGTGTGGAATTAGAATTCCTCTGATAGAAAAAGAAATATTTGTGCAGAGTTTTATGAGCAAAGTTGACCTGAGGCTTCCCAAGGCTGATTGAGAAATTGCAGTCAACGAAGATCCTTAACCCCTTCCCAGCTCCATTTTTCAATATACTAAAGAAAAAGTCTCTGTGGTTTAACATACAAAGAAACTAACAAAGGCTTGAAAGGAGAAATAAACTCGTATATGATTACTAGAAGTTCATACTCCTTTTAAATTTGACTTAAGAACCAAACCGGGTTTTTTAAGCACAGAAAGTTGTGGATCTTCATTTATGCATTTTAGAGCTTTATTTAATTGAGCATTACGTTTCAAGCAAAATGTCCTGAGGTCACTACTCTACTACCGAAGAATTTGCTGTTAATTTCCCTCCCTTTGGTTAAGAGACCAGGGCAGCAATCAACAAATCATATTTGATAGAGACCCAAAATAAGTGTCCAGGAAGCTGGGCAGTTCTCAACTGATAGTCAGGAGGGGGGAAACCCTGAGGGGAATGTGCCTAATCCTGACAATAACCATGGAGCTAGCCATCCTAATTCTGTCTAGAAAAGGCTGAAACATGGGTGTTAGCAGGGGTTAAGGAGAATATTTATGAGACCTAAGGATAAAGACCCTGCTAATGTTGCTGCCTGCTGCCACACATTTCCATTAACCTGCAACAACCTACCAGTGGGCTAGCTCTGTGGGTGTTAATCTCCGTAAACTTTTTCATCCAGTAAAACGTGTTCTGCCAGGGCATTGTACTAACCTCAAAGCTTCCCCTGTTTCAGCACTGCTAGTGATAATTATATTTATTAATGATTTCCGGTTACTCAAGGATACTGAATCTGCAGTGCAAAGAATGTTGAAAAAGAAAGTAAAACCATCACTATCAAGGAAAACTCCTAATCTCTAAATGTTGCCAGATTTAAAATTCAAAATTCTATGTTTCACCCAATGAGAAATATGATCAGGAAATAATAATGTAATACAAGAAATTTATTGCATACTAGTGAATTATTTTACATATACTGTCATATAAGAAAAATATTTCCATTGTAGATTTTCTGTAAAGTCGGTAAGGTTTTACACAACATCATTTTTTAAATTAAAAGTTTTTGCCAAAGTTGCTTAAAAAATTGCAGATGTGTAAATTCTTTAGAAGATTCTACTTAGAAATGAACTTCCCCTGGAATATTTCACTGTATGGCCATTATTTAAAGGAAGTAAGTATGATGCGCAATTTAATTTTCACCCATCATCTGACATCTTTGACATTAGAGGACTTGACGGCTACATAATTGAAAATTTATAATGCTGTTGCAAAAAAAAAAAAAATTGAAATCTAACAAATTCTGCTTATCTATAATGCTTAACTCTATACTATCTGATTTAGGAATTAGAAGAATGGGGAAGTGGAAGGAAGACCATGCTCCTAGGTGCACTGTATGCCTTTTCCTAGAAAGCCTAATGACCTTGTGAGTGCCCTGGGGTAAATGAGATTTTTTGTTGTTATACTGCTTTCGGGTCAGGATATTACTGGAGATGAGGCTCAAAGTGTCTGCTAGGATTAGGAAAATTAAGAGTACTTTATAATATGTTAGCCACTGTGGTTTAATTCATATGCTTGAAAGCATTGCTCCACATCTGCTGGTGTTTGCTGGTCCAGTTGGAACTCACTGGCAGTAGCCTCTGCTCAGCCATCAAAGTATTAATAAGAGATACTGACACACCTATCTGAGCGCAAGAGGAGAAGAATCACTTCCTAAAGGTAACACTTTTCTGTAGTTAGGCCTTAAATAAATCCATACACACGAAAATATGTTAGAAATGTGTGCTAGGCTAAGAGAAAAAAAGGTTTCCTGCTCGTTAAAGAAGACAAAGAGGGGATATCAAGGCTGGCAGGGACAATGTGGAAGAAACTTGCACAGTTATCTACCAAATCTTGCTCTGATAGCACAATGAGCTATGTGTGAGCTACAGTTTGGCTGAATGACACCTGCAGGAGGCCCAAGACAGGGATAAGGGCTGCAAGGCTGGTACATCACTGGTTCTTGGAAGGTTGCATGTCCATGATAGTGAATCAGGATAAAGGTATCAGCTTACTGTGCAAGATTCAGAGTGGGACCAAGACGAAACAAAGTCAGGCACAACAAACTTGGGTGAAGGTTTCTTCATTAGTTCTCACACAATTTCTTCACCTTTCTGTTACTTGCCTACCTACTTGCCAAGAATTCTTATGGAGTTTATTTCATAATTTTTTGATATATTAATAATAAAATTTTTCAGTTACTGCAGAAACTGTGTAGTTTGCTTTCCTAATCATTTTTGTATTGAAATTTTACCTATAGGTAAAGGTATAGGCAATAACACCATCAGTACTGATGGACCCAAAATAGAAATTATGTTGTCTTCAGTAATAAAAGCTAGAAAAAAGATGACAGATAAAAATAACAATGCTTCTGTTTGGGTGGAATGAAAAAATTATAGTTGTTAGTTACATATCCTTAAACATGTACCTTTTTAACATTCAGTCTCCCAATTTTGGGCTGGGATTCCACCATTGTGTTAGGCTCATCTAAACCAAACATGAAAATCCCATCTCCACCCAAGCCTCAGATAGGTGTTCCTGTATTCCCTTTTTTTTGAGGTTGGCCAAGAGGACAAGCGAGTGGGGGTGGCAATCTAGCTCACCACAGGCATGCACACGTGCCAATGCTAATGCCGACATGAGAGAAGTGGCAGAAAAGCATGATGAGACATGGCAGGGGCTGACAAGAATTACCAACTTTAACAGCAGACAACACTTTGATTAGCTTAAACCAGTTACAAATCCTCGACCTCAGGTTTCACCCAAATTAAAATTATCTATTTGATGAGGAAAAGGCCATCCTTTTGTTTTTATCAAGGATAAAGGTGTTAATATTTCCACCTATAATAGTTTTAATAAATGAAAAGCACAGTTTTACTGCAAATTCTCCAGAAGTGAGGAGTAAAAGCAAACAATATTAATTCACAAAGTTTAAAGTAAATAACATGGTATAGTGAATGTTTACTCTTAAGAGAGCAGGAAAAACCATCGAAGTCTACATAAATATCAACAATATTTATGTGTTCACACAAGCAGAAACCAGTTTTGCCATTTCAAGCTCACTTAATGTTGCTGATCTCTTAGGCATACAACTGGCCCTTTGAATTTAGAGGAGTACTTGAAAACATGTTCTAACTCAATGGCAGAGCTCTCAGCAGGAGAAAGAGGCAGTACTGCCACTTCTGGGAGAGAAAGGAGGCCAGTGACACTCTGTGGAAGGTGAAGTTGCCCCCTGCTCCACTGAGCAGGATGCTCTGCAGAAGGCACTGCAATTTGGCAGCAGCTCAAGGGCCAGAAGAAACTGCAGGGTTATGCCACCACACTTAGTTTCCCTTTGCTTTCCCAAGGACACCTGCCTGTCCAGTATCTTCTTGAGCAGGTTTTCCTTGTGGGAGAAACTTAGGACTTAGGACTGGAGAAGGAAAGATATGCTCCTCCTGTGGGATTTGGAGCTCACACTGTGTGATAGGACTGGAGGAGGAAGAGTTCAGAAGGAGCAGATGACTGTGAAGGGGACTGAGGAGAAGTTTAACACCCCTACCTGTTGTCATATAGATCCTGGAAATCCTGGTTGGTGATAAAAAGGGGCAAATGATGGTACCCCCAAGACCCTGTCATGTAGTGCAAAGCAGTCTGATTATGCCAATTCAGTTATCAGAGAGTCTCCAACTAACTAGCTGTCCAATCTCTACTTCTTGTCGTGTGCACAATTGAGTTTCAAATGTCTTGACCATTCAGACAACTTCATACAGGCTTCAAAATACCACCACCCTCACATCACCTTGCTGTGATTTTTATGTGAAGGTGAGTTTATCCTAATAAGAAGAGTGCAGGAGATGTAACTGGGAGGATGTGGCAGCTGACACCACGGCAGGGTTTGTGAAACAGAGACATCTACTGGCTAAGCTTTGGGGGGAGATGTTTTGTTGTGTTTTGTTTTGTGACTTCACAGTGCAGTGCTCTCCACCTTTTCTTTGATCTGAAACATTAATCTGTTATGATAGGCCTGTCATTAATCCACGGCCTCAGAAAATATGCACACGTGTTAAAATGAGTTTTGCCATAAATTATTTAATGATTTACAAAGCAATGCTCAATACGTGCCACCAGGTGATTTTTAAACTTCTTTATGCTTACAGTATTTTTAAAAAGCCTCAGTGAAAATTAATCATTTATCACAACATAGAATCACTAAAGCTTGTGGGACTGCTACAAGGTTTTAGGGAAGTCTATAAAGAGAGAAACACAGAAATACTTTATCTGGCCACCAAATCTCATCCTTTTCAGCTCAGCACCATAACTACTCAAGTTACAAAGACTGTATCTTTGCTTACTCTTTAAGACTGAAAGCATGATATAGGTAAGTAAAGGATCCTTTAAAAAAAAAAAAGGAATATTGTACTTCATGTTTACATAAAGGTTATATATTCCTACCTGGTGAGAAGTAATGCAATGATAGGAGAATCTTCAGAGGACTAGAGGTTTGAGGCATTGTAAGCAAACTAACAAAACTTGATTTTTTAAAGTTAAACTTCATTTAAATTATCTATTCTTCATATGGCTGCAAAAAACAGTCTGGAAATTCTTGTATGTACAATTTTTGAGGTTTTCTCAGTATCTCTTTACTCCAGGCAAGCTAGAAATAATATAAGACTTGTCTTGTTGACAAGAATCTTTTGGATAAATAACATTTTTACATTGCCTCTATCTGGATTTAGCACACAAAGGAAAGAAAAATATTTTTTTTAAAAAAATTAATTCTTGTTATCTGTAAATAGAGTAAAAAATCAGCTGTTTTCTTTTTCATTAAGATATTTAATTCAGTAAAAAATTACTACTTGCTTGAAAAAAACTGAAAGAGCTGTATGCCATCAAAAAAATGCCACTTCCACTAAACTTGTGATTTTCAGTAAGCCAGTGCTCTGTGTGTTTGAGGAACTAATGCTCATCTGTGGTAGTAAGGACCACATAAAATTATTAGAGGCCGTAAGACAGGTAAGTAGACAGATAGACAGACAGGTATGCAGGTAGGCAGAGTCCTTTCAGCTTTTGGATTACATTTCATTTCAGAGCCTCTTAATCCATGATGTCCGCTTGTGAAAAAAAAAAAAATTAAAAAAAAAGCTTATGCTAAAATGCAGCACTGCTTCAATGAATTGTATTTATTCACTAAACTATTATGCCTGCTGGAACATTTCCCAGAGGACAGAAATATCATTTAAAGACTTAAGTGGGAAGAAGTTCCCTATGAAACTTTCTTCTCTCTCCAGTAATTCTGTTCCTAAAAGTGAGCACCAGCTGTGGCTCACCTCTCAAAATGCATGTAGTATCATGACTGATGTCACTCTTTGGGGTTAAGCTAGGGTGGTAGGAGCCAGTTTGGGTCTAATTGTTGAAATGTATGCTTAGTTCAAGTTAAACAATAGACCCATAGGGGAAAAAAATCAGCACAGAGGTGCTGAGCTGTGAAAAGAGTGTTGTTTTGGGCCCAGTCGCCTGAATAGACTTGTTAAAACCCATGGCTGATGTATGCTAAGCAGAGCCATGCAGTATGTGGAGAGAAAGGGAGGGCAGGCCAGTTGAGCGGGCACATCACTCTCTGAGCCAGGGCACACACACTTTGATGGCTCCTTTGGAGGTATGAGTGAAAGCCAAACCTCTGTTCCCTCCTTTTTTTCATTTCTGCCATGCAAAGATAATCAGGTTTATGTAAAGTATGTGTGCTCTTTTGACAGTCCACGATATCTCATTAATTCAATCACACCAAACACCATTGTTCCCAAAGTGTTTGAAATGCGGATAGGCATGGAGGCTTTCTTAATCCTGTCAATCAATGTTAACATTTTTCTTGCAGTTGCCATGGCCAGGGCCAGAGTTCATGAAAACACAGAATAAGAGCCAACAAAACAAGAATAAAGACTTATTTGAGATACTCTTTTTAAAGGACATCTACCATGCACAAAACATGGGAAGTAAATGTAGACAAGTTTGGACACTATGGCTCACTGAGAGGAAAAAGGGGGAAAAAGAATTTGAAAATCAAATAGGCCTATAAAAACTTGACCCAAGAGTCTCTGGGAAAAACCTGATGAATTGCTCCCTAGTAGAACAATGTTCTTTCTTTCGTGCGTTCTTCAGGAGTACAATGCTCAATATATTATAACACATGCCACTGATGTCTTTACACTGTTGTAAGCCAGCTCAGACCATCGGAATGCTGATCACCGACAACAAGAGATTGTGCGGCGGTAATTCTCTCTTTCTCCCGCTCAGCTACAAACAAGCACTGGGAAAATTATTCATGCATATAGACCAACAAAGCAGAGATGGGAGATTTGCGATGTCACGCAGCGAGATCATGTGACAAACGTTAAAATAAAAGCCCCAAGCCTTCACCCTTTGAGACTTTGTAAAATAACCAATTTATCCCTCTGAATGTAGCAGCCAACATGTCTTATCGCGCTGGTGGAAATCACAGCCATTTCAGCATTGCTGCGCTGATTAATGAGACCGCGGAGCACATGCTAAACAAAGAAACACAACAATTACATAATTACCCAATTGCTAAAGCCATGAGACAAAATCCTCATTGAAACTTTTTTTACAGCTCTGCTTATTCCTAACAGGCCTCAGACAAGCTTATATGTACTTCTTAATCAACTCAGAGGAAACGTGTGCCATGAAGCCATACACAGATTTTTACTTAAGCATATGCAGAATTTTTGGACATCCATGGATGTGCTTTGTTTGCACTTTAAACCAAATTTCATTTGCTTTTAAAAAAAACCTAACAAAACAAAACAAACAACAAACCAAGAAATAAACTCAACAACAAGAACTTGTGTGTGGTTGGAGGTGTACCTAGAACAGCTGTTATCTTAGCTGTGCAAAGGAGAAAAGCACCAGCTCCTTGGAAGTTGTCCCCGATATCACTTCAAGGTTTGTTCTTCAAGATCTCTGCAAGAGATGAAGTCCTTTCATCACTGACAATTATGGAGTGCTCTGTTAGTATTATGGCAGATGTCCACTGATCTAGAAACATACATCCACACAGATCAATAAAGCCTGACATGATACAGAGCACATTAGTGGGATGGCACAGCAGAACAGCCTCTCTACAGAGAACAGCCCCTCCATGCACTAGAGTGAGTCTGATTCTTGTACTTGTAAGCAGGTAAGGAGAAAAATGAAATTTTTACCTTTGTGCTAGAGAAATGGAACTGGGATACTGTGTCTTCATCTAATGACTATGCTCTTTAAACAATGGTGGAAATGTTTGAGCTACATTGATGTCCTGTCTTGTAAGAAAGCAACACCTGCTCCTCCCAGAGATTCCAGGTGCGTCACTCTGCATATTCAGCTGCCAGGTGTTTGTAATAAATCTTCCACTTTAAGAAGTCAAGGTAAAGCATCTCACTCCAGAGGTGATTCCCATTAGATTTCCCAAAATTGCCATGAGTATTGAACCTAGAGGAGTTAAGCTTAATTGTCTTTGTTCTTCATTCCCATAATGTATTCTTTCTTCTCTCCCTGCTCACATGCTGAGTTGATATTCTCCAGGTGAAGCCATTGCAACCACAGCGCTCTCTGGACTGGGCTGTCCGCACCATGGAGCTGCAGATGCTAAAGATTCTCTCTAAAAAGAGGAAGAGCTGGTTATAGAACAGGCAACAGAAACTAAGGCAAAAAGGAATTCTCAGTTTCTCTTTCTATCCTTGTGCTGATCAGGAGGAAACTAAGGTCTCTACTGCATATTTTCAGGTAAGCCAAAGACCACGTCACAGAGGCAGAGCATATGGCTTGGAAACCTCTCCAATGAAATGCCAGGAGTTTTCACACAGTTTTAAATCTATATGGATTAGCAGATTTCTTAACAATGCAGAATAAAGTTGTTTGGGGTGGAAGATTGTTTGGGGTTTTTTTATTTATTAGTTTTATCCTGTAACATCTGGAAGATCAAACAATTTAATATATGGGAGGTCCTCTACTGTGATGGCTGAAACATGAGAGTGTTTTTCTTTCACAGGAGAAAAAGAATAAAAATTAGTGAAAGTTATGGCTACGTGTCTACTCAAGAATTATAGCTACAGTTGACATAATGAAAACAAGTTTTCAGTTGCAGAGTATAACAATAGCTTTTGTCACCTGCTCACAGCTCTGCAGTGCTTTACTTATTATCAAGTATCATTGTCAGAATATTCTAGTACTTACTGCTTACCAATTCCTGAAATCAACAGCTAAGAAATTAAATGTACAAAAGATGTTATAGCCAAAAATGAATAAGTAAATGTGTTCTGGAGAATAGATGATTATATATTGATTGAATTTTTATGATTACCTTATATTCGATTCCAGTAGATAGATCTTATTTCTGAAAATATCTTCAGCTGAAGATAACCTGTAAGTCTGTCATGTTTTCAACATTGCCAGTCTCCTTTTTTTCCCCTGTCCTGAATCAGCATTCCTTCACTCCATGTGTTCTATTTGATCCCTATTGGTTTCCTCTGTGCCTTGTGCATAAAAGAGAGTGGGAAGCTTTGGTCACTCCACTGTTCTTTCCCCACTGCCTCTAGCTGCAATAAAACTTCATTTTGGAATATTCAGTCAAGAGGAAAGAAATAAACACTGACTGCTTTTTAATGTCTCTTTGATGCTCCTATCTGACTATTTAAATATTCACCTGGAATTATAGCTGATTAATCCATCTTGGTCCCACCCCAGGAATGAATCTTACCTCCTTAGAACTTCAAGCCACGAGTCTAAGTTAGTTTGCCAATGTAGTTGCAGCAATAAACCTGCAAAACTAATTTACTACAAAAGCAAGAAATTAAATACTTAGAATGTCAAATGAATGACATTACAGATATCCACAGACTCCAAAGATGTCATAATAATCCTTTAAATTATTTTCACAGTATTTATAGACATTAATAGACAGTAGATCCATTCACTGTTTCCTAGTTGTCTGATTTCCAATGGAATCCCAAAGAGTTATACACTATTCTACACATCATCTAATGAGCACTGAGTTTGGAGACATAAGCACTCCCCTCCATTTATTTTCTATTGCCCTGTTGATAACAGCAAGTTGTGCTGGGGACTCAGTGCTGCCAGGGCATCCTGTCCAGCCTGCTGTCCATCACACTCCCCAGGCATCTGCCCATAGAGCTGCTCCCCTGCAGGCTCACAAGCCTGTAGTGCTGCAAGGGGCATTTTATTCCCAGCACACAGCCTAATATTTGTCCCAGTTGCATTTCACAAAGTTCTTCTTGGCCCCCTCCTCCAGCTTGCCTGGGTATCTCTGAATGGGACTCCTGTCCCGGAGCAGAGCGAGTGGTCCTCACAAATTTTGTCACCTGAATACCTGGTAAGACTGGCATCCATCATCACCTCCACATCATTTCTGAGAGGGTTCAGTCCCTCATAGACAGCCTGCCAGTTCTCCACTGGTCCCCAGCCTGAAGGCAAAGCTTGAGCCCTTAATTGCCACCTTCTGAGCCTGGACATCCTACACTTGTTTTCATCCATTCAGTTTTCCATCCATCTGGTTAAGTCTGGCTGACAGCTTGAAGATCTTTATAGCATAAAAACATTACAGACAGACCTCAAAATTGTGAAAACACTAAACCTTTTACTGCCATGATTTTCTCACCATTTTTCTTCAAAGAGTGAGAATACACACAAAAGAATTTGTTTCTGGACATCTATGAAGCTATAACTTTCTCTGGAGAGGTGTCTTTGCAGCTGACTTCAAGTTCCTGTAAGATCAGGAAAGAAAAGAAAGGGGAAAAACAAAAGTAAAGAGATAAAACTTTAGAGAGGCTTAATTACACTTCGCTATAACATATTTATAGTTGCCAGATGAGCACTCTCAGAACTAATTTTAACACCTCATTAGAATATATATTTCAACCCAAATTAACCGAAGGCATTAATCTTCTACACATATACATAAATCCAGACTGCAACTCTTTTAACTTTTTTCCTTTATTATAATTTAACACTGCTTTTAATATCAAATGCCAAAAGAATATTGGTTACACTTTTCCATTTGCAAAACAAAAAATATTCCATAATTCAAGAGCATTCTAAATATTTTACCTGTAATTTTTAATTAAAAGACCCAAGTATACCTCAGAACATAACCCTGCCTTCAAAGGAGGGGGTGTGAAATGCACAAGATCACATCTGTAAGAGCGAACATACTTGAGAAAGGATGAAAACTTTAAAAAAAAAAAAAAAGGATGAGCTTTATAGATGTTGTTCTGACAGCCTAATTAGAGCAAGAAACAGACACATCAAATACTTTAGGTAATCCCTTCTCTCCCCTTCCCTCCGATTCAAAGCAGCTTCTTTCTCCACTCCAACATGAGCCTGAAGGACAAGCACACAGCAATTCCTTCTCCTTCATCTCTCACACCTCAGTTGTTGAACAAACCTTGACTCTTAACTACTAATTCAAGATGAAGTTTTCTTCATGAAAATGAATGAAAAGCATGAATGAAAGCACTCTGTTCCTTCAGCTGATCACACATCTCCACTTGTGTCCTCCTTATTTCTGCTCTTCTGAGAAGGAGAATATTAGATGGATGACCATTTAATCTCAGTTCATGGTTATAATTGCAAAGCAGCTACAGCAGTTTAAAACACTGCCACCCCACATCAGTGACTCTGGTCAGGGTCAGGGCAAAGTAGGAGAGATTAGCTGTGTAAAAATCCTGGCACTGTAGTGAAAGTCTCTGAGTACTTGCTCTGTGAGTTGTGATGTCTCAGCTGGGGGCAACAGTGAGCAGGAAGATGTGGTGATTTCTTCAATTGTGACAGCAGCTTTATGAACTCATCTGCTTTGAGGATATTGTGGATATAAGTTCTAGCAAGTACAGCTGGAGCAACTTACAATGCTACAGGAGTAACTACAGGGCTAAAAGACATAAATAGACACCAAGGTCAACAGCAGTTTAGTAGATTATCCCAAGTGATGAGTTTTAATCAGCCATAGACTGTAGAGTGTTTACAAGCATGTAAGGAGAAAAGAGAGAGCTGGGCATGGCCACCCCAATATGCTACTAGTAAAGGCATCACAACACTTCTGCCAAGGTTCTAAGTCTCACACTTCTGTTGTCAGAAACAGCTGGCAAAAAAAAAAATCTGAAATTTATTGTAATGGTGGGGTTTTTTTTGGTTTTTTTTTTGTTTTATAATCACATTCATATAAGCACGAAAGGTTTTTTGAGCTTTGTTGTTTGTGTTTTAGATCCTTTTTGTGTGATGGTTTTTTCTCCCTGGTGGTATTCTCTTCTGTCTGTCAGGTATATTTTGAAAAATAAAATGTTCACCTGAAAAACCAGAACCAAACACCATTAAGCAGAACTAGGTAGTTCATCCTGGCAGTGTTCATTGGAAATAAACCTATATTTATCTTTGAATTTCTCGTATTGGATTTTTTTATACTCAGAGGTATACTCAGAGGTACTTGAAACCACAAGTGTTTTTATGGCACACAGAGGTATCTCTTCTAAAGAGTCTTCAGGGATTGGAGAGCAGTTATATTGAAAGATGGCAACTGAGACATGGTTGTTTGTAATTGATTTTCATAAGGTTTAGAAAACAGCTTGGCAAGACACTGTAAATGCAGCAAAATGCCTAAGACCTAGTTGAGTAGTACCCTCCCTCTGTGAAATAAAGAAGCTTCCATAAGACTTGATAACAACTAATATGAAATTGCACTCTGACACATAATAAATCCATCTATTAAGAGGGTCAAGAGAGCTCAGGTTTCAAAAAACTAGGAATACTGCAGAATACCCTGTCAGTCTCCTGTTGGACAGGATTTGGTTTACTTTTATGACACCACATAAAGAAGTAATAGGTTATAAAGCTTTCAGAGCCCTAGCATAGGTGGCAGAGTCTTTATGCCCTCTCTGCTCAAGTGGATGAGAAACAGATGCCAGAGCACTTTCCTACACACTCTCCTCTGTGTCAAAAACTGTCAGAGGAGTAGAGGAATGAGCTGCTTGCCCACTGCTTTGTAAAGCTGATATATTTGGTTTTGGCCACAGTCTGTTCAGAGATGTAAGACCATAACTGGATCTATTTCCAACAATAGCTTCTAATCCTTTGAAAGCAGTGAAATTATAGGCACCAAGTTTATTCTAGCTGAAAACGCTTTATTAGGAAGGTATGACTTCATATGCAGTTAAATTTTCTTTCAGTCTGACAGAGGTTTCAATCTTCACCTAGCTAGTCCTTCACTGGAGGGTAGTCTGAAGATTTTACTAAGTTATATGCTTCAGTTATTGCCAAGAAAGATAAAGGCACTACTGAAAGAGCTGTATCAAATAGCCAAAAATTTATGAACAAAAATATTTTCAATCTTTGATAAAGAAACAGCTGACCAGAACTTTTCAGTACTTTTGGAAAGGAATGCATGGAGGAAAACAAAGGTTTTATACTGGTAAGGATGACCTCTCAGCTGTCAAAAAGTGTTTACTTGCTGCACGTTACACTTGCTCAGCACATAGAATGCAATACTTGCACAGTCCTCACAGTGCTTCTCTCTGTGTGCAGTAAAAGGGAACATGAACATGTTGTACAAAACTTTAAATAACTAAAAATGCCCCAGAAAATTAATGGGCATCAGAGGGAACAGAGTTCTTGATCCACATGAATGTGCACAGTGAAAGTGTAGATAAATTTGGATTAGCAAGCAAAACTGAGCCCTGTTGTTAAATAGCACTTGATTCCATTAGACTGTGTCGGATTGTTAAAAATGCTAACATTATGTGTGACTATTCATTTTCATCACCTGCTCTTGATTAATCCAGTCCTAAATGGCATCTGTGGACCCTGCCATCTCATACTACTTAATTAAATTAGCAACACATTTGTCTCCCCCGTTTTCCTATCAAAGGGTTGTGCTCAGGAGAAATAAAACCTTTGTTCACTGCATCTCCGTATAATTTACACTCCTTTTTCCCTTTTTCCTCCAGCTCCTGGCTCAGATGCTAAATTGTAACTGGTAATAGGGAGCTATTAGGTCTAGTGAAGCATGTCAAAGAAGTCAGTAGAAAACTAGACCTGAAAGGAGGCTTCAGATCTCATAAAACAGGGTCAAGATTCTAGATTCGGGATTATATTGTACCAAGTTTCATTCATTGTGCAATTTTTTTTTTTTTAAAGCATATTACCTTTACATATATATATTTGGGGCAGAAAGATGGGGAAAAGGCTGAAAGAAAAGTGAAGGAGAGGGAAGAATGTTGAAATAGGTAGAAAACCTTTTATTTAGGGTTTTTAATTTTTCCCCAAGAAGGTAAAAAATATAATTGCCAATTACAGGTACCCTTGCCTGAGTAATGGGCCACAGTAGATTTTATCTCCAGGATAAAGAATTCATATAATTTGCACTGCTATAAAACACTGCTAAAAAGTACTATCATACTGGACAATATGTAGCCAGAAAATGGATTCTGTGTGAAAATAAAGCATCCACCTTACAATGATCCACCTTACATGATTCACTCATGAATTAATATCATCTATGTGATTTCCTATGTAGTTTCCTCCAAACTTTGTTTCTCATGCTGAAAGTGAAAAGTCTTTTCATCCCCACCAGTGTCTAGGGCAACTTGTGGTATGTGTACCATATCAATCAGGCAAGGATAACCTAAATACCAGCAACTGGTTCTTAGGTTCTCCCTTTTTTCTTCCCAGTGGATATGGGCAGAGACTGAGACAGAGAGCATTTCTGTTCGGAGTTGCACGTGAGCTGCAGAAACCAGGCTGGCAGGACTGTGCCACAGGCTCTGCCATGTTCCTCATCCAGTTATCCCTTCACTAAAAATCTTTTTCCCTGCTAAGATGGGAACCTAGTGGGTTGCAGATCTTTCTTCAGCCATCCTTGCCCTCTTGCAGGTAGCTCTCTGCAAGCAAAGGATGGGCAACCTGGCACTGATGAGAATGGGACACCTGCACCTCTCTGTGACACCCTTCCCTATTTGGAAATTACCCATCCAACAAGTATATTGACAAATTCACACATATTTGCAAAGCCTCACAATAGGTGAGGCTTCACAAATATGACTGAATTTGTCATTTTTACACCCTCAATAGGTGCAAAAATTCAGGATAATCCATGAAGACAATGATACACCGAGAAACCTGACACAGGAATAATAAATCAGATCCTGCAAGACACAGTGCTTATGCCCACTCACTGTAAAGGTATTCTGTGCCCTTCATTTGGTGTGTGTTCTCACCATGTACACACAGGTGAGTGAGAGTGCTGACAAAGAGGTTTCCAGAAAGCTTTCACTGAGGGAAGTATCAGTGCCAGCCAGTGTGAGACACTGAAGACAGACAGCTTCTTCAGTGATTCAGGCCTCTTCCATCTGTGACTATACTGCAGAGAAATGGTACAAAGACAGAACACCCAGTAATCCTGACTCAGCTTCTTCATTGGGATGCAGAATCTGCATTTTCCAGTTCTCTATGTTTTTATCAATTTGGGTCAGGGATGTGTATTTATCTCCTTTTAGTACCTCTCAGCCCTGACTTTGGTAGTATCTTCTGCACTTCTTTGTGTAATAGAAATATTTACTAGGGCTGAAGAGGAACAACTGTCCCCATAGCACACTGTTCTAGAAAACAGAGACTCATAACCCTTGAAGCAGGAATGCAATTCCAGTCCTTCAGCATCACAAGTCCATAAGGCAGGAAGTCTGCTCAAAGCTGTGCCTGTCCTTGCTGCCTTATCTGCTTTGAGCACACCCAAAGGGCAACACCTCACTTGCCAAAGAATTTGGAAAAAATCTGAAAAACAATTGATAATTAGTGCCCTAACCACTGTCTGCTCTATCTACTGAATAAAACAAAGACCAAGTGTATTCAAATAATTTTTGTAGTGATCATCTAATTAACTGTGTCATAATTTATATGCACAGGCAGATTATTGAATTATTTTTCTGTGCAGCCTTCACCTTGGCATTTTCTATTTTCTAGATGTTTCATTTTTGGCTTACTTTTTTTTAGTTTGCTGATTGCTGAGTGCATAGTTACAAATATACAATGATGTCAATAAAGATCTTGAAAAATACAGACCTTTCATCAGAATAAAGGAGTGATGCATCTTTAAAGCTTCTATTTTTAAAATTGTGATTAAGTTGCTCTTTTTTGCAAAAGTGCATTTGGTGCTGTTGCAAGTATGTGTTTTCCATTTAAGTCTTCTCATATTGAGGTGACATGTACAATCAATCTTCCTGGTGACATTGTAGCAAAGCAGAAATTATTGATGCTTACTAGCTGCAGGATCATAAATAAGGAAATGGAAATTGATACTTAATTGATAAAGTACTTTCCTTTCCACTTAGTAGGCTTTCTAATTGCTTCATAGGAAGACAAATAAAGCTTATGAATGCCTGTAGATTAACTCACAGAAATACAGGATAAAAAACCCCAAAACATCAACCAACTTTTCATGTGGTCTTTGTTTTTCAAAAAAATCCCAAAGGGTCTTTCATGTGTACTTTCTCTCCTCTGCACATTAAGGATAAATTTCAATTATTTGGCTTACCCGTTTCTTATTTGAGTCACTTCTTTTGTTAGTTTATCCTTTATTATGCAAATGTTTGATGCAAAATAAAAGTGCCACATGTTCATCCTGTTTTGAGCTCTACCAAATACTTGGTAGAGATTAAAGCTCCCACTCAGGAAATTATTCCTATTGGGACCCTTTTCTATTAATTTTAAAAACATGTATATGTTTTGTTTTCCAAAGGCTTGAATTTAAACACATGCTTTCTTTAAATGACATCTACCATGGAAATACAAGCCTAACTCTGCCACTTGGATTTGACTTTGAAAATTAAGAATGTTAAAGATGAGGATAGTATCTTTATAACAAGTATTTATATTGCATAATCATAGCCAGGTAACTCTAAAAGGGCAAGTGTCCTCTGACATTACCAAGGGATATTTCCACTAAGTCAGTGAACAAATCAGCTTCAGCTGCTGGGTTGAGCACACCTGTTCCTCAGAGAGCTGCTAGTGCCTTTCATGTGAGAGAGGAAACAGAGCACGTGAATGGTGCTGGTCTTTTTCAGAGCAATTTTTATCAGTGCAGTGGTGCCTGATGTATCAATGCTTCTTATCTTCTTTCCTTAATTGTCACCATTTATTCAAACCTAGGTTATTAGGAAGCAAACAAAAGTTTATAGACTAAACTGATTTCCAGCTAACACAGAAATTCAAATATGTGTGTGTATTTCCTACAGAACAAAGCATCCTGAGAAATAAAATCTGAAATAATATCTAAAATATCATTACTTCATTACGTCTGTAAAAGGCTTCAATTCTGTGAAGTCTTCCCCTTCTGTTCCAAGTGGAAAGGTAATAGGTAACAAGTGGTCATTTTTGCAGCTCCGTTGTAGATAAGTCGTGGCAGAAGGTAACTGTTTTTACATCATCCACTGAAAGAGCATATCTTCATTGGATCAAGAGAATGATTTTTTTCGAATTAATATGTTTATCAATCCAAATCCAGCGTTATAGGTTGATGGCAGAGAATAGATTGGAATATGAAATTTTATTAGTTCAGGAATAACCTTCATTAGAAGGATTTCATAGACACATAAACCATCAGGAAGCTGTATCATGCAGATCTTATCTGTTGTATAATAAATCAAACAGCTTCCCATTAATTTATATCTTCTATAAGTGCCTTTTGTGATGCTTCATTTTATATATTTTTGGATTGATTTGAAAATTAAGAGACAGTGATAGATTTTTAGTTTTTATCCTTAAGACAGAGTTAAAGTATTATAAAATCAACATTAGTTAAAATTTATCATCACATGCTTCCATTCATAAAAATAGCAGGAATTTGAACATAGGCAAGCAATTGCAAAACTCTAATGCAAAACACTCTGATCATGACACAATTATAACATGAAGGAAGGTGTAAACCAGAGACAAAGAAAAGCTACAGAAGAGCAAAAGATAATAACAGTTTTCATGAGAAATCATTATTTCTTAGGAAAAAATAACAGAAAATACTGTGCAATATTGTCAACTGCACTATTTATTATTTTGCTACGGAGAGAGAGGAATTACTTTAGTGAAAGATCTGTTTTAGAGAGGAAAAAAATAATAGTTTAAAAAAATACATATTAGTAGACAGGCACAATTGTAAGGAAATCACGTCACATATATGGGTAAGTTTGAAAACTATTTTCTCCTGTGGAAGGTTATTTAAAGTATTAGCAGATTCTCTGAAGCCAAGGGCATTTGCCATCCCTTTGTCTGCTGGAAAATATGGAGAACTGTCATGTTTAGTTTAACAAGCTATTTCTGGGTAATACAACTTTACTGGCAAAGTTAAATTATATTAAGTGCAGCTCCTGTTTAATCTTCTCAGGTGGTAGAAATCATTCTAGTTCTACTGCTTTGATTGTACTTCACTGAACAGCTAGGACTGGAGGCATGAACAAAATGCAGTTTTACTGGTTATTTCTGGTCTTGTGAGCCTGTGTTTGCCTTACATAAATAAGAAAACTATTAGCTGCTCCTTGGCAGGAGGTTTGTGAAGAGCAGGGTTGTAGCCTTGTGCAGCCCTACCCCTGACTGTCTGAGAAGATGCAGACCATGAAGCAGCTACAGCCACACTGGCCTCGCCAGGAAGTCAACAACTGCCTGAGACATAGCACGCATAAGTGATGGCAAGTAAACATACCTCTCTCTTTTTCAACCTGGCTATGCTGGCATTTTTGCTGAAGTCATTCAATAAAGCAAATTTTTTATTATCTATTCTATTGATCGTTATACACAGAATGCTTTGATACAATGTTGTGTGTCTGTATGCATTTTCAGCATTGAAATTCCCAGTTGGGAAGCATTCTGCGTTTCCAATATTTTATTTTTTTTTAATCATCTGTTCTTTTACAGCTTATAAACTCTAGTCTTCCAGTTTTTCTTAGGGTGCAGCTTGCTGATTGCTGATTTACTTTGTGAAATGTTTTAATTGCAGTTATGTGGCAATCAAATTCAGACACATTCAGATACAAGTAGGTCTAAGAAAGGCCTCAGAAAATGGTGTTTCTTTACAGCTTTCAAGGGGCTGAGTCCTAAAATTACCACAGCCTTTTCTACACTTCAGCATCCTCTAAAGAGCCTTCATCTCAAAACAGAGATAGGACACAGCCTTGGAATGCACCTTGGATTTGCAGGTAAAATACGGTCAATATGGAACAGTATCTCTGAATACCTGGCACTGTACAATGAGTCATTAAATAATTTAGGGTTAGGGCTGGACTTCTGATCAACACACCAGGAAATGGCTCAAACTGAGCTCAAGGGTGAGCAAAATACACCAAGACTCTATTGTGTCATTGGATCCTACAGCTCTTGTCATTATCTCTGGCAGCAGTTTCTTTCACATTCCAATCATGGGGAAAATTATTATCCCAGGCATAGTGGAGATCTGCTCACAGGTACAGCAGTACTTGCTTGTCACAATTTTTGGTCTGGAATGATCTTCTCTGGGGATGGAAACAGAAAGGACATTCAGCTCAAAACTAGTCATAATTTTGCATCAGACTCACATTGACACCATTCCAGATTTCATGTTCTTGGAGGGCCAGCTCAGCACACAGGGCTTTGATCTTGAGCATCACTGGTGATGATAGATGAACCAATTCCTGAAGTAACCATTTTGCAGACAAGCTGAATCATTTAAATCCCCAAATTACACAGATCAAAAAGGATTTGGACAATAGTCTCAGGCACATGGTGTGACTCTTTGGGAATGGTGCTGTGCAGGGTTGGGAGCTGGACTCAATTATCCTTCTGCAATTATCCTCTTGCAATTCAGCTTATTCTGTGATTCTGTGATTAAACTTTCCACAAACAGGATTCATGTCCTATAATGCTTTCCAAGATAACATGTAGACTGTTATCTTCAATAGATTGTGATTTCACCACTTTTGAGAGGTGGAAAAAATATTTTCTGGGAATTTATTTTGCTTCTGTTTATGAAAACGTCTCTACTTGATTTGCAAAAGCACATGAATATTCTCAAATTAAATTAATATGGGGGTAAAAATCAAGATTTCATGCATAAGATTTGTTGGTAAACTTTTGTTTGGGGACCCTTTGTGCTAGGCACAATAGTCATAAAGGTTAGCAAAAAAAATCCTTGTTCTAAAAAGTTTATACTCTAAATAGACAAAAAAGTAAAAGCAGCAGAAAATAGCAAGTATATTCCATTAAATCTTTGGAGGATGGAGGCAGGGATGTCAAAGAATAAACTAGAAGGTTACCTGGGGTATGTGAAAAGAAGAAAGAAAGAAAGAAAGAAAGAAAGAAAGAAAGAAAGAAAGAAAGAAAGAAAGAAAGAAAGAAAGAAAGA
>JANRGV010000001.1:87369410-87406409 GCA_024734035.1 Alethe castanea | reverse complement strand
AGAGGAGAGGAGAGGAGAGGAGAGGAGAGGAGAGGAGAGGAGAGGAGAGGAGAGGAGAATGAAAACCTTTCCATCATGATCCACATTCACCCATCAACATCTAAGATCTATCACACAAAATTAGAGCATTTTCCCCTCAATTTTATCTGTAAAGGGAGTGTAGATATTTAAAAACTGTTGGTACATAATCTTTATACTAAAAAACCTTTAGGTTCTTTCCTTTTCAATAATTTTAATTTTTTTAAAAAAATTATGTTTATTTATATTCCATGTGTGTTTGCATGTCAATTTTGTCTCTGAGATTTTAAACCAAAAGAGGACTCAAATATTTTGTGAGAAATCTAAGAATTGGACATTTGTATTGAAGTATTGAATCCAGTGTTATATCTGCCTAACTACAGTGTAATTACATTGTAGTTCAAGTTCTGAACTGTTGAGATATACAGATACAGATATAGATATAAATATATAATTTCCCCTTATGAATATAACTTGAAAAATCTCTGTCTTATTTAAGCTAATTACATTAAAATTTTAATTGTTTTATTGGTTTGGACAGGAATTTTTCAGAAGATCCTAAAATCAGACATACAGGTAGCGGGCTGAGTTTGTTTTAATGCATACTTTTCAGTTCCTTATGAAAGTGAGCAATTCTAGTATGAAAGTCTAAACATTATGCAGCTCCACATAGTTTCCTCAGGACAGAACAGAGTGATGACTTCTGGGAACCTTATCTGAGAATAGTTATCAAGCCTTATCTGAAAATAAGTTTATAAATCATGAAATCAAAGATCCCAAAGGCATTTACATCCTGGCTCCCAAGGATAAAGGATAGGCCCCTAATAAAGAGAGAGAAATGACAATGCCAGAACACTCCATGTTTGTTTTCCAGCCAGCACAGCAAGCAAGCACATGTGGCCATGTGGATTTTGTTTAGGACTCCAAAGAAGTCTTTTTTTGAACCACTTCTGTGGTAAATATATGTGATTAATTTCCAGATCAAGTATTTTAATTGCAAGGGAAGGAACAGGATGCAGAATGGTAATATCTAAATGAACATGCACAGGTTTTTGAGGAATCCTTGATATGTATCATCTGTGATGGCTTAAAACAACCTCTGCACTGCCGTGGTCCTAACATGGTCAACCATGAAAATGCACATCTGCTTCACTCATTTTTTTCAACTTTATTGTGGTTTCTTTGCTTTTTGTTTTGTTGCTAGAACATAATGACTTTAATTTTCCTGTGTGGCTTTTCATAATTTTTTGAAATACATGTCTATTAAATTAGTATTGTTGTCCTTGAATTTATTGTAAAAAAGACACATGTACACAGATAATATGAATTTGCACTTTCCATCATCCAAATCTTCCAATTTTCAGATGACTTGATATATTACATATAGTCCCCAAGTAACGTTTTCAAAAATCATGTCTCCCAAGAGGAAGTCTGAAAACTGCAGATACTTCCCACTTATATTATTTTTCAACAACCATTTTTTTCTACTGGAATTGGGTGGATGAGGAAACAATGTCATTAGCTCTCTTGTGCAAAACTATGCTAGAAGTGAAGCTTCCTTCTTAGCTGGTGTTCCACCACTTCTCCAAATTATCACTCCATATGGTTAGAGAACAAGAAATGGATTCCTCTGAAGTGTAAGAATATTTCATATCTAGTTCAAAAAAAATCCATCTGCTTGGAGCTTCCTCTATAGCCCAATTCTCGACAAATTGCCACATTATGTTTGTGTTGAACATAAGTAAAACTCTATGACTACTTACACAGCTGCTGGGAATCAATGACCACGCTGTACAGCACAAATGAGTTTTGCAATGTAACAGCGTTTTAAGTTCAGTGTAGCTGAGCTCTAGCTAATGAATTCAGAATCTCTGACTCCAAAGCAACAGGAGGACACAAAATAAGGTCAATTCACTAAAAACTAAAACTAACAAGTGGGGTGTCACTATCACCCCATTAGTCCATTTCCCTCTCTATTTAAAAGGGTTTTATATTTCAGCCTAAGGAGACGTCTTCCTGGGCTTTTGTGGTGCCTTGGGCTTTGGTGTTTAGGGAAATAATCATCTTGCAAAGTGCTGGAGATAAGATGATATTTAAATAGCAGTTTCCTTCTTTGTTTACCTCTGCAAAAAGCTGAGGAAACAAACAGCTGAGGGAAACATTTTGCAAGCTTTTCAAACTTACAGAGTAAATTCAACATAGTTGCCCTGAATGTTATCACTGAGTTTTGTATTCATGTTTGATTCTTTACCAAATTAGCTCTTCTATGAGTAAACATATCTTTCACAGTTGCACTCCTCAGTCTATGTCCTGAAAGTAACAAAACTGATGGAGTATGTTCCAGATATGCAAATCAATTAGCCTACATAGTTACAACAAAATCTCAGTAAAATAAGGGGTATCCAGTTTAAAATAATCAGATATCAAATCCAGGTTATATAATTTTCTTTGCAACATTATATGCCAACTATAAAATCTTACATTATTTTATGAACAGTTACATCATTAATCTTGTATGCTGCAGTGGAAATTTGTAGACAACTGAAAGGATATTTGAAAACAAAACAGTGCAATGAAAAGAAAACCAGCACTCTTACCCACATTATCTCTAATTTTCAATTTGCAATCTTTTCACAAGTGATTTGTTTGGTAACTGAATTAAGATTTGAAAAAAAAAAGTGCACACATTACTAAATCATTTAGTAGTAATAACATTTTCATGCTAATTTTTTCAAAATAATAATAATGAGTACACAAGCTTTGCATTGTGACAATATCATCAAAGTTTGAACAATTATGTGCAGATTATATATATACACACATAGAAAAAGATAAAAGAAACATATTTTATCAATAGATAAGTATACTGATGTCTATATATATATATATATATATTTAGGAGAAAAGAAGGCAATAAAATGTAAAATTTAATCCATTATGGGTTTAGTTTTTACAGATCCCCAAAATATTATGCACAGATCTTTTTGGCAATAATAGAAGCTTGGACTTTCCTTCCAAATTCTGCATAGAGATTTTAACTGAAAATCTTCTGTTCCAGAAGAATTCAGCCTCTCTCTTCAAAATAATATTTTGATAGGTTTAATGTTAGTATGAATAACTCCTGCTACTTTTTGAATATTATTCTATCATTCAGTATTTGTCAATTTCAGTGTTACTTTTACAATTACAATATATTATGAAAAATATAGGAAGCCTTCTTTTTTTTTTTTTTTTAAATAAACAGTCATCATGGCATTCACATGATACTACCTCCACAGAAAAAATAAATAATTTCATGCACAGTACTTTCATGACATGGGTCTTCTAACTTCATTGACTTTAGGACCCAAGGGAAGCCCAGGCACAATTGTCAATAGACCTCCTTGAAATAAAAACATCATTTTTCCTTCTGCCCATTGCAAGGAAGACTGAAACTGCCACTGATAATTAATCCACTGAGAGAAATCAATATTGCAACCGGTTGGAGATGAAACAACCCATAGCAAAATAAACTTTTGCCATGACAGTGCAGCAGTTCTTCGAAGCATACTCTGTCTGGGGGCAGATGTGGAATCTTAATAAACGATTGCAAAAACTAGGAGGCAGTTGTATCAAACTGTTGTATTTTGTGCCATAAAGATGCAGTTCTTGTTCTTGTATGTGCTGACTCGCTTTTCATGACATAGTAATGGCCCCCTATTTGTAAAGTGTGAAAATGTTGTGAAACAAAGAACACAGGACAGCTTGCAAACAGCCAACTGACTGTAAGAAAAAACAGAAATGTTGTATTGCATTCCATTTATACCAGTTCTTGAACTAGACTGCAGGAAGTTAGATTTTGGCATGAAACTCTAAATCTCAAGAGAACTGGTCAACATTCACAGATGTATATTCATTTCAGCTCCCAGATGAAGGCCCAAATATTTCTTGTAGAAAAGATTTTAGGTACGGAATAGAATTTCAAAGAATTGAAGAGTAACTATTTTAATACAGACCCTTGATTGAAGAAAAAACACTTATATAAATCAATAAAAATAATAATGAGCTGAGTGCCACTACACATGGAAATCAAGCCTATAGCTGTCCTGGGAGTGGCATTTAGCAGGAAATACCATGGCAGTCAATGACAGAGTTCACTGATGCAGTCTCCTAGGAGCCCAGACTTTAGGGCCAAATGGCTAACATTTGATCCTGTGGTCTCAGTACAGGTGGTCAGAGAACACACAATGATCCATGTTCCTTTGTACAAAAGGCTGTTGCATTTTATCCCCTGTATGAACCTAAGAGGTTGATTTAGCTGATGCATAGCTTCCAGAAAAGCAGTCAGACTAGGGTTGCCTGCTTATTCTTTTGGCAGTTTTTATCAATCAATCAAAAAGATATGGAACTTATTTCAATTTATAGGCTTGGGTTTGGGACTTTTAGTCTGCTCCACAGCAATATTTATTTGCCTTTATCAGTCTCCTCCTCATCATAATGTCTGGTCTACATTGTTTGCTGCAACCATTTTATCTACTTATGCCTTGGGATTGGGGTCCTTCCAATTGGATTACAACTGAATTTTGGCTGACCTAAACAACACATATACCTTTGATGACAATATCATTTTAACAGCTTATTATATTATTCTTTATATTATTCACATATTGAAAATATAATGAAGATATAAAAAAGTAGAATTCATCCATTTGTCCTCTCTGAAACACTTTGAGGGTTTGTTTTGCTTGTTTTCACTCTGGTGATTGGCTGGTTTTTGGTTTGGCTTTTTTTGTTCTGCTTGGAATTTTTTTTCTTCTTTTTTTTTTTTTTGACAACCTTTTGACTGCTGGCTGGATCATTCTACTTTTCTGTATTGAACCTAAAGACATCTTTGATACTCAAGGAACCATCCTCTTCCATCTCAATGATTATATTGCCATAAAGAATTCCAAAAGAGAGCTACCACCCACTGTTAGTAAATTCTTTGATGTAGAAATAAATTTAGTTTCCAAAAATTCAACTAACAACACTTTGTTAGACCTAATACATGTCTTCACATCTACATATACCCAAACATGCAGCATGCAAACATGCATGCACATACATATATGCTGTAATTTTATTTAAATCTATCCAACTGATACTTTCAGTAGCCTCTGAAAGGCTCATCCTTAGTCTTTCCTGCCTGCCCAAGGCAGACACACCCTCAGGACACTCAGCTGCATATGTGCTCTCAGAAGCAGAAAGAATCCTGTCTCCACACTGCAGCAAGTTCTAAGAAAATAAGAAAGGAATAAAAAATGATTGGGAAAAATCACTTGCCTGACTTTGAAAATAAGGCAGGAGTGTTGCAAAAAGGAGGTTGGGGTATTTTTCCCTGAGAATGAACAAGTAATATCACTTCACTTTCCAATGAGTGCTGTACTATGAGTAGTGTCAAGCCAGAATTAGAGGCCAGAAAATATTCCTGTAAGCCACTTGGAGGTTAGAATTATCCTGTTTCTTTATACACATTTGCCATGGGGTACTCCATTTTCTTATCAGCTTAGGGAGAGATTTTTCTTCAGTCAGTAGCAAGTCAGAGTCCTTACAACAAGCTTGCAACAGGCTGGAAGACAAAGGATCACTGATAAAGGCTAGTCTGCTTTGGTTTTCATTGAAGCTTCAGTTCCGCATCAACATCCTACTCTGATATGGGCAAAAACCGATTTTTCAGTCTCCCCTCTGCCTCTAGTGGTAAGATTTTTGATCTTTGGGGAGAATACAGCTGAACATTTCAGGCATGGAAGAGTCTATGCCACCAGCCTTAAAGTAGTTGCTGTCAGAAGAACAAGCTCAAATACATCACAGGAGATGCTTGGAATATCTGAGAATTGTGTGTGTGTGTGTGTGTGTGTGTGTGTGTGTATTTCTGTGTATATTTTGGTATATAATCCTGTGCTCTGATATCTGATGGTGCAGATTTTAAAATAATCTTCACAAAAGCTCTGTGAGTCAGATATTTTTCTATACAGTTTTTACAGGAACAAACCTAAATGCAGCAAAGCAGGGAAGTCACCTTCAAGCAGACAACAGGGTGCAGAGCTCTGAGTCTTGTGATTCCCACCCTCCTATTAAAAGCAACATTTTAGTAATGGCAAGACAAACAGGAATGTTCCTCTAGAGAGAATTTTCTAGTGTTATGTTGTCCTAGTGTTCTAGTGTTGTGTTTTTTAACCTCTGCTGTACTTTGGAGAAACTGCAGTTTGGGGTTGGATTTTATAGAGGCCCACAGCATTCATGGAAGCAGACTAATGATGTTTCTTATCTGTAGATAGCTTGAGTCTGGGCATAATTCATTACTTTAGTTGCAGCTCCCTGGCTTGGGGAAGGCTAGTGGAAAAGGTATTACCAACCTCACTGCAAACATCTCCGTTCCTTAGAACTGAGTTTCAGAAATCAGGATTGTGATTGCTCCCCTCAGTCTCAGGTAGAGGGGAGCTTTCCCCAGCGGGGAAACTAGATTGAAACTGGTTGGGAATCTCCCTATGGGAGAGTGTATGTTCCCTTCTGACCACAAGTCACCCCTTCTCATGTGGATCCTGCTGCTCCACACCACTGAATTGCTCTGGCCACCTCCTTTATTTACCACTTGTCAGCTTTCCTGATTCCAGGTATCATTTCCTTAATAAATACTTATATCCCATGATTTCTGTTCTCCATCTTACAAGCACAGTATAAAAAGGCTTTTTCCTTGGGCTCAAGACACTACAGTAGCTTTCAAGTTCACTAGTCCCTCTACAAGAGAATATTTGTCTGCAGAATTGGCCTTTTGGGTGGGCAGACTAGGTACTTGCCTGATGAGCCAAACTTTGGAGGAAAAGGGCTGCTCACAGAAGCTGCTGCATGCTGAGTGCTTGCTGTCAGTGTTTCTTTTGTTCAAATGAATCACCACTGGGCATTATGACTAGAGAAGGGGTAGACACTTACAGGTTTTGAGTGTTGGCTAAAACATTTTGAGCTCACCTTCCCCCTCTAGGATGCAGGAAGCCTGACTTGGCCCTTAAGCCACACACTGTTGAAGGAAGCACACGGTGCTGGGCAGCTGCAGGCAGCCCAGACAAAGGCTGCAGAGACACATCTAAGGGACAAGTAGGAAAGGGAGAGGAATCAAGCCACTAAAGCACAGGGCAGGCCCCATTTGTCTGGCAGGGAAGCACAGGCAAATGTGGGATCATGTTCAGCAGTGGTGCTGAGAAGCTGCAGCGGGATGCCCAGGTGGGATGCTCTCACATCCCTGAGCACCGTGGCAGCTCGATCTGTCTTGTTTCTGGGCTGAAGTACATCTGCTAACCCACCACATTCCCAACTCCATGTGTTGACCCGAGGAGGTTTGATGAGAAGGACTGATTTCAAGAATAGATGGCCTGTGTGGCTGATTTATTTCTGCTGAAGCAGACTACCAGATCCTCTGAAGCTGTCTCAATTACCTCTATGTAAAGGCTGTTATTCTTCTCCTACAAGTAGTAGTCATGTTTGAGTGGCCCAATTTGTGCAGATTTGGCCTGCCTTGTCCACTTAAAAGACTATTAATCACCACTCCAGTTTATAAATCAAGGAGGCCAAGTTGCTGAGAGCAATTGAGAGGCTGAGGCTCCGCAGAAGCACTTAGCCAATTCCCAGACCCAGGCTTAGCATTTCTTTCTCCCCGCCTTTAGTCGTCAGACAATTCATCATCCTTCTCCCATTGAGGCAGAATGAGCCTGACAGAAGGATGCCTGAAAGCTAATCAATATGATCAACTTTAGGGGGAGAGCACATCAAAATTTTTTTTGGTATCTAAGTCCTTTAAATAAACACAACCTATTCACTTTAAGACTTGATGGTTTTATAGAATTTACAGAAGACAAAACCAAAAGACAAAGCACAAACTAAAAATAAGATGCAGCAACAAGGGAAAAACATACCACAGCCAGCCTTTTGCAGTAGCTATCTATGAGCAATAAAATGTCAGGCAAGGAATACAACTGTTATGATTGTGGATTATCAGTTTTGGGTACTACAGTCACACAAGATCTCTTTTCTTTTACAGCAGTGTCAAGTGCAATTGGCAGGCCAGAAGTCACAAGGAGGTCTGCTCCTACTAAATAAACATCAGCCTGTTCTGTGCTTGCATGTGGACTAATGAGGTTACAATAGAAAATGGATCTGCTCTGTAATAAGGCAGCGTGAGGGAACTTGAATGGGAGGTCTATTTTCCTATTCTGTAATAAGTTGCTTTTACATATTTCAAGCACAGACTTTTTTTGGAAAGAGAGAAAACATAAATTGTTCATTGTACAGAGGAAAGCATGAGTGACAACTGTAAGTGGAATAGACAGTTTCCATTACCTCCTCACACTTGCTGAAGAATAATTTGCAAAGGCTGGGTAAATTGTGTTTTAAGAAGTGTAATGACGTGTAATAATTTCCTGTCAGCATGTCAGTTACAAGCAGAGTGAGTTTGATAATTTTGGGACAGGAGATAGAAAGAATTGAGAATGGGGGGGAGGGAAGACAGAGGGAAGAAATGGGAAGGTCTTTTAGGATCGCTGGCCTCAGAAACTAATGAAAGCATAATTGTTAAAAAAAAAACAAAACAGGTGGAGTGCTAGATAAAAGCAAGAGCTGTGCAGCAACCCGCCCAGATACTAATTCCCATTTGCTTTCCCATTAATCTTGCATAAAGATTCCAGGTCACAGGTCCAGCTACAGGGAGTATTAAGCAATTTAGTAGGATGGGAAATGGCTAAGAAATCAGAAAATGGATGATCAGAAAAATTCCCTTTTCTCGTCCTGCAAAAGGCATCTGTAGCATAATGCGGTAAAATGTTTCTGCTCTCAGTCTTTCTGAGAATGGGGAAAAAAAACCCAAAAAATATGGAAAGAAAAAAAAAAGAAAGAAACAGTTGGGATGCATTTGACTGTCTACTCGTCTTTGAGAATGCACAGTGTGGTAGAGATCAGTAAATGCCACAGCTTATAGATCAACCTAAGATGAATGAGCCAGTTATTTTCACACTGTTTCACTCCTTCTTCTCATTTTTATCTTAAAGACAATATTGCCTGAGATTTATTATTTATTAATTTTGTTATTTTATCATGCTGGCACTTCTGTCAGGAACATAATATTTACTTTAATCCAGCCATGGTTGAATTAAATTTCCACTCTCCATTATACATATATGCACCTAGAGTTAGTCTGCTGACCTCATGACACTTATGACTGATTTGCATTGTTGTAAAAGCAAAGGAAATTTGACCCTTAACATGTAAATTTTATATTATCCACCCCACCTTACTGATAGACCATGATTTCCCTTCTTCAGTACATATGCCTCTCCAGAACCATTTCTTAAATTTAAAAGGACTGTTTCAAGCATTTCTTCATTTTTGGTGGTGAATTAGGTGTAAAATAGACATTTTTCTTAGAGAAGCTACTTTAGTATCGAATATAACAATTGGCAGCATTTTCCTAACAATCTATTTTTCTTCTTATTGCTTTTTTAATGGTGCTCTTGCATAACTTCTACTACTCACTTAAATTTAGGCTTTTAGAGGACAGAGTACTTTCAGCCTTAAATGTGCCTTAGAAACAAGTCTTCTTTATGTCAAATGTTGAATTCACTGCTTAAAATAGAACATTTACCCCTGGATATGCAGCAAGGTAAGTGATTTTTTTTTTTCACATCAATTTCTGATTTTTTTTTTCTTTTCTAATGTTTAAGAAGATGCACAGGTAGTCACATCTTGGGACTGAGCATGGAACATCAGCCCATTGCTGCATGCTGACCTGAAGAAAGAACCTGACATATCTTAATTGTGTGACAGTGCATTTGTCACCATTAATTTTGAAACTGATTGCATTGGAATAGTTAAGTTATGAGTGTAAACACATGCCAGACAGATGGAAGAGTGTGATAAGTCTTGCTTGTCTTCAAGGTGTGCCACTGAACTGGTCTCCTCAGACTGTGGCTTTGCTTTCCCTTCCTTATACTCAACTAGCACCATCTTGAAAAAAACAAAAAACAAACAACACAACAGAGAAAGCCATGTTAAATAAAGTTAAAAAACAACATAGACACAAAATAATTATCATTGTCATTACGTTACACATCATACCAGAGGAAAACATATTACAATTGTGACAGCACAAGTAACAGGTCTCAAGAGACAATTTCAATGAAGAACAGCTTTTACATGAGTGTTTTTCTCTGAGAATCTTCAAGAATCATCATTTCAAGTCTAATCCTACAGAATTCTGCCAACAACCATTTGGTTATTCAACCCAACTTTCCTTTAAAATGTTGCAGTGCAGAGCTCTATATACTGTTGCTCGGCATGTTAAACCCTCAGAAGGAGACATCATATTCTACTGAGGAACAACTCCAAGAAACATTTTGGGATCTGGACTGACAAGCAATCAAACATGAGCTAGTAGTAAAATGTAATGGTAAACAGCATATAAATGAGGAGAGGGGTGAGGGGATGCATGTGCACCCAAATAGGGGATGCCCAAAGGAGCCAGGAGTCCTTTTCAATTCTGTGAAGAGCTTCACCAAAGTGGTGCTGAATCATTGCAAATTGGCTTCTTGTCCCTCCTTTTGGGAGGATGTTGATGATATTGTGAGGTTACAGAAAGTAACAAAAGAAATGATCCATATGCTGAATAATCTGCCATGTGGTAAAACATTAAAGGAATTCAAGTGGTTTGGCTTATCAGAAGAAAGATGAAAAAATAAAAGATGAAGGTGGCTTCATTATAGTTCTATAAGTACTGTGCACTGAAGCAGCTTCTCATCTACTACAGAAAGAATAAAAAGAATCAACAGCTATGAGATAAAGAAGACAGATAAATTCATATTTAGTACTAAGTTACGCTTTTACAGCAACACTAACTACCAAGGGAAGTGGTGGATTCTCCACAACTTAATATATCCAAAGCATGGTCTGGAAGTCTGCCTGGAAGATATGCTTTCGTCAAACATAAATCACTGAGCTCAGGAAATAAATCTATATGACCTAGCGGTTTTTTTCTAGCCCTTAGATCCCATGTATTTATAAAATATGGTACAGATTAAAATTTAACTAATAGCTTTGAGACTTTCTTTGGTTTCTGTTAAATTATTGTCTGTTTTTAAATACTTAGTGGGTATCATGGCCTGTCTCTGTTTTCCCTAAGAGGCTGGGGTCAATTCAGAAGAATTTCTCTCAACTTTAGAGAATAATTTTAAAGGCAGCTAAAGCCATACTATGCACAGATGGTCATACTGGACTGAAGAGCAGTCCGGGGGAAAAAAAATGTATGTTTCATATTAGGATATCTCTCTAAGCTGTACAAAAAAAGAGTTTGAAGAAAGGGTATGTGTTTTGAAGTTTATGTTCTTTCACAGGTTAGAGAATTTATTCCAAACGAGAGCAAGAAAAGTTTGAAGGTTATTTTTAATTCCTGCTCTTCTTTACTTAGAACTTCTTGAAAAATAATTCTTCAAGAGTCTTTTTTTCTTTTACAAAGAGCTACCAATGGACCCCTCTTCAATCAATATGGAGATAAAGAAACAAACCAATATTTAAATGTCTGAAGTTTTAGCTGCTGTAATATGTAAGCATGAATTAAAAGCCTTGGAAAATTGCACCTTCATGTCTTCAAAGTGGCCATCATTTTCAATTAGGAAAATAATATATTATAATCAATTCTTAAATATTCTTAAAGGAAAACTAAGTATAAATGTGGTCCCTGAATCTAAGAGACATAAAGGAATCAAAATACAAATACAAATCACATATAAGTGCAGAAACTAGCAAGTCATTAGTATTTTCTGTAATTCCTCAATTTTCCTCTTTTTAATATTGCTATCATTACTGCAGTGGTTCTCATTAAGTTTGTGACTATAATTAGAATTTTCCACGTGACAGGCACTCTTCAGATGCAAAGGAAGGTGCAAATTCTGTTCAAAAGTGCATATTAATGACCATTGTGTTTCATAATGTTTCCATTTTTAAGAATATCTAAACAATGAAACTTTGAAATGTTTTCACTTAAATGTGGTGGAAGTAATCACTGTTTGCAAAAGAGAGATCAAACACAGACTAGGCTTACAAATCTTTCTTTCCCATAAAGATCAATTCTGCCACACATGGAAATGAGGAGCATGCATTCTTGACAGATACGCTGATCCTTGCCATTGTTACGGAGAGAGCTCGGACACATGGTGTGCACTGGTCTGTGAATCACCCTGGACTGACAGGAAACTGAGCAGATGCTCTTCAGGACTGTTACAAATACTTTCACCCTCTCTTGGTGGCTTGAGGCATGACCATATTCCAAGCCAGGGTCTCTCCCACCACAAAGAGGTTTTGAGTGAGGGAGGTTAAACCCACTGGAGAAGCTGCTTTGTCCCAGAGACATGGGTTGACCAGCAGTGGAGTAGGAGCTCCAGAATTCCAAACCCTCTGCTTTGAGAGTTTATACCATCCTTCCAGCACCAGTATAATATCTTCCACAGCTAAAGCAATCTGCAAATTGTCATTCTTCTGATTCAAATCAACTTGGACAAACTGTCAGAAATATGCAGTGGCTGAGGTCTGCTCTGCATCTCTGAAGGTACTTTGCTCCTGTACAGTCCTCAGTACTGTATTTCTCCATGTCGTGTGGACCTTTACTCACCTGACAGGATTCACATGGCATTCACATCAACCTTACGCTGTTGAAATGATAGCATCTTGACTACATCAGTAGCTACCCTACTGATCTTGCATCACCCATTTTGTTTATGTCTCAGAGCCTGACAAAGGGAAAAGACCAATTTCTTCTTTCTTCAGAATATGCTGTCCTCCAAAAAGTCAGGATACCAGTTCATGCCATAATGAACACCAAATGCTCTCTATACCCTGAATCACATAGCCACTTCACACAGTCGAGGACCACAGCAGCTTTATGACAAGGTCCAAAACTCCTGCACAATCAAGGTGAAAGGTTAATTTAGGTGGCCATGTGAATCGTACAGGACAGACCTCTGAGACAGATGCACCTGATCTTGGTAGGAGGGTTAGTGAAGTCTGCTGAGCCATGACCATTCTGCACAAAGAAGATGACTTGCCATATCACAGCATCACACTCGGAGTTGGAAGGGACCTCCAGAGATGATCTCATCCCATCCCTCTGCTAAAGCAGGTTCACCAGAGCAGGTTGCACAGGATCACATCCAGGTACATTTTGAATATTTCCAGAGACAGACTCAGCAACCTTTATGGACAACCCCACATTCTTCTGCCATGCCTTTGAGCAGAATCTAGATAAATCTTCAGTTAAACAAGAGCCAAATGTTACAAAATAAAATGCAGACAATTTTGGCCATATTGGTCTAATGGAGGCCATGTTTCCATGTGCAGTGCATTTCCAGTTGGTATGCTTTGACTAAAAACCCTCTTGCAGTAAGCTAGGGGAAGGCAGTAGAGCTAGAACCAAGCTCTGCTCCCTAGAGCTGCCTGTGACAGCAGGGAGTGCGACAGTGACACTTTAACCGCATTAACTTCACACAGTACTAAGGAACTCTACCACAACACCAAAATGTGCAGCTATGGGCAAAACTTAGGTTAGACTCACTGCTTGATATGTCCAAACAACAAGAGAAATGTGGAAATGCTTTTAGCCTCCTCTGCTGTGCAGTTGCTGCACATTATGCTGTTATGTGGGATTTTCTGACTGAGTGCCAGCATGGTGTGGCAGTAGGACTGCTCTGATCATTGTGAGGTGCCTCAGCTGATGTGTAGCCACTTGCACCCAAGTTCTCCTCTCAGATGATTGCAAATTCAGAAACTGCTGGTCTCATTTGATAGTATACAAGGCCAGTTCTGTTTAAGCTGCCCACAGCTGCATAATTTCTGTTTTATAGACACTGTGTAAAGCTAGATTTTTACTCAAAATTTCAGAGACTATGAAAGAAGTATGATGAAGTCCTGAGCTGCAGGCACTCTGGCCACGTTACAAGTACGGAAATGGTTTATAAATGCAGTTAAAATTATGAAAGCTCTATTATTTATGATGACACTGATTATCTTTCCCCATACTTCACTGACAAATTCAGCCACTGCTTTTAGATGAGATATCATACTTTGTCCACAGACAGCCCTAGAGGTAGGAATCAATTATTAAATACTGGTTGATGATAATTACATGATAACTTTATTGACCAAAATCAGAAAGGAATGTGTCATGTGTTCTAAATCTTCTCTATAAAATGAATCCTCTGAGAAAAGAGAATATCTATTCTGAAACAAAAAATTAGCTCTTATATAAACCATCTTTAGAGACCTCTTTGTCAAAAATACTAGCATCATGCTTTTAAAGCATAAAATGGGAGAACACATTTCAATCCAAATGTTTTACTTGTCAGCATTAAATGAAATCTAGATAACAAAGCAGAACAGTAATTCAAATTCAGTACTGAGGACCACATACAAACTGTGTCCCTGCAAAAATTAATATTTAAATTTAGTTTTGTATATTCTTGTGTCTTTCAATACTCACCTTTTCAGAAATCTGCCTTAAGTCTTCAAACTGAGTGATCTTAAATGAACCTTCCAAAAATCAGATAAAATTTACAAAAAAAGCAAAAACAATCAAGCTGCTTCATTATATTATGTTATTATTCCTTACAATTGTAGTCAGTAAAAATTTTAATGCTATTGATTAGTTTTCTGTAATTTTAGAAGAGAAAGTGTTTCATGAAGTACAGGTACTACTTTTCTGATTCTTTTTCGACATCATTAAAATAATAGAATTTCCAACTGCAAGAAGGAATGTAAAGAGGATGTAAGTGAAAAATAACAGCTTTGATAGCTTCATATTGCCTGTTTCAGAATGTTTCAATTTATATTTTGGGACCACTACTTGCACAGAACTATATATACAGAACTAAATTAAGAGATAGAAGGTATGGCAGGAATAAAAATCCACAAACATAGAGGAATGTTTGTGACAGAAGTATGAGAAACGAATTTTAATATGCATATCACAAATCAGACTTAGGAAAACAAGGTGTCTCAGAACCCCAGCAAAATGCTGCCCTAGCATTTGAACAAAGCTTTAATCTTAACATCATCCAAGGTGGTAAATTCTCCCAAAGAATGTGCCTAGAGACTGAAATTAGAATCACATGGATCTACAACTTTATGAAGTTAGAAGCAAGGGACAATCAAAGTTCGGGTTAAACAGCCTGGCCTGGTGCTCTCTCAAACCTTGGCAGTCAGTGTGGTTCAGTCCCTGTTCAACTGCAGACCCCAACCAAACTCACTGCATAACTCTTACTCTGTGCCCAGATTTGAGCTGAGCACAAGACAACCATTTCCTCCAGGAAACTGCTGAGTTGAGAGGATGATTTGCAATGCCCTCCTGTCTTAGGACACACAGTGCCGCCCATGATACCTACTGAATCAACATAGACTGGTTTCAGATGGGGAGAAGGGCCTGATTCTGGGGGAAAGTCAAGGTCTCATGCACACAGCATAATACAGCAGCGCATCCCTCTTACCTTCTGAAGGACCAGCTCCCCCAGGATGGTGACATTTGTGCACACTTGCATAGCTGTTCTGCTATGGCCTACTCAAGCACATGCAACAGAGTCAGGGATGGCAGAAATGGCAGGCAGCTGGGGAACTCAAAAGAGAGCACATTTTCTCAAACAAGGCTGCCAACATGTTTCCCCCATGGTTTCTCAGCTTGAAGCCTGTCCACGTGGTCATGTGCTAGGTGTGAAGCAGGGCACATCAGACAGATTTGTGGGTGAGTAGATGCAAGAGCATAAGGGACAGGTTCTGAGCCAGGCCATGAGGACAACTGGTACACCCTGAGGACATAACCAATCTGCCTTTATCTAGTGTCTGCCTTGAACATAGAGACATGGACAGCATCTCCAACCAGCTGGCCTAGAAGTCAGAATTTAATCCTGACCTGGGTCGCATGATTGCATAGATATATCTTTGTTTAAATTTTTGATTGATTGCCCCAAGCACAAAGGTAAGGAACTCAGTACCTCCTTCACTACCTGTTCTTTCAAAGAATATGACAAAAATCATATGCATTAACATGATAGATATTGGAAGAAGGTTGTGGGGATGCAGAATAAAAACTGTCTATTGTTATTCTGGAAGTGGGCCATCCAGCCATTTCTCCAGGAAAGTAATGCTTACTACAAGTGTAATCGCTGTAACTGAATCATTATGTTGTCTGGATTTTTCTTTTCTCTCCTTCTGCCTTGTTCAATACTCTGCCCTTGACAGTATATCTTTCCAAAGTCTGTTTCACTGAATAGTCTTCAGACAGTTCTGGTACTTTTAAAATACCAGATTGAAAGTCAAGTCAGATAACAGATAGAAATCATATATAACAGCAAAAGCACAGAATTAGCGGAAGCTTTATAACAAAAACAGTATTTAGAAGAGAAATGACTAATCAGTATTGGTTGGAATCTCCTGTAATGATGAATAATTCAATATATAACTGGTAAGAGTATCACTAGCCTGTATCCCTATACATTTTGTTCATCTGAGAAAATCACTATGTAAATAGAAAGAGCACAGAAGCACTCCAAGGCCTCTGTAACAATGGGAAATTCTTTATTTAAATGATGGAATTAACATCAGCCTGAGGCTTTCCTGTGAATTTTTGATGCAAAGCTGCAATTTGCATATCTGTGAGTGTGTATGATATAGATTATCACATATAAATAAAGATCTGCAGAGCTCTCTGAATTTTTCCTGTGCAGATCTATGAGTAAGTAATAGTGTACTGCCTATTTTGGATTTCTCTCTGTGCAAAGGAGCATTAACTTCCAAGCATACGAGAGTAATTTAAATTAGTGGTGTGCAATATATGGGTGGGCAGCAGTCTCTCCACAGTGGCTCTGCAGCAATTTTGTGCAGGAGCAGCAACAACTCAATCCAAACTGAGAGTTTGCCCCCAAATATCTCCTCCCTCTGATTTCCCCTATCCTTGAAATTACCTGTTAGTACCTGTGGGGTGAGGTGGAGGACAGCTGTCCCTGTGGTGTTGCCTCCCTGAAACTCTAACCAACAGCAAGCAGTAACCCAGAAAAGTTCAGCTATATGTGTGGCAGCAAAGGAGAGACTCAGAGAAGCCTGTGAACAAACCCAAGAGCAGCATCCCATCCCCTCCAGTGACTGACAAAAAAATGTCACCATGACCTGCACCCTGTCTTAGCTGAGGGCAGAAGAGAACCACCACAGCTCCTTTGGCACCATCAGACAAATGCGACGGGACAAGGCAGAAAACAGCCTCAAAGTACAGACTGTACAATCCCTGACCATGCACTAGCAACTGTCTGATCATTTGGCTGGAGTGGTAACATTACACTAGCAAGGAATTAACAAATGTGGAAGATAGGGATCTCCCAATATGTGGGAGACAGTCTTGATCCTTAATCCACTCCCACCTAGGATTTGAACTGCTGGTAACATCTGCATCCCCCCTAGTAATTCATCCAGCTATCCATGTTCCTCTTTGTTTATGTGGTGCCTCACTCTGCTCATCTAATCCTGCACTGATAATGGGAATCATTATACAAATGAGAGGATACAGCACAGATGACAACATAATCTATCATTTCTTCCTATAACTGCAATGTTGTATGATATTCATGCAGGCAGATCTGGAAAGAGAACCTTGACATATAAAGGGGCAGCACCACACTTACTTTGCCCATCTTTGAAAAGAAACACAAAGAGTGTGACACTTTCAAAAAATTGTTCGGCATATTGGTGTCACTGTTCATAAACTTGACTTGTTTGACTTGGTCATAGACTATCCATTGGTCTCTGAACGGCCACAGTTTAAGTGAAACAACGTTTTTCAGATATTAGAACTGTAGACTAGCTTAATGGATTTTTCTATTAAAAATTTTAACACCTGGAAGTGAATTTGGGTTTTGTATTAATATTTTGCAATTACATATTCAGGGATAATACTTTGGATAATGAAAAACAAACTTTTCAGAAAAGAATGCAGAAGTACAGTGTGTTTATGAACTCACTTATGATAAGGATGGACAAGTTTTATGTCAGCTAGATAAGGTGTTCACTGAGAAGCAACTTACTTGAAGAAATAACTAAAGATACAACTTTTTACATAAAAATCTATAGCAAGGATCCTCATAGAGGACAGTAAAAGGTACCAGGATCACATGACATTAATAGAAGAGCCTTAAAGGAACTCAGATATTATGTGAACAAGTACTGGTGACACATAGACTATAACTTAAAGAAATGTGGAAGAATATCCTCACTTTTATGGGTATGGTAGAGAACTGCAAACAGGGTGCATTGGCAAATTGTGAAAACCTCTAATGAAACCTGCTGATAAAACTGGAGACAGGCTTGATGCAGCTTCAGTAAGAAAGTCATGCCCTAAAGATCTGCTTGAAGCTGTTGAAGGTATGAGCAAGTATATGACTAAGCTTGAACAAAATGATTGAATTTCCAGGGGTCTCACCCAGGGTTTCTTACCATTGCTGTTTAAAGAAGCAAACTCTTCTGGAATAAAATAGAAGATGCAGGGATATACAAAGACAGAAAATAAAGAGTGTGAAAGGAAGGTTACCAGGGTGTGCCATGAGACTCTACACTGGCATGTATGCCTGCACCATGCTGCAAAAAAAGAGTTGAAAAGAAGGAAAATACCGAGATGACAAAGTGTTCTGAGACAGAAAGTTATTTGCAAAAGTCAGAACCAGCACTGTGTAAAAAATATCTCAGAGGAACATGCAACTTAGTGACTGATCACACGACAGAATGTCATTAGAGATGCAATGCCAACAAAAGAAAAAGGAAGGCATACACAAAAAAATATTATTAACTACACAGTTTTGGACTCTGTTATCTACTACTACTCACAAAGACAGCATTCACAGCTTTTTGTTCTGTATCAGGCAAAAAAAGCAAAAACACTATTAAGAAGGAAAAACAGTAAACCAAACTCATTATGCTACCATTATTTTTTATTAGTTCATATCCTGAATACTCATGTGGTTCTAGTCGTCACTTTTCACAAACTGACCTTACCCCAAAACACACAAAAAAAAAAGTAGAAAGAGGAAGAAATACAAAAGGATGTAAAATAACACAAGGAAACACATCAAAACCAGGATTTTTTGCCTGCAAAATAACCCGCTGAAGAAGGATGCAATGAAGATCTATAAAATAAGTATGTTCTTGACAAGGTAACTAGGGAACCATGGTTCATTTTTCCTCCTGACAAAAGAACTAGGACTACCAAAACCAATAATCACTTTGAAAGTCTGAAACAACAGAGTATTTTTTTAATACAATGCACAACTAAATACTGGAAGTTAATGTAGGATAAATTTATTAAACCCAACTGCTGTAACACATTATTTTCTGGATGTGATACATGGATCATAAATGAGTTAAATCAGCAAATCACAGAAAATCATAGATTAAGTCAAGGGGATTATCACTATATGTTTTTCTCCTCTTTAATACAAGCTCAATTTATTTTTCCGCTGCCCAAGAGAGATTAGACAGATCTTTGACTGGACCAGATATCATGGATCACCAAAAATGATCAACACCTTATACTGGTAACCACATCACCCCCTTGCTCTTGCCTTGAACTTGGTGCTGAAGTTCATGCTGAACTGCTCACAGGGCTGCTGTTATCCACAGAAATCTGTCAAAGTACATTGTAAAGGAAGGAGGAACTCATAGCAATTCTGATAATGCTTTTTTTCTTCCAACAACGGCTTTTGGACACATTATTGTGTTATTAAAAATAGACCTCACTGCTTCAGTTTTCATCTGAATACTCCAGGACATTTTGAAATACTAAAAAAAAAAGTGGCAAACACATTTAAGCAAGTGCAAACAAGGAAAGCAGTGTAGGTTTGCAGTGAGTGAAGGGGCCATGGTCACATATATCAGCACTACTGAAACACACATCTTTGCAGTTCCTCACCTGGGCTGCCAGGCTTTGAATGCATCCATGAAGGACGGAGATGCAGGAAGGAGTACTGGAATGAGCAACAGATGAAAAACAAAACTTAAATGCTTGGTTGCAAGGCTTTGTTGCTTGATAAAGTAGCTGGGAGGTCAGCCAAAAGGAGTGAAAGAAAAGAAACAAGCAGCAAGCCAGCGGAGGCTCGTATTTGGTAAAGAGGAAATGTGTCAATACAAGGGTTTGGAGGTGACTGCGCAGAAGCAGAAGTGTAAGTGAAATAGCTTATTTTGATGTGACAGCATTCTTGCTAGATTTAAAGCAATAAGTGAAGTGTTGCTAGAAGGTTTTTAATAAGCAATTTAAGAAGTCCCAAGTGCCTGAACAAAAGCTGTGTAACTAAGGGCATGAAGGGGATTCAAAGATTTTAAACAGGAAGGAAAACATGCAGCATATATACAGGAAGAGGTAATGAGAAGAGAGAGTAGAAGCAGCATTTGAACACAGCAGTTTTAAGTTTTAGTTTTCTAGGCTACAGCTTTTGCCATCTATAGCAGTGAAGGCAGACCAGAGCAGAACAGTGCAACTCGAGAGTCATCAAGAGAAATTAAGACAGATTAGAAAAAAATAAGATGGAAGAGAAAAAAAAAGTGATTACAGTTAGAAGAGAGATTAGATATACTTAAGCTTTCTTTTTATGGTTTTTATTTATTTATTTGAAGCTTTGGGTATTTCTATTAAGAAAAAGATGCTTCTGAGGTAGCCAGAAACTACTTTTACCAAGGCTTGCTGTTGTTGCTAAAAGTTGCCAGAACTGGGAAGGTGAGGAAAAGTTAAGGCTATGAAAGCTGGGGTAGCAGCTGCAAACATCCATAGTGTGAGGTAATGATTGAACTGTATCAGGAGTTTCTAGAGAGCAGAGAGATATATAATTCTACACTAAAGGACAGAAATAGCGAGAGTACTAAATAACACAGCATATAATATAGTTAACGAGGCAAATATTTTTAACAGGTTTGAGTTAGTAATTGAAACCTTGCAAAAGACTGCACCCGGGAAACAAATTTATTTGAAGTCATCCTTGTTTCATCTTCTAATTTTATGCAAGGACCGGAAATTATGCATTTGTGCAACGCCCAATAAACTTTTTTTTTTCTAAATATTAACTAAGAGATAAAAAATGAAGAGCTTTTTCTGTGTGAAGTTTGTGAAGCAGCTGTTTACAGTGAGTTCTGAGGTTGAGAGAGGTTTCCTGGTATAAATCAAAGCCGGTCACATGCTATGTGGTATTTCCACTGCGTCCTTGATTATCTAAGAGCACAGCAAGTAATCAAGAGTATCTTTCCAGCTCAGCAGAAGCTATTTCCACTGACTTTCTCTGAAAAAGAGGCTCTACTTCAGCTGAAGTATCTGCTGTAGCTGGGAAAATGGAAGGCTTTCTATTTTCCCCTAGGGGCTATGTGGCTTGTGTCCATCAGTAACCTAGCACATTATTAGCTACAGAAGTATTTACCAGTTACGGGAACCTGCTTTTCTTCTTCCTCTTCACTTACAAAACGCTGGGCTTTATATGACTGTTCGCAGGGTGAATTCTCACCACCCTCTCTGTTCAAACCCTTTGTAAACACACGCTGCTGTCAAGCGCCTGTGGGCGCGGCTGCCGGCGCAGGGAGCGGCAGCTCCGCAGGGAGCACCTGAGCCAAGCAGCCCTGGATGGAGCGCTGCTCTGCTCCTGGCGCTTCCCCCGCCCTGGCAATGCCTTCCCAGCTCACACGGATGAGGCACCTCCTTGCCAACACCCCACACTAGCTTCACAAAGGGCCCTTATCCTGAGTTTCTCCTCAAGGACCAGCCTGGTATAACTCGAAGTCCTTACCCTTCCTTCCCTGTCTTCCTACCCTGGTGTACCCAGGATACTTGTGCCTTTATCTCCTCTGGTATCTGCTCTGTTGAAAGTGGAAAAGGCATCCAATGCCAGACTGCACACATCCAGAATTAACTGTCCAATCATCATTAAGCACACAACACCCAGTAACAACATCCATCTCCTCCTGGAAATGCCTAACCACTAGAAACACAGAGCAGTTGCAAAACCTTCCCAGAAATCTGTTCCTATGCCTTAATTTTCCAACACCCAGGAGTGCTAACTCTCCAGTCATACTGAATTTCATCTCCTAGTTTTCCCCAGGCATTGAGAAAGACATGTATTAGAAAATTTCAGTTTATGCACACCATCAGAAATACAGTTATGTGAAGTTTTGCATAGATCAATTTATCATTTCAGGAAGAAGCATTACATGGGATAGTACCTCCCAAAACTTAAAAAACAAAGAAAAAAAAGAAACAAATTAAATTTTCCCATGAAAGCTACTTAATATAAAGAGTGCCATCTGCTGGCACTGTTGAAATGAGGCGTTGTTCATAGGCATCGAGGTTCAATAAAGTTTTGCTATGCCCTGGCAAGGGCACATTTCAACTCTAAGCTTTTTCACACTTTCTATTTTATTTATTCATGGTATTGCCTTCATGGAATAAAAGGGCAGTCAAGCACAGTGGTGTAGACAGCTCTTCTGTGAACATGGGGGAGAAAAGCATCATCTATTTATTCACATTTTTATATTCAAAGTGTGTCTTTGTTGTTTTGGGATTTCTGCATCTATTTTGCATCTATTTCTTTATCATTAATAGATTTTTGAAACAATCAGTTTGGAGAACATGAAAATTAAAAATATAAGAGAATTTCTAAAATACTGTGGATGAGATTTTTAAAAAAACTTACTTCACCTTGTGCCAAATGTACAGCTTCAAAAATTCGACTTGCAGGTCTCAGGTTGAGAAGCACATTATTGATAAAATATTATTGTATACCTGCTTGGTCACACGAATTTTCTACAACAGCATGTGGATTAAGCCTCCTAAAATGCTACTTAAATGCCTTTTAGAAGCACGGCCTCCTCCAAAACCAGGATAAAAAAATGTTGCCTGTAATGAGATGTTCCTTGTCTCCTGGGTCCTGAGCTGTGCCAACAACGAGCTGAATAGTGAGAATAACTAGAGAGGATGAGGATGAAGGAAAAGGGAGATAATGTACTACCTTGCAAAACATTCTTTTGTCTAAAGCCAAAGTTAAAGTAACATTCCCCTTTGCTAGCTCAATGACTGCTTACTGAAGAAGTCTACTTCGCTTTTGAGTGTCAGCATTATTTGTAACATTTACACTTCATGCTGCCCTCGTGAAGGGAAAAAAAAATCTTAGGAAGATTACATTCTCTGCAGAGAAAACAGAGGTTTTTATTATTATAAGACACCGGAGTTTCTGATTTCCAGCATGTTCACAGCACAAAGTACTTTATTGTCTTCGCTAAAAAAATCTCCATTCATATTGGAACTCACTCCCACTCCCTCCTCTTACTTCTTTAGAGGCCATTACATGAAAAAGTGTACCAGACCAGTTCCTGAATAGTTAAGCTCCTTCCATCTCTCATACTGATAACAGCTCTTCCATTCTGCTTTTCTTATAATGTTTTTTCACATCTGACTCTCTGTTTGACTTCCTCCACTTTGTTGTGCAGTTCCTATGAATTATTGAGGCAGTTCCCAGTTAAATCTCTCTATCCAAATTAAGCACTCCTATTTTTAACTACCCACTTTGCCATTATCATCATAGCATTTACTTCCTCTTTACTGTCCATTCTCTTATCAGTCAGATTAGCAAAAAGCCAAGAAGGTTGCTTTGCCAGGTACTAAAGGAGGCGAATATCTCTGCGTTGGTGATTTCACACATTGATGATACACATTATCTTCCTAAATATTTGCCCTTTAGATCTAGAAAATAGGATTCCAAAGAACCTCTTTGAACATCTTCTCCCACCTACCACAACTCTTTGAGCTGTTCAAGATAGTTTTTTATTCTTACAGTCAAATGGTGAACTGACAGCAAAAGGATTCTTCCTTTTGTTCTTCATGCCTCTTTATAATGACTTTCACACTCAGCCAGCCCCTCACAGCATTATGCTTGGACAGATTTCACACAAGACAGGGGTTTTTTTACTGATTTCTATCCACTTTGATGGCCAGTGTCTTAATATTTCTTTTCCAAAAAGTCGTCTTTCAGAGCAGCCTTTCACAGCTCCTGTGAAACTTTGGCCTTCTTTCTTCCTTTTTGCTTTCTGCTTGTCTGTTGTCTTCTCTTCTTCTTCAGCCACTAGCCGCTGCTGTTACCATTTATTCAATCTCTTCCTTCTTGCTGCTCAATATTCTGTCTCTAGAGGTTGCACCTCATCACTTCTTTCACAGAACAAACTCCACAGAGCAAACTCCTTCCACAGACTTCCTTCACATTCTGGTATTTTCCTCTGCCTTGTCATCATTTTAATGTATTTCTAGAGGTCTCCTTTTCATCTGGGGATCTGCCAATCAACCCATCTGCAACTACAGTTATGTTCATGCTCTTTCCTTTCATCTTATCTGTCATATTCAAACACATTTCTGTATTCTACCCTCATTTCTAGCTGCATTTCAGTCTCTCACACTTTTTTTTTACCTGAACATTATGAGATGACCCTTCATGCATATGTAAATTCTGTCAGAAATTCACTGAAGTATAACATACACTTACAGCTTCTGCATCCAGTCATCTTCATGGTTTCTGCCATATTTTGGACTTCTTCACTGGTGCCCAAGCTGCTACATTTTTTTTCTTCTTTACCTTAGGTTTAAAATTGAACAAACCATCTGCCTACCAGTGTCCTCCCCAAAATTCTTTTACTAGACTCATACCAGCCTCTAGTTGCTTTGATTCTGACACCTTCTTACCTACATTAGCCCACCACTTCATTTAGGGTTAACTCTGATCAAAGGCCATGATCAAAGACTTCCTCTTTGTGCTGTTTAAACTAAGCCATATGGCTCTGCAACACAGCTTATCTAGTCTTGTTTGAACTGGTTGTGCACTTCCATGCACAGCAATCACTTCCAATCATAGTAAGAAATTCATGTGGATTTTCTGATGCACTTATGCCAAAGCTCACATTACAGTTACCCCAGGCAGAAAAGTGCCCAGTGCTTTGGAAGTCTGAATCAGAATTTCATAACTCCTCACTCATCCAGCAGTAAATACTAGAAGAAGGTGGGCATGCTTTGCTTCTGGGGTATGAGTTCGGTGGAGTTTCTTCTTTTTCAAAACTGAAACATCAAAACAGAGTTCCAGCATGAAAAATGGACAGGGCTATGCTGCTGGATAATTTGGGAAAAATATACCAAGAGTCTAAACCCTTCCTAATGAAGCTGCAGGTATTGATAAATAGAGGGAGGACTTAATATAATGGCCCTCTCAGTCCAGGCAGGGTGAGATACTTAGATGTTCTCTGACATAGCCAGTAATTTTCACTAAATAGTTCATTTGGGTCTAGACACTCCTGATTTCCCCCCCGTCTCTTTTTATTCTCAAAATAAAAAATGTGAACCAAATTTTAAATTTGAACTTAACTCAGCAGAGGTAGAAGGTGAAAAAAGTGTATTTTATTTTACTTTAAAATGCCTAGAACATTTTGGCTGCAATAGAAAAATCCTTTTTGGAAAAAACCCACCAGTATTCAAGATGTTACCCAACACTGCAATAGATTATAATAATGCAGAGGAATGCCATGTCTGCAAAAAGAACCTAGAGTGAGAAATAGGACTGAAAACACAGCCCTTGATGAACTTAGAGTGTTTTTACATCTGAAACTTAGGCCATTAAATCCCTGCATCAGAAATCATTAGGATGACTTCAGATCCCATAGTATTTTCTTACTTTTGAGGCTGTAATTTCTTTTTTTAATGTGGAAGTGCTATATGCTATACTACCCTTCTCCTGGAATTTCATTTCACGATAATGTACATATTAGCTTTCAAAATCTTTACAATTTCTATCATGAAAACACAATATTCAGAAAATACTAATGCATTCATGCAGCTTCCAGAACTCTAATAGCACAAACACTAGTGTATTGTAATGTTACAGCTAAAACTTGGACTAAAGAATCAAAATAAAATGTTTCTAAATGCCATATATTAGACTGCCTGGCTTGTTATAAGGTAATAAACAGAAAGCTTGCATGTAGTCATTCATGGTTGTTAAATAAGATTCTTTGTGACTTGCAAAAAAACTAGAACACAATGAAGAATTATCAGTGCATTCTCCACGGAAGTCATCTACATGTGTTTATTTAATAAACAGAAGATGGCTTTATTATACACATTTGATTTCCATATGCAATCGTCTCCTTATCTGTCACTTGTATCTAAGCAGGGTGCTTTATACAAATCTGAAAATGAAAAATTCAGAGCAGGGCACAGGAAACTCATTTAATGTCGAGTGCAGTCAAAATCAAGATTTCTTTATTTGTAGTAACAACGCTGTTAAATCAGAAAATTACTCTCCTTTTCTGCATGTCCTTCTTCCTTTACAATTCAGTTGTTTGATCATAAATTGTCGAGTGCAATGACTTGTCTCCTCCACTTTCCACACTGGTCGAGACAGATTAAAAACTCCAGCATACCACCAACCAGTCTCAGCATACCATTAGCATATATATGAGATTTGAGACATTTTCTAATATTCTCCAGCAGAACTCATCTGTCAGCCAGGTGATGAATTATAAAAACTCTTAGCTTGTTTAGAAAAGAGGGGGAGAGTGAGAGAAAGAGAGAGACAGAAGAGGAAAACACGATCCCACCTTTCTTTTTCATTTTACCCATCCACCCTTGCAGTTAGTCATACAAATAAACAGTAACCTCAATAAAAGAGACACAGTGTGAGACATTTAAATACAAGAGCAGCAGAGCACAATTAAAGGCTCATGGAAGTAGACAGAATTATGGAGTGGTCAGTGATCTGCATAAATAATTTTGAGCACATTTTTTTCCACCTCATATTAACAAGGACTCATAAGGTGCATTTCAAAATCCACAGAACTATCATAAGCTAATAAACCAGCACAAAGACTGTGTAGAAAGTAGTGGAATAATTAAAATGCAGAATCCATCCAAATTAGAGAAGATTGGGATATTTTTTGCAACCGTTCATGAGTTCAACAAGTTTACATGCACATTCTGAAAATTTTGTGTATTCAACTAAAAAAAATTAACATTCCTTATTTGCATTTCATTAACCTGTTTCGTTTTTTTGCTGACTAGAAGGTGGAAATTGGACAATGATTTCTTGTGACTTAAATGAAGATACTATGAGCACTATGAGTAGGAAATAAAAAATACATGATGTCACAAATAATGAATACTTTTTCAAATATGTCAGTAGATGATTACAGTTTATGAGTATATCTGAAAACTATCAAATTGTTACATGGATGCTTTATATTAAAGAAAGGTTAATGTCTATCATCATAATTTACACAATTACCAATTCCTAATACCATTTTTTCTATCTAATTAATTAAAAATAATCTGTATTTCCTGTGGACTCTTGGAATTAGAACTGGGAAAATATTAAAACATAGATACATACATTTTTCCACAGAAGAAGTTCCCAGGAACAAAGCTCTTCACAAGCTCTAGGAAAATTTGGTAAATACTGTTTAAAAAGGGAGAAAGGAGGTATTTTAAAATTTAATTTTATTTCATGCCAACATTTTTAATATATTAACTTCTGAGTGTGACAAAAAAAGGGTTTTTTCCATACTTTGAGGGGTAAAAAAATTAATTCGAATTTTGTTTTCAAAATAGAATTTCTGTTTAAAAATTAACCTACCCATAAAGATAAAGAAGAAAAACATTTAGAAGTAATTAAATAAATAATTTATTTTTCATGAGTTGCATTAAAAAAAAAATTCATAATATATTACAAGTATGTTACAGTGCAAGTATGACAAGACAAATTCCATTAGACTTTAACTAGAAGTTCTGTTAATAAACGTACAAGTGAAACAATGCGTATAGTAACTTGTTTTTTGCCCAGAAATGCATTTGACATCCAGGGCACTACACATCAAGCTGGTATAAACTATGGAATAAAGACATCATTATTTTTTAGGTTGGAATGCGTATACAAAAAGTGAGAGATTTATGTTAGTAAACAATTTGATAGAAGGTTGAGATACAATCCTATTAACAATAGTATGGTATTTGTGTTAATATACATGAGATGTGTGTCAGAGGATAAAGGTTTTAGCCAGTAGAGTGATGACATCTATGCATACATGAACTAAGAAATTAATGTGTATAAATTATTAGATGTATAGAAAAGCATTATTAAGGAATGGTTATTTGGAACTGATAATGAATGCCAAGTAATCAGTATTTCCTCACTAAGCTGTGAAGCTTCTGAGAACACAAGTTAGCAGCTAGTGAGCTATTTTTACAGTTGGAGCACTTGTTCCAAGTTTTAGCAATAAGCAGAGTTATCAAAATCATAATCTGTTTTGGTTTCCATTTGCAGGTGTACACAATACCATTATTAATTCTTGCATTTAAAATGCTGAATTAATTTTAGGAACAGATGTGCAACTGGTCCTTTCTCTCCATGATAGTCACTATCTGGTTGCAATACATCAGCATTTTTAAGGCATTTAATTTTAAAAATGATAAAATAATTTTTAAAAATTTGCACTCAAACCAATACTTGCTCCACCAAATACTTGCATTTACCATCAAAGAAAAGCAACAGCACATTACTAGACATATTAATAGTAACAAATTAATAAATATAAAGATAGATAAATATAGATAGTTATATATATACAAACTATGCCTCAATTAGAGCACAGTAAGAGACATAGTACACAATGGTATTGCATTGCCAGGTTTCTCTAAAGTCATAGAAAAGAAACTGTGACATGGACATCCAGCTGTTTCTTTGTCAATTTACACTGAATATATTCAGTGAAATTACCAGCACAAGAAACATTACACTGAGGTACTTCATCCTGATTTTCATTATGTTTTAGAGCTACAACTAAGGCCTTTTAAGATTCTGAAAAAAATCTCCTACTACACTAAAGAAGAGTGTTCTAGGACTAAAAAAGATAGCTTTGGAAATCAAAACAGATGTTCTTGCAAGACTGCAAAGCCAGTGTTGTAGATTTAAATGATCCGGATAAGTTGCAAGCTGAAACTTTCAGAGATTTGCCAGCAAAACTTAGCAGTAAAAATCTGGTTAATATTAAAAGCAGAGATGCTTTTCCAACATAATCCTAAATGGATTTGTTGTATCTCATTTTCTTAAGCAGCTTCAGCAAAGAAGTGGAATGAGAAAAAGCAGCATGCTTTTACCATCTCCACTATGGAAAACGATGTGGAAAAAAACTCTAAACCTGTGGGTCTAAATCAAGTCCCAGAAAGGTCCTATTTTTAATTGATTATAATTAGCAATAGAGTATCAAATAAGAATATGGAATCTAAACTGACTCAACTTTGTAAACTCAGGCCCATCTGCTGGTCAAAGCTGAAACAAAGATCTCACATTTATGTTTAAGGAAGCTTGAGTCCGGCTGTGCACCAGGCATTAGAGCGCATTAGGCGTTTCTTCTCCTAATACATCACATAACTGTCTCTGCAAAACAGAAATTAGATTTTGCTAATTTCAGTGTAGATAATATATACTTGGTAGTTTTTCCTTTAACAAAGCCAAGGAAATGGTTAATTCTTCATTGATCTGTTCGAGTATTCCCAGCTGTAAAAGGAAAGAAGTGGAGAATAAAGCAGAGGCAGTTTCATTGTATGATATAATAAGCAAGATTATTGGCTGAAAAAGTCTTTTATCAATGCAAAATTCATGGAGGAAAAAATATCACAGAAATTATGTTATTGGCACATTGATAAATGACATGCCTACTTAACTGGGATCACTGCCAAGGGACAGATCCAGTTTCATGCAGGGTTTCAGTCCCCCTTAACAGCACCAGCAGATAAAGTGGCAAGTAGTTTATTTTGTGGTGCTTGCAGATCTCTCCATATGTGGAACGGTAGGATAAATGTCCTTTAGTCATGCCATTATTGATCATTCTGGCATTAGTCTTACCAAGTCAAAGTCATCTAATATATATGTTACACGTGTTGCAATTGATTTAAAATTTTTAATTATTTTCCTGGGCGCTGCTTAAAATAATTTAAATAATCTCAGCATAGTGGAAATTAATATGTCATAATCAAGATATTTGTCAATTATGGATAGGTACAGTTCAAATGCAAAGACAGTAACAACAGACACTTCCACTGCTGCCACACTTTTCCCCACTCTAACAACCCAGACACACTTATGTTTTAGCTGAACTTCCCACTAAAGCCCTGAACCACATTCTAATAGTGGGCAGCTTCAATAACTCAGACGAAACCTTACAAAACGTGGCTCTCTGACAAGGTATTCTTCTATTTGGGAAAATTATTGATCCAGCTCCTCTCTGAACTACGCCATTTTCCATCTGGAACAGCTTAGAGAAGGAAGAATGCATATTTAAGACCAGTTGTCTTTATAAGAAATTTATATGATGGTGGAAAACAGGAAGGGACTGCATTTGCTGTCAAAATCTCTTTAAAGCCACCTTTTGCTAGCAAATTATCGAAAACTAACCATTTCAACAGAACTTGCTGAATCAAATTCTCCTTTCATTATGATCTCTTCTGCTGTTCGTTATTATCTTGTTCATCTTGTTCATTTTATCTCCTCTTTCCTTCTTTTTTTTTTTTTGTTCCCTTTGGCTACTTAATAAACAGACCTTTGCAAAACAAATGGCTCCCCCATCTTCCTCTCCCAGGTGAATACTGTGACCACTAGGCTGTAAAATGTCCCTCTCTCAAACTACTCTACACACAGCAGTACAGGTGGGAGAAAAGTGATTCCAGTTCAGGGAAGGATTCCAGTGATTCCAGTTCAGCCCCTCAACAGGCAAAGTTGTAGAAGATTTGAAGCCTTTCAGGCAGCCAGAGCTGGCTCAGACTTCTCAGTAATGTCAGCAAAATTGAATTTTGCCTTCTGAACACTGCCATGGGTGAGAGACACCCTTGCCATGGGTAGGGATGCAGGGAGGAGGAGTGGCACCCAACTGAGTAGGACGATGGAGAGCTCACAGATCCTCTCCTGTCTGCACTGATTTGAGACACTGCACTGCAGCACCGACTGGGTGTGAATCCCATCCAGAAGCAGAGCTTGCCCCATCATACTCACCCTTTTTGCAGCAGCAGCAACAACAACCAACCCAGGCACAGTCATGCTGCTGCTTTACACAACTCCTTGCTTTGCCTGCTCCTGGAGATAGCCCCATGAGCAGTGAAGGGCTCCCAATCCCACCTTCTAATGACATGTTTGGAGACTGCTTTGCTAACCACGAACTTCTGCAGCCAAATGCCAATACAGTTATTAGCTTTTTTATTAGCTAATAACTTTTAAAGTTATTAGCTGTTTTCAGAAGAGTCTCATCCCAGCAGTCACTATCCAGTACCATCTCCAAACACTTCCTGGAGTCAGGTTTTTAAAGGACTCAGAATTTGATAGAAGATCTACTATCTTGCTTCCAGATGGTCTAAATTGCTCTTATTGATCAAGTCTGGGACAATTATGATCAAGTAAAAGGAGCCAAGATGCCTGGGAGCCAACATTCAGCCACTGAGCCGCAGTTTACAGTCTCAGATTTCGATCCACATTAATTTCGATCAAATTAATTCTTTCTTTAGGTCCATTCATTTGGACACCACAAAGTTTTATGTAAACCTCATCAATTGCATTACACACATTAAACAGCAGACTTGTTACACTTTATACACCACCAACAGCATGTCACAAAACAGCAGCTTGTCAAAAAATAAAGTACATTTCTGTACAAGCTTTCTCTGATAAATCTTTTTGACCACACAGCCTGCTCACCAAACCTGCATGGGCAACGAAGAATGACTTAGGTTAACATAATGGTGAAATGGAAAACAGTTGGAGCCTTATAACCTCCAAAAACATAACATAGTATAAACTATCCTAATTTACACGAAGACTAGTGCACTGTGTTAAGGTATAAAACAACACCTAAATCTGGCTCTTTCCTGCTCCCTGCTTATATAAGTTTAATGCTTTGCAAAACTATTTCTGAAAGTAAAATTTTGAGAGAAGGTTGATACATTTTGTAGATAGTATTACAGCCAAAAGAGAGTATATCATCCTGTACTGAAAAATACAGGAATACCAAGACATCTAAACAAGCAATAAGGTGAGTAGATATGATGATCAGCTTGTCTTTATAACAGTCAGGGGTCTGGTATTTTGGTAAAATTTTATTTATTATTATTTTAATTTTAAAATATTTATTATTTATTATTATTTTACTATATTTTTGGGAAATATTATTATGTTATATGGAAAAAGCATAAAATAGGGTACAAAGATACAAAAGTTAATTATCCAAATTTCTGTATAGTTTGTTTCATCAGATGCATTTAATTATAACTACAGAACTATTTAGACCAATTAAGAACTAGAATACAAAACAAAGTTTTCTTAAATAAAAATTAACATTTTTAAAAACACGTTTAGTTTTTTAAGTTATATTAATTATTTCAAGTATTTTCAAAACATACTGACAGCTGGATACAGAAAAGTAATGACTCTTTAAAAAAAAAAAGAAAGATGTAATTTCTGGGTAGACCTTGAAACAATCACCAGCTAGGACAGGACTCCATAACCTTCAGGTTGCAGGAGAGAATATCACTGTAATTAAAATGGAACAGAGCTTGGGGAGTCAAGAAATTGCAGGAGAACAAAAACATCAGTCTAAAAGCAGTATATCAAGAGCTGACTCCAGGGATGAAGGGGTAGATCAAGTGGGGCTGGAAAATGGGACTAAAATTCATAAGAGTTGGGCAGAGATGTGTGAACTGGAAAGCACAGTAACACAGCAGGTAGGAACTGAGAGGAGCACCCAGCAGAAAATGTAACCTTTGTATTCCTTGGTTCCAACTAGACCGTCTGGAGAATCAGGACCGACAAGTACAGTCATTTTTTTTTTAATCATGTTCCTAATGTATTAGGGGTATTTGGAAATAATAGTAAAACAATTTTTCTCTTATAAACTTAGCATTCGTGGATACCCACTAAAGATAAATTTCCAAAAAGACTACAACTCTAAAGGCACATGAGACATTCCACTTCCATCCAGAGGAGAACTGTAGCCACAGCACACACAAAAACATTTTACAGTAGGCTACTTCTGGATTTAATTTGTTAAATTCTGCCTTTTGTTCTCTTCCTGGCTTATTTCCTGTGAAAAAGATGACTTTAAAGGGTTTCAACTACATATGTTTAAGTGAAGACTTTGGTCAGGATAGAGGGAGTTTTCATGCCCACATAAGGTCAGAAAAGCAATTTGTGGTTGAATATGTCAGATATACTGTCGGAAAAGGTCCAGCTCCAACTCAGGGAACTGACATGCATACATTTTTTAGGTTTAAACTGTGCTGTAAGATGCAGATCATGAGAGTTCCTGAACTGAGATGAGGACTCAATGAATTTCTGGCAAATGTCTGCTCTCCAGCATGATGTCTGGGGTGCCTACAGTCAACTCATATCTCCATTTTGGATGACAGTGTTTCCTAAGCACTGAGATAGTAATGCAAATGCATTACCTTTTTCTAAGGTAACCCTAACACATATCTTAATCTGGGAAGGGAGATGGTTGAAGACACATGTAACTGTCTCTTTTTCATTGTACACACAAAGACCTTCCCTCAGGACATTTGGACAATGATGAATTCAGTCTAGCCCAGTGCTCAGTCACACACGTGGAAATATAGTTTTCTTTTACCAGATCAGAGTACCAGTATCAGCTAAAAGCTAAGGGACCAAAGTCCTAGATACTCTTGCACCTGCAAGAGTTAGAATCCATAGCTCTCACTTTTCCAGTAAAGTCCCTTTACCTCTGAAATACTGATTAGGCTTAGGACTGGTTCATCTTTCAGCTTACCCGAAAAGGTGAGGGCAATATCAGAAAATAAAAGATGGGCTGAGTAGCTCAATATCCAGATTCAGCTTATACAGCCTCAGCTCAGGTACCCAAATTACAGGAGCAGTAACACTCCATGTGCCGTTGTCCCACGTAGGCAAAAATCCAGTTTTAAGTGTCCTTCACCCTTTGAGTTCTTATCTCTTTATTGCCTGGGTAGATAGTGAGTTAGATAACTAGTTTATGTTTTAAACTATCTTTGCTATAACCTTAGGTCTGTGTTCACTCAGGTGCTATGTGTCCAGCATGGGACACCTGATCCTGACCACGATTGCAACCTTGCTATGGTTTGAGCCCACGGCAGCAGCAGGAGAATGCTGATAAGCATTGCACAGACTGCAAAAAAAACCCCAGAAACCAGCATATCAAAAACAAATACAGAAAATTGTAAAACACACTTGATGGTTGTGAAAAGGAGGATTAAAATTATTCAGTGATTATAGTTGTTGCTAGCTCATTGCCAACACAGTAGTCTACTACTTCATCCTTACATGTATCCTTTTCATAAACCACCAGAAAAAGCTTACCACATGCTTGGAATAATAATTCTATCCAGAATGGTAGAAATCTCATTCTTAGCAAGAGAAGAAATAAAGTCAACATCTTTCAAGACCACCAAGGACCTCAGCTCTCTTCAGGTCTATTTGCTACTGATAAATGCAAAATAATGAGAAGAAATAGAAGCATTACTAAAGGAAATGTATATAAAAACATTAGTAAAGGAAATGTTAATAAAAATAATATACTGAGTTAAATCCCCTTACAACACCTGTAGTTAGCCATTTGACTCAGTCTACTTCTTCATAACGAACCTTAAAACAGTAAGCACGGTAGGAAGTGTTTCAATGACAGCTGTAGTAGATATTGTTTGCCCCGGCAAGATCCTGTTCAGTACCCAATGTCAAAATTTAACTATAGAAGTTACTATTAAATAAAGTTAGTTCAGACCTTTATGAACCTAATTGCAGTGAATCTAAATTATGTATTTAAATAACCACTAAAATCAATGAAATATGTTCTCTCTAACAAGTGGAAGTTCTACCTCTCATATTTGCTTTCTGGTATGTTACAGATATGAATGTAGAAGTGAAACTACACCTCACTGGAATCAGGACTACTAGTTTTACTCTCAGTAAAATTTGAGAGAATTGTGTAGGATGGCCAGATTGATGATATTTACAAAGCTCTATCCTATGCTGTCACAGACAATCCAAAAGGATTGAGAAGAAAGAATCTGTTCCTTTGCACCGTGCATCTATCAAATCAGTATGTACCAATTCATCTCATTTCCTGTCATAACAAATTAAGCAACAATAGCAAATTTCAGCTGGCAAATGAAATGGTCAGAAGATTGGCACTAGACTACACATGGTTGCAATCTGAATCTCACTCTCTTCTCAAATGTGAAACTTTCTTATAAAAATGTTCTGCGACTATGGAAATGTATCTGCATTCTACCATCTCCTGAGCCCATTAAGGTAACTGATAGACTTTAGATCACAGTGACTTGAAAAAAATTACTTTTTTAGTATAAAAAAAAAGAAGACATTGAGAGAATAGAAAAGAACAAAATCCTACCTTTTCAGTAAAAACACAAGGCAACAGAAGCTTTGGAACAAGTGATTGCCAATAGAAGGATTTCATGCTCTTGTTAATTAAAGGAACAAAGAAAAAACAGTGCAGTAGCCTGTATCCTACATAACAGCTTCTACTAATAAAAAGTAATAGACAATTTCCTGCATTCAATTCTTTTGAATACTATTATACAAGGTAATAGAGTTTTGGAAATGGAAGTCCTAGCAGCCTGTCAGAAAGAGCTTTCTTCCACTTTTTTTTATTAAATGACTAAGTGCAGCAGTCTGTGTCCTATCTCTCCCTCTTGCATCTATTGGATTGTATTATTTTACATTTTGATTGAAATGATGTCACCAGCAGATAAAAGCCTGGCCCAGGCATTGTAATTGAATCAGCCTGAGTTGTTTATTCTAGTGATCTACAGCGATGCTTCTCTTGTCCTAACACAGAATACATAAAAGATCCCCTCTTGTTTAACATGCTACTGATTAGATCTATTTTTTTTAGAAGAAGGAGAAATCAAATTGGGGGGTCGAGAGAGTATGAACTGGAGTTTAGGGGGAAAATTGGAAAAAACAGATGAGAAGAGACACCATCTGCAAAACTTTCCATGTGTGACTGAAAGTTTAAACAAATAAATTTCACACGGCATCAGTACCAGATGCAAACAGATTTGATTGACAACATTTAAATAACAGTTAATGGGAACATCTACAATTTTTGGAAGGTTTTTCATGCTTAGGTCCTAAATCAGACATGTTCAAGTGCTTATTTAAAAATAATGCTAATCTTGAAAGAAGAAATATTTTGAATTACTGGGGGTTTTGCAGCTCTAAAACATACGGTGTGTTGGATATTAAATTATTGTTATTAACATGTTCTGTTTTCACTAAAAGCATTTTACATTCAAAAAAGAGATAAAACAACCTTCCATTTCACAAGTTGTTTCAAAAGTTGCTTTCTTTGGTAATTATTTTAAGAGGAAGTCTGTCTTTTATGCCAAGTGCTGTTTCTTTGTCTTTGTAGCTGCTCCCCACACATGCCCCTGCCCCCTCTCTGGCCCCCCAAAAAGCCTCAGTCAAATATAGGAAAAATTGCACTATTTTATGTATGTCATGTGCATACCTTCACACAAAACTTCCTCAACAGCATTTTTGGTGGCGGTAGGGGTGGTGGTGGTTTTTCTGTTTTTCATTTGGTTTTCGGTTTTTTACTTCTGCATCTTTCCTTAAAATAAAGTACAAGCATACGAGGTTTAGTAGTAGGGCCAAGATGAAAATAAGCCAAGCCCATCAGGCAATTTCCAGAACTGCTTTCTACTTTAAATCTATGTTCTTAATTGTTTGCCTCAAGTCTGAAGCTGGGAGCTTATTTAATTTGCTATCTGTATGAGAAGGAAACAAAGATGTACTTTCAGAAAATATGTAAGAGATAAATAGATTTTCTGAATACAAATAAAAA
>JANRGV010000001.1:87323757-87369357 GCA_024734035.1 Alethe castanea | reverse complement strand
AAAGATATTAGTGAAAAAATTAATTTTGGGAACTTTTTATAATCCATTTTTTAATACAGGAAACATTTGTAACAAGACAATTTCCACGTGTGAAAATTTCAGCTAGCAAAAAAAAAGGTTTTTTAAAAGTAAAATAAAAATCTATCTACAATCTCTCTCTATATATATATCAATTTACTTTTATTTCCTGAAAATTCGCTACTATGTATAAAAAATACATTTTCCCATACCATTTGCAGTCTATTTAGCACTCCTAATAACTTAAGTATAAAATTCACTTCATAATAATTGCAGATACCCAACAAAAAGACCTTAGAGACCTTCATTTTTTTGGTAAATCATTTATTGTCCTGAAGGTATTGTTATTTGAGAGTATTTGTGAAATGTGTTTATTAATATTTCTAGTCAGTGATCAACTTGGAGCTAGGAAGGTACAAGATGCACTATCTACATTAATAAATATGTTTGTTTGCTGTGTATTGTAATGAATGTATTTTGACTGAAGTTAACCCTTTAATTTGCATAGATTAGATCAAGTTGGCTAATACTCTTTGCAGTTACCTTGGTTTTCAACACTGCTACTCACTATGAAAGTACTCATAAAAACAAAACTGAAATAATGAAGAAATTAATTCAGATCTGTCATTAATAATTTTAAAACAAACTCAGTGCTTTATTTGAATATAAATGTGTATCACATTTGGCCTTGTAACATAGAGACGTACTGTTCTGTGACCAAATAGGGAGACCTATACTCACCAAAGCTATGATCCATATTCAGTCCCTAGAGCTGGTTAAATATAATTTGCATCACAGAGGTTACACATTTAGTCTCTGGGGAAAAAAAAAAAAATAAAAAGTAGGCAATGTTGATTTAGCCTCCCTTCAATACTCTCCAGCAGCTGCCTCAGGGAATAGCACTCAGAGGAACATCCCAATATGCCATGCTTTCTCTCACCATCACCTTACTTCCTTGTTAAAGCATAAATGGTTGGTAAAGGCAAATTGATTTCAACAAAGGAAAACCATTGTGAACATGAGCTCCAGCATCCAATCCCCCTAAACATGAACAGAGAATTATTTATAATTTGAAGATGCAGAATTAATTTTTTATTAGCAATTTTCATGATTATTGGAGTTTCCACTGTGAATTCCTCTGATGTCTGGAGGTCTGGCAAATATCCTAACACCATCAATGGGATTTCCTATTTTAATGGGAGTTGTTTCACATGCTGCCAGCAGAAAGGTGTGAAGCAAAAGAAAGCCTATAGCTTCCATTTATTGTTTGTAGTAATTTCCTTTTATTATTTGTAGACAGTATCTTATGACAGTCTTTCCTTGCGAGATTTGCAGCCACAAGCACATTTGATAAACCAGTTAGAGATTTGTGCAATCTGATCAAAATAAAATTAAACTTTCAAACCTATTAAAGCTTGCAAAAAGAAATGTAAGCTGGCAAAACACCAAGAAGTGAAAAAAGTGACCACAAAACAGACAGCCAAACAGTAGTGCATGTGTCAGAAATGCAGCAAAACCTGGGAGAGATGATGCATGGCTATTTGCTCGATTTAAATAACTTCAGATTAAAAGACACTCAAATCCCAGGACTAATGATGTTTAAACTGGAAGATAGACCCTACACCCTTCCTTTCTCCAGTGCTCTAAGCATGTGGAAGCCATCTCTATGATCAACAAAAAGATCACATAAGAGAGTAATTTGTTGGGCTTTAAGGGGAATGGCAAAACTGAGGTTCAGAACAACATAGGTTTCACATTAAATAATGTGCTTTTAAATCCTGAAAAAAACAATATTTTTTTTCCTTTGTTTAATTCATTCAGGAACCTGAAATGAGTGCTCAGCTTGCATTGGTAGGAACATTACTAATATTTCAGGTCTGTCTTTAATCATAAAGCCAAGCTTGAATAGAAAATAAAATGACAAGCAAGATGCTGAAATTTCAAGTATATCCTGTCTCTAACCAAGGTATGGAATACAGGAACAAATAGGGTGTTCATGATAAGAAATGGCAGTTTCCTCGATCAATTGTCTTTTTTAGGATATAAACAATATATCACAACCTAAATCCAACTCTTGCTAAAGCAACTCGAGTAAGAGACCAGATTTTCAAAAATGCTGTGCCCCAGCAGACTGCCCTGAAGTCAGTTATTTAGAAAACTAATTGAGAAATCCAATATATTATCATGCTTTTGACAATTCTGATCCAGAGAATGTAAATAACCACTGAGATAGCCAAGTGCACATAGGTCCTCCTGCTTTTTCTCAAAACTGATACTTCAGCTCTGTTCTGTCTTTTTCTAAAAAAATAATTAGTTGCACAGCTATGCAGCTCCTTCATAAAAACAAAACGAAATCAACAAAACTGTGTTACAGTCCTACCATTAAGGAATGGTAACAAAATCCATACAAATAAAGATGTTAGTGTCAGTCTTTAAGGGGCTATTATACACTAAAACAATGTAGAGACATAAATAATTCTTTGACTATATATATGCAGATATACACACACATGAACATACACGTCAGGAAACCATAGAATGCAATTTCCTTCTATATTATTTATTAAAAGATCTAAAATCTGATTAATTGCATTGTACAAAATGTGATTCTTTCATGAAATACACTGCAGCTGAGAGAAAATGTGTCTGTATAGCACATTTTTTTCGTGCAAAGTCTGAATATTTAGAAAAGAAAGTTTACATGTCATCCTGTTCCATCTTTGCATGTACTTGCTCTTTATCTCTAAAGCAGCATACGTTCCATATGAGAGAGGGGGTTGCCATGGTATCTGCACTTTAAAAAATTGAATAGCAGATCTAAAAGAAGCATAAAATCGATTTAACAAGTTGTCATGTAAGTTACCCTAGCCCATAAGGATGAAGTCTATGCACCTATTTCTACATTTAAAAAAATATTTAAAAAACAAACAAACCAAAATAACCCCACAATTGTAATTTTTTTAGCCACACAACTAAATACACTTTTCATTAGGTTGGCCTCATCAACTTACAAACCATTTGGTCATGCATGTGGATTTTCAATCTTTTTTTTCCCTTGTCTCTTTAAAAATACAAAACACGTAAGAAGTAAAGAAATAACTCTAAGAAGTGATCCTAATACAGCAGATAAAATGCTGACATATAATCTGAGACCAACCTTACTTAAAAATTCATTTATTATCTTCTTACTCATTCTAAAGAAAAGACTTTTGAATAAACGCCTTGAAAATGGGTGCATTTCTTTTTCTTTTTTTAACTCAGAAGAGAAAGCTTCATAACTCTTACTTTGGGACTTCTTTTAGGCGCAGGCACAAAATAGTCACATTTCTAGTGCCCAGTTTGCAGGGGAGGAGTTCTTGCCTAGTTTCACAGCAAATTAGAGAAACTGTGGTTTACCTCTGTCTGTTTGTTGGTTGGGTTTTGTTTGTTTGATTTATTTTCTAAAGAGAGAAATATGAATGGAAGAGGGCAGATGGAAGATGACAGCTTGTTCCAACACTACATCCTCCCAACTTCCCTGCAGGATAGGTTACCATCAACTCATTGAGTAAACCCCTCACAGAACTATTACCTCTACCAAACATCCTCCTTGGAGCAGTACAGCCTTTGGGAAAAGGTCAGTGTTACCTAGCAACTAACAGGCAGTGCCTTTTAATAAATTAACCCCTTCATGTGAGCTTTGGTGACATCTCAAATCACAGAAGGACACTGGACATTTTATTTTCATTTTATAGGGTTCAACTGTCAAAAACTGCCTGACAGAATCACGACTGAACCCAGAAATTATTTTAAGGATTGGATTTGTTCAGTGGAATACATAATCCTAACTATGCTCAAATAGAATTATGCTGATCTCCTGTAAACCCATACAAAAATCAAAGGCTGCTTCACAGAGAGTTTCAGGATTTTGTACGCCAAGTTTCCACCTCCATGGTCCCAGAAGAGGACGGTCCTAAAACACAGCCAAGGTCAATGTTCAAGACAAAGTCCCCAGAGAAGACAAGGACACTGCTCCTGCTGCAAGGTGGGTGTGCAGTCTTACTGACTTGCTCTCCACTTTGAATCTTACTTTGAACGTAAACCCCATATTGAAACAGGAGATGAATAAGACTGGAATAGGAGAGGCTCTTTGGCTCAAAGATCCCAAATAGCTGACATTCTGGGGATTATAGAGCTCAAGGTAAATGCCACAACTGTCAAATAGGGGAAGTATGAGTCAGCGCTAGGGAATGCAGGCAGAAACTGTGCTAAGAGTAACTAAGGGGACAACATCTTTACCTGATTATTTACTTGTATCCTAGGACTCAGCCACAGCCCATTTTTTGTCTAGGTTTGCTCTCTCTCAATGAAGTATCTCTAGATCAACTAGCTCCCAAATTTATATACTGCTCACCTACCTACTGGCATGTGCAACCTGAGGAATTGGCATTCTCCCACACACATCTCTCTATGCCATGAGGCACCAGAAGAATCATCAGAAAGCTCAAAGAGAACCACAGAGCGACCATTACTGCGGGCTCTGTCAAAAGGACAAATGTGCATCCTTTTAGACACAGCCATTACCTGCACAACTCCTCTGTTTTTACAGAGAGATGGAGATAGAAACATTTTCTTGAAGTTGGGTGAGAAGCTGTGTTAGCTTTTTTTCCTTCTTACAACATAGCAAATATTAGTTTTGTTAAGGCAAGCTCATGTTCTAAATACTTTGTATGGAAAATGAAGGAAGTATAATTAACATCTACCTATCTATAAGATGGCCGTACTCACAAAACACCAAAAGTTTTCTCTTGGATTTAAATCCAGTGACTTAACCAAAGAATTCCCAGACTCTCCCTGCAGTCTTTAGCCTAATTTATGGTACGGAAACACAGTCTTGTCCAGTTATTCTCTAGCCAGCAGTAAAATTCACTTGGCTTTTAATCCTAGTCCTGCCTCAGTGAGAAAAACGTCTAGTTAACTAAGTAAAAAGTTAAGGTTTTTCTCCGCATCTCACAGTTTTGCAAAAGTATGTATGCAAGAGTAAAAATACATTTCAGAAAGAAGAGCCAATTGTATCAATTTTACACACTCCATTTTATGTTTTATGTACTCTCCCAAGGACACCAAGATAAATTTATGGAACAAATTTACAGAATTCTCTCTCTTCTTTTTTAAAGGAAATGTAGGAATGTTGTGTGAAAACTGTAACTTCAAGAATACATCTAAACCCAACCCTCCCCCACAAACATGTCAAACCCATGATAAAAATTTAAAAGATGGCAAACCTGAATGACACAGATAAAAGGAATGCATTATTCCAGAAAAATAAGTATCTTTATCATAAATTTCAAAAATGGTATTTCATTTTTATTTTCCATATTCTTCTGAGTTTCTTTGCATTTTTTATTAATTTGGACTTAACTGTTGATATTAATACCCTCATCTTTCTACCAGATCAGAACAATTTATTTTGTATCTAGTAAGGCATTAAATATTTAAAATTACTCCATCCAACACATGTTAGACATAGGTTTGCCAGCAAAGGACTGTCCATTTGGCTACTGTATTATATCATTCTTCAGGTTTCTTAGTCTTCACTGTTTCTTAATAACCTAATTAATTTTAGGTCATATGCATTCCTCATCACCATCTTGCTTCTTCTGCAGGAATAAAACAAATGGAGTAACAGCAGAACCACCATAACTAATGTTAGGATTTTCTTCTTAAGATGTTTGATAAATTGTCTAAATATATATGTGCTTTGAGCTGCAGGACTCATTAAAAAATAATCCTTTTTTAAGGCCAAGAACAATAATTAGATCAGGACTCGTGTCTGTCAAGTTGCCTTTTTTATATCACTAGATTAGGAATTTAATATATAATACATAATAGACTCCAGGCCTTCTCCAGAGCTACTTTGGGTTGGATCCACAAAGAAGGTAAGGGTGGAATTTATTTCAATTAATCTGTGAGGCCTACAAAGTAGTTATCAACATCTGAATTATACATTTGTTATCTTTTTAAAGCCAGTGGATGAAAAGGCATTTCTGGGATACAGATCACCTTCTCAAAAGCTAGATGCCTCAGCTAGGTGAGAGAAGGGCACCCATGAAGTGTTCACCGGCTGGAAAGGGATTCTAGATGACCACTCCAGGTCTGGAAGGACAAACCTGAAGTGGAGTCAGCCACACCCCAAGGATTCAGAAGTGCCTACCTGCAGATCATTCTCTGGACAGTATCCATGACTGCTTTGGTCCTTAGACAACAGCTGTGTCAATCTTCTATGTCTAAAAGGAATCAAATATGAGAGTATCTTTTACATACTTCATATATTAATTGGGTTGTGCTGTGGTAAGCCTTCCAAAATACCATATCAAGCCAACATGAAAGTCATCAACTGAAGTACTGCACAGGTCCTAATCCTGCTGCTCATTCTAAAGAAAACATAAAATATTTCCAAAAGATAAAATTCAGTTAACTTTTTACTAATGTGTGTTTTAAAGAAACAGAGCATGTTCACACATAAATATTTAAATACACACACACATGCGCATACACACACACACACATATGTATATCCAAATATATGTGAAGTAAGTCAGTAAAGGAACATAATGGGCACAAAATCAAAGTTAGAAATAGAAAAATTAAGCACACAAATCTTTGGCACTGCAGTGTTAAAGTACTATTTGGATGCAAAACTTCCCACCTGCAGTTGAAATCCTACTATAAAAGAATTTGATGACATTTTCATTAAGTTGAACTTTTTAAAGTAATTCATCTTAAATATCCTAGTTGCAATTTGCAACATATTTTTGGTATTTTGCCCTATCTACCTACTTCCCTATAGTTTTGACTTTATGTGCTGGGTTTTTTTCTCACTCTCCTATCTCAGTGTTGTGAGTTCTGTCTTATTTTGTCTCCTTCTCCTGGCAGGCTGGACAAACAGAAATAACAAGAAAATTTTGAGACCAGAAAAGAACAATTAAAAACATGCATCACAAGCGATTCCTTTAAACTAGTTCTTGTGAAAATGCTGATTACGCATAATAAGCTCTTTGTGTAGAAGGTCTCAAGAATATCTCCTACACTGAAAAGGAACAAAAGATTACTGAGCTGCTAAAATACCACTGTAAACCTGCTGTTTTGTTCTGAGAGCTTACATCCTGATTATAGCATTTTTCTTTTTTCTTTATTTAAGAGTCCTTTTTTTATTGCAGTGCAGACTGGACATAAACATTCCTTTGGATCCTGTGTGTAAATAATGAAAACATAAAAACTATGGATTTTTCCCCTATCAAGCAGGTTAATAGTTTAATTGTATACGGTTATTCTTACATTAAAAGCTGCATACCTGGCAAGCTTTATCGGGTAACAGGGACTTTTAAATGTGCCAATGTTTCTACAGAAGTAACGCGGGTCAATTGCAAAAGGGATAACCATAATGATTAAATCATTAAAATTTTGTCTATGCTTCACAGAGCATAGAGAAAATTAACTTCCCACCAACCTCATTTTTCTGCTGAACATGAAATAATGATTTTCTGCCAGTATAATTACAAAGCTAACATCTGATAGAGTCAGCATCCAGGGGGGATTATCACATGCATGAGTATTAGACCTCATTACCAGCTTGACTGCAAAATTATTACATCTTGTAATTGGATGGTGAGATTTATATACAGATTGGCTGGGTTCTCTGTAAGATTGTAATTACAAGCTTCGTTGGTTCGCTACTTATCACACGGTGCAGGAGGAGGCAAAAACAAGCAGAGGAAAGACCATTTCATTAAGCCATAACCCTATCAAGGGAGGAGCACTGTAACATCCCTGTATTTATTAGGCCAAACAGAGCTGTTTGCAGAAGGGGAGGCCATTTATTACCGCCTGACAAATGGGATTTCATTTATTTAACCTCAGTGATCTATTTCAGTAAAATGTACAAACGAGCCATCCATTTTATGATTCCGGAGTCAACGCCTCAATTATCTAAAGGCTAACTGACTGTTAAAGCACCCATCTGCTAGGATGAATTCATTGATTTAATTTGCTTCATGTTACTGAATGATTCTTAGCAGACAGGGAGGGGATGGAAGGGGAAGGGAAGAAGGGAAGGAAGCAAGGGGGCGGCTGGTGGTTTAGGAGAATGCATTGGAGTGATTCAGCACGCCGGCGCCTGTCTGTGTCTGCGCGCGCGCACCCCTAGTTTTTTTTTTTAATCCTTCAGCACAACAGAAGAAGGAGATCAATAGCAGCTTAAATTTTATGAGACAAGGAGTTAAGTTGTTCAGCTCGAGCCAAAACACCTTTGTTCTACCATAACAAGTAATCTCTGTGGCAGAATTAATATTGACAAGCTGGCTTCTTTGTAGCTAATTTTGTGGGTGCCTGAGCCAATCGGGAGCCTCGCAGTAATAGAGTTGTTATTAGAGTTCATTATAAAAGCTGTGGATCAATGGCTACACTGGAAGGGAGAGGACATGCTGCAGCAGAATGCATATGTATGCTCAAGGAAATGAAATCCTTTTAATGTCCTTGCAATAATTTATTCTATAGTTCTCTTTGACTTAGAAAAAAAAAAGTCTTTCAGAAACAAAATAAAAAGTGTTCCCTTGTGAGGACTTTAATTTTATCATAACACTGAAACTGATAGGAAGTAAATCAGGATTTCAGGGGTGGGGAAATTCAGGGAGACCTTGTTACCCAGCTCTGAGTTTTATTAGAACTGGATTTTGTCTGGAAAATACCACCACTCCCATTTTATCCAAATCACACTGGCTGGTTTGTGGAAAGCTTATGCTGCATTGATGTCTTTTAAAACACGCCGTTTTTCTGTTCTCCCTAAACCCTCTGTCTCATTAAATCTGATTTTTACTTTTTTTTCTTTGATGGGGTGTCATTTTGTAGAAAACATCTTTACATTCAAGGAGAAGAAGTCACAAATACTATGCTAAAGCTTTTTTCCCCATGTTTCTGGGAAGGAATGACCTGTATGCTGTGAGTTAGCACTTTCAGCAAGCTGACAAGGAGTTCATAGAACACAGCTCTTTGTAAAAGGTTGCCTCTTTCAGCTATAAAAGGGCCGTCCTTGATGTAAGTGTTCCCAGAGTAATAATCCATTTCTCTTGTGGCAGGCACCACCTTATGCTATAATCTTTCCCACAAGCTCCAAATCAGTAAAAGAAGACTGTTTACTGGACAATTTTCCCTACATCTCAATGTTAAATGATAGTGCATTAAAATGTGAGAATATCACACTCTAAGAAAGGCAGGAGGATCAAAGGGAGCCCTCACAGTGAGTGAGTTGAAAGAAATTAGCATCTTTTGGTCATGGTTTCCAAGATATAAAAATATGGCATTTCAGGGCCATAAGTTGTTTGCTTTGCTTTCTCCTTTATTTCACTATAAAAAATAGCCATTTATTTTTTCCATCTCCCTATGCTTGTCTCTGCCAAAAAAATTGAATCACTTTCAATTGATGCAATTAGACGGGGTAAGTCCCTTGTGTAGACACTGTTGTTTCAATTCCAGCAGATATCATTAAGTCAATATAAGACACTCTTCCACAAAAATAAGGCCATCAAGTATGAGCACTGTTTAGTCTGTTAGGTTTGGGGTTTTTTTTCAATTACCACAATTTTCTCAAGGATTGACAAAAACCAATCATATCAATTTTCTCAATTTTTTTTTTTCTCCAGACATCTGTCTTAAAACTTAGATTCCTGCTATTTGGTACAGTAACAGAAAATACTGTGTGTGGAAACCAGTGAATTAAAGAAATCTTGCTATCACATTTACCACCCTCTTTATCTTCCATTTTCTCCCCCCAGCTAGAAGCAAGTAGAGGCATAGTGTCTGCAACCAGTGACAGGAGGCATAGAAAATGAGGAAAAACTTCAAAATACAGGCATCGTATGAAGCCAAAAATCTTAGGGAAAACAATTTTTTGTTAATTAGAACGTTTTGAATTTGGTGATTTCTTTCTTTTGCTTTAATACAAACCCCATGCAGCTGTACAGGTTGACTGCTGGAAAGCAGCTCTGCAGAGAAGGGCCTGGGGGTTCTGGTGAACAACAAGCTGTCCATGAGCCAGCAGTGTGCCCTGGGGGACAAGAATGGTATCCTGGGGGGTATTAGGAAGAGCAATGCCATCAGGTTGAGGTAGGTGATCCTGCCCCTCTACTCAGTCCTGGTAAGGCCCCATCTGGAGTGCTGTGTCCAGTTCTGATGGCCTTGCTTGAATAGGGAGGTTGGACGAGATGACCCACCGTGGTCCCTTTCAACCTCACCTGTTCAGTGCTTCTGGGATGATAAGCTTAAATTTCAGAATTTGAACTGAATATACCTTGCCTGGAACTGCACTTTGAAAAAGACTGAAAGGGTAAGTAAGTCTGACATATTCCCTCTTCCCCCAGTTCAAATAAATAATTTTTCCAGTCACTCTCTGTTGATTTCCTCTTCTCTTCATGACAGCTAATTTCTGATAGTGAAAGAATATCAAAAGAATCTTATCTGTGATTTTTATGGCTTGTCATTCTGTTCTCTGACATTCACATCCCTCCCAGGATCTTTCTGAGGGATCCTTATGAACCTCAGTCTTGATGATTTCATTGTTCTTTGCTGTTCTTTATTTGTTTAGTATGGAACGTCTTTAAGGAAAGGGGAAAAGAGAATTGGTAAACATATCCCAGAGGTCAAAAGGAGTTTCCACAGAAATAAAATTATTGCAAAATGAGCAAGATCCTGCAACAATAATGAGAAAAAAACAGCAAAAAACTTTTCAGCCACATAAAAGAAATGTAAAGTCAGATCACAATGAGACTGACACAGAGATTAAGGGCAGTATGGATCTGGCTCAAAAATTAAATTACCATACTTATAGAAAATGGAGATAAAATGCCATCCTTAGATGTAAGAGCAAGACAGCTACTGGAAATGCAAAGCAGAATTTCCCCTAGCAAGTTAATATTTATTAGGTAGATATATATTCTGGTAGACCATCCTTTTTTCAGCATACTGCTGTAAGCACTCTGTGGTCAAAGAAGCCAAGAATTACACACAGATGACCCATGGGAAGCCCAGTACAGCAATTGCAAAATTAGCATTATGATTTCTCCCATGCATCTGCCCTCACTAATATATCTGTCAGGCCCTCAGCCAGGCCTTCTTAGTGTTGGTCAGAAGTTCCTTGGAACACCAAATTTCTTTTTGCAACATCTTTTGGGACACTCCATGTCAGTGTAATACAAGCATAGCAATCTTAACAAATTGTCTTTAGTTCTCCATTCTCTTCCTGTCAGATTTCACTGCTCTGAACCACTGTCACTCCTTTTTTTTTTTTTTTTAATTTTTATTTTTATGATTATTCTCCTACTTTACTCCATATAAAGTCTGGAAATTACTCTGTTCTCTTTTTCTGCATGATGGAGCACAGAAGGTCTCTTTTGCCTTGAATCCTTGATTGCCAACTTTGAAGTTACTTCTATATATCACTGCAGGCCACTATAATCTCTAGTAAAGTATCTGCAGCTGAAATCCCTCCAGCACCAAGATTAGTCTTTAATTCTCCTTGATTTCAATGGAGAGAGAGTTTCATGATGCAGATCTGATGCTCTGTCACAGCACTTGCTCCAATAATTTCACTGTGCCACTCCAGATTTACACTACACTGGAAGCAAAGAACAATCAGGCCACTGTGGTAAACGGGTAATTCGTAGGAGACACTCTTTCTTTGCCACACATTTACCCTTAGTGGAGATGAAATAGATTGTGGAGTTGTATTTGCTAAGCTCTCTTGTCACTAGAAGAAATGTAGCAACATCTAAGCTGCTGTTCTTACTGGATATCCCATAATACCACTACCACAGCAACAACTTTAGAACAATACACTTTTGAGTCCTCAAATGCAGCTGGAATTTCTTTCTTTGGAGTTTCTGCTTGCTTTCTGAAAATATTTGAACAGCAGGGGAAGCCATTCATTAGAACACACATTCTCCAGCCTTACTGCTCACAATTAACACAGGCAATAAACCACTGAATACAGTTATGTGTTGCATATACAGCTACAGTAAAAGGCAGCTACTTTTCAAGTTCCAAAGTCACTTGTCCTTTCACCCTACACCTCAAAACAGGCCTGAGGCAGGAATGTATTGCTAAATACAGGCCCCAAGGCACACTATTCTTCAGTAAAATATGTGTTGTAATGAGTAACACTGCACCTCTAATAGTTTACCATATCATGAAGGAAGGCCTGCAGTTATCTCAATCTGAATTCTGTTCAGCCTAGTCTTATCTACTCATTCATTTATTTTTTTCTTTACATATTTTCAATACAACTCGATTGTCCATATACAAACAAACAGATGTTCAGTGCCAGTTAGGCAGTGATTTTTTCAATGCAAGGGCCAATATTTCCACTAAGTTTCATGAGAACAGCATATATGCTGGGACCTTTGGAAGAGCTGTTTTTCTCTTTTACAAACTCATACTCAATCTAATCTACATGCACTAAGATATGAAGCATTTCATAAATTAAATACGTCCACAACTCAGTAAAGACATTTGCCAGGGAAAAAAAGAATCAAACAATGTAGCCATGGCAAGCTGTAATTACAGCTCAGATCCAAAAGCTTATCACAAAACTGGTATCTACAATACATACATTCTTTCTCTTCTTATTAGAAATAAATTCTAGAGAAAAGCAGTATCCAAAACTGGTTTTCTTTCTAGTAAATGTAGGTCAAAGGGTTCCTTAATGTAGCACATAGGATAGCGTGAGCTGAGCTGAAGAGACACCAACTTGGGATGTGTGTGGATAGCTCTAAGGAAATTTACTGAAAAGGAATGTTTATTGAATGGGCTTGGGAAGAAATCAAACTGTGAAGGTGTGTAGAGTACCAGATGTCTCTCAGTAAGTCTTTAAAGCAAACATAGCAAAAAACTCTGACTGGGTGAGATAAAATCACATTACAGGCCAGGCTGGAAGGCCTTTGAAAGATCACCTCAACATCTTATGGAAGAAGGAACCTAGATGAGATTTGCTAATAACCTTCCCAGTTGTATCTTGAAAACCTCCAGTGATGGGGACTCACACCCTTAGGAAAGTTGTTTAAGTGATTGATTGTTCTCACTCTGAAAATCTTCTTTCTCATGTCAAGATGAAACCCATCCTGGAACCTGTTGCCCTTTGTCATCTCCACATTACTCCTTATGAAGAGAAAGCCTCCATCCTCTTTGTAGCCACCCTTTAAGTACAGGAAGATGGTGATGAGATCCCCTGTAAGATCTTTCTTCTCCAGAGTGAAAATACCTCTCTCCTTCAGTTTTTTCTCATAAGGCATTTTCTCCAGATGTTTGATCATTTTCATGGCTTCCTTTGGTGATGAGATTGAATATTTGTGTTATTACTTATTCTGCCTTATAACTAGAGTAACTAGAAGTAGTTAGATGTATTTGGGAAGGACAGAGTTGTAGTTGGAGAGTCACTGTTGTCCCACCTGCTACCTACACACCTGCCTAGTAATTACTTTGCTAATTGATAGGAAAAGTGTCCTAACTAGGACAAGAAAGAACTCAAATAAGGGTTAGATTCGATGTGATAATCAAGAGATTTGTGATCCTAAATGCATTTTCACCAAAAAGACCTAGAATGCTGGTGGGGCATTTGGGAACTACCATGTCTTGTAATAATGAGAGTGACACAATGATCAGGCCCCTGATCTACACAAGCACATGCTTTCAGCTGTGCTTTAATCACTGAGAGAAGAAAAGACTCTGAAGATGTCATCTGTCAGACCAAAAATTACTTGATTGCTGAATGAGGAAAATACTGCTCTGGATCTAGGTATTTTTAAGAATGTATTTTCTACAATCTAGCTAAATGTATGAGTATTTTAATTCTTAAAGATATTTTCCTTCCCCTGATTAGGAGGACATGATTAACACACTGATTTTAATGTAGCAGTAATATTAATTCATCATTTACTATTACTTAGGTAGAAAATTGGTATTCTTGGTTGTACATGTAAAAATAGTATTTTAAATAAAGCCTGTAATTCTGGTAATGAATCCTCAAGAGTTCTTCAGAGTGACTTCACACGAACAACTCATATCACAAGATTAATATGAGACTAGAATAATTTTGTGTAATACATAAAGAGCTCTAGCCTCATTTGCACAAAACCAAAATGAGCAAATGTCAGGAACACACCAGCACACAAAGAAAGTATTTTTAACTAAAAATTGGTAAACTCATGTTACTGCTTTTGCCATTATCTATAAGTCTATACATTTTTTTAAACAACAAGGGATTACTACTTCAAGGATAATGAAAACACTGCAGAACTAGCAAAGCACTTGCTCATCAAGAGTATTTTCCTTCATTGTCCTTGTTATATTTTGTCCACTGCATTTTTTTCATCAATATCATTTCTCTGCTGACAGTAAATGCCAATAGAGTCATCATACTAACAATCTTTGAGATCAAGAAAGAGGTATATCCAAACAACTATTGTTTCTTGGTTTGAGAAAAAGGCCTTCATTTAACACATATTTTTTAAAGTCAGATATTTCTATATCGCAAGTTCTTCACAAACATTTTCTAACATATCTTGTTTGCATACTAGCCTTGACAACTGTGATCTCAAAGAAACCATCAGTGTTTGGGCACAGTCAGAAGCCCTCGGGAGTTCTCAAAACCCATATACCTGAAGATAAACACCTTTGTGGAGGGTGGGAAAGGGGTAGGGAAGAGGACAAGACTAGTTAGAAATTCTTCCCACAAAAAGTTCTCTGGAAAACACACTTAAAATTAGAGTCAGTTCTTAGGCAAAAACTCTCGCCTCACCAGCTTTCCACAAGCTCTAACAGGGTGTCAAAATTATATCTATCTACTTGTTCTGTCTTTGATGTAAGCGACAAAGCAATACTCTAGTTTGTTCCTCTGGTTTCTGTGATTTCTTTCCTAGAACTCTTATTCTAGGACTGAGCAGGCCTAGAACTATTTAACTTCCAAAAGTCAGAAAAGAAAAAGGGACTTCTGTTGAGCCATGTAGCCTCTATAACACTGCAGATCCCTGGTGGGGAGCAAACTGAGTTTTCTATGTCACTGATAGGCAGTTTAAGCAGAAGACTACCCTCCCTCCTCATGGAAGCATGATTTGTGTTCCCTTAACAAAACTACCAGTTTCAGTCAAACAAAATTAAATTACAACATGGAACAGAACCTAGTATTTTTTGGCTGAATAAAGTAATTGAAATAATTCTTATCACTTAATAGTAGCTAACGGGGGGAAGGGCATGGGACCTATTGCTTCTCTCTCAGATAAACACACAACTCAGCAGCCTGCAGTGCTGCACTCACCTGTAGGCATAACAATGATGAAATCTATTGTGCACAGCAGACCAGCTTCAACAAGGGACCAGGGAGCACTCACCCTGTAATATCCTACATCCCACAAGTGAAGGTGATTTCCTATTACAAGCACTTTACACCTCTTTTCCACCCTTTTACCAATTCCTATATGTAAGGAATATGTATGCCAAATTTTGCAAGGTCCTAAGTTCATGGGCTGCAAAGAAAGAAGCTTTTTCCTCCCTCAACCTTGAGAAAATAGCACTTTGCTTCCACTAAAAATATCCACCAACCAATCTGGTTTTTTTTGTTTCTTTCTGTCTGTGAATCATTTCTGTGGTGGACTGAACATTTCTAGGAAAATAAATAAATAATGAACTTATATCACAATTCATTCTCTTCCACATCTACAGTGACTGAAGCCAGTCTTGTACAGACAGGAGCCTTGCTCGCTAAACACAGAGCTCCTGGGGGTTTCCTTCTTGACAAAACCATTCTTAACCATTCTTAATCATTCCTATCCCCTTCCTTTTGTGGGAAAATGACGGTGAAAAAAGAAACAGCAAGGCATGAAAAATGGAAAGCTAGGGAGAAGGGTGCGTAAATAATATACAAAACTCTGCATTCCTGTGAGACCAGGACTGAGTCCAGCTGAACATGGGAACAGTCAGGGTACTGGTTCCCTATCCTTAGGATGCAAAGTGGGCATCAGATCCAACAAAAATAGCTGCCAAATTAAAAAGAGGAAAAGGAATATCTACCCTATCTCCCTACCTTGTTTCTTGACAGGACGGTTCCCTGTTCCCTCTACACCACATTCACCCAGCTCCCCTCAGGTCTCACTCAGTCCATGTCTGAAGAGAAGGCATTTCCCCAGGATCTCTCCATGTCACATCTCCATGCTTCCCATCTGAAAAGAGCGGTCCCATGCCACCCCAGGCACCAAAATATCACACTATAGCTCTGAAAACAGAATTTCATGTATAACACACATATGGCATAACTTTCCCTCTTTTGCTGCAGGACTGTCAAATAAAGTCAGTGGAATTGCAGCGATGTAAAATATGCGTAAGTAAGGTAAGAATAAGACCCTTTTCTGCCCTCTGCAGCCTGATCATATGAGAAGCTGAACATTTTCCACTAAGTGCTTAGTGCCCTCTGCTCACATCTATTTGGTTTCAGTGAGAATTCAGCTAGCAGAGTTAATCTCTTACAACCTACTATTCCGATGCAATATGTTGCTCACATGCAGGAAATCTGAACTGAGTTTAGAAATTCCCAGGTCCCTCTGACAGTCAATAACTTACTATTTTAGTGTAATGAGCACATTAGCCCCGAACAGCTTGAGACTGCATTCTCCATTGATCAGATAAACAATTTGTGAGATATTTTATTACAAAACGACGCACCAATTTAGCCATCTTTTCATCAATGATGTGCTTAAATTGGATGTGAAATGCCAAGAAAGTTGCCTCCCCAGGGTGCCATCAGTGAGAAATGTAAAGCAGAGGCTTTCAGTTAATATAGTTCATGTAGCAGAGTTTTATCTTTCAGTCAAATCAAATTTAAGTCAGCTAGTAATACATGTTTGACCTCCCATTATCTAAAGCCATAAATTGCATTGTAGTGATTTGTTAATCTCGCCTTAAATCACCCAGCAACCTTTTTATCATTTTTTTATGAATCATGGGGGTTTTATTTTTCATTTACTTATGAGTCCATAAAGTACAGTTGATTACATCTCTGGTTTCTTGTACCTACCCCAGTCATTCAAGAACCCTTACTTCTGTTGAATATAAAATGCATTATTATTTCTCAATTCATTTAGGTACAGAATATCCCACTCTGGCTGTAAGTGCTTTATGCCAGAGACAGCATGGATAGTCTGAACAGTCCACTTTCAAACTGAATCTCTGAATCACAAAAGAAATGGAAAATTAATCATACAGTATTTGTGATCTTTTCTCAAAAAGTATCTAAGCCTGTGTTAACATATTTACTAAAACAAATTAAATTAACAGAATGGATGTCCTCTTATGTCACAGTCACTTCATGTTGCACTTCTATCACAGTTTCATCATGGAATTTCAGAAATGACACAAACCATCATGGTTTAATACATGGCATAAACGAACAGGCAACATTTTTCATTTCCCTCACCACCACTTTTGAAATAGGAAAGATATGGAAAACTATGGAATATAAAGTACACACAGAACTATGGATAATGAAGTACCTTCGTGGTATTTCCAGAATAAACAGTTCAGAAGCCAAAAGGGACGAGATTATGAGAAATGTATTTTTTAATGTAAACATTCAGTCTCATTCACTATAATCAGACTTTCTAAGAATTGCTTTGCTTCAACATCCATGAGATACTGAGTTTTGCCAGCTTTTAGAAACCTGCAGCCTTCAATCAATATAAGAGTCCCTGGCAGAGGATCCAGAAAAGGCATAGTCTTGTGTGGTGGGCACAGTAAACAGCCCAGATGTTGAGATGCAGAGATGCATCATAAACAATGTCATGAGGGTAAGAGCAGACACTCCCCAAACTCATTTAAAGGTGTAGCTACTAAGCCTTCATTAGATGGATCCACTTTCAATCCTGTCTGATCTAAACAGGATTCAGTCTACTTATGTGCAAGATGGTAATTAGCAATGACTTGAGAGATTTAGTCTCTCTGCTTGCAAAATGGAAAAAAAAACAAAACAAAACAAAACAAAAAAAACCCAGCTTTTTTATCCTGGCAATGCAGTTTTTCCATCCTTCAAAGATGTCTCAGATAGAATTTTCTCTTGGCTTGATTAACAGGCAAAACATCCCCTTTCCTCAGGTCAGATCCTCTCTCTGCCACACTTAAGTTTTAAAGGGATCTCTCCCACTGACCAAAGCACAGATGGTAAAGCACATACAGACACAGCATTCAAACTTCTTGACATCACAGTACAGAGCACTTAAGCTTATTTTTATTAAGTCAAGCTTTATCCTTTGGCCTTGCAGGATGTCTCAGAAGGTTTAAAATCAATTTTTCCTACATCACCACTGTCCTTTACTTCAGCTATCATCTCTGTTACTGTCTGTGTGGACTCCTCTTGCAAAGAAACTCATGACACCAATAGCAAAAGAAAACACTGATACCACAAGAGACTTGTAATCATGCCTAAGCTTGCATTCACACTTCAGGGACATTCAAATATCTAATCTAGATTATCCTCCCTTCCACTTATCCCACTGCATGTGAAAACCTTTAGGATGAGATGCTAGAGATAAGCCCTCTTGCAGGAGCTACCACTAAAAAGCAGAGCTGTCAGTCAAACAGACAGAAACTCGGGCAACTAATCTTGTAATTAAAGATGAAAAAGCAATACTGTTAGTTATTCTAAAGTTATATTCCAAAGAGTCACATTTCAAAGGATTATTCCCACTCAGTAACAATTCACATTAACAACTCTTTCTCTTGTACCTTTAACCTTAGTTCTCAATGTTTAGCACACAAGTCAAACACAAAAAAATAAAATCAAGCTAGGAAAATATGTTCTGGCTCACCTTTACTTTTTCATACAGGTCTAAAGAGTTCTCTGTTCACTGCATCTCTCTGTGTCACCAAGATTACTCAAGAACTAGCAATAAAGGCAGCAATACATAAATAAAATACAGGCAACACAATAAAGGCAGGTATAGAAGTGTCATGTGGCTTATAGCTCATTTATAGTTTATCAACATTTTTGCTAAAACATAGGTGCAACATTAATAAACCAAAAAAAACCCAAACAAACAAACAAAAAAGAAAAAAAAACAAAACCAAGAACCAAAAGGATTTTTAAAAAATCAGAAAATATTTTTAATTTGTCTTTTAATTTGACTTTTTGGTTTGGTGCACTGGGACTGTTCTGAACTTCTTCATAGCACTAGGAATACTGCAAACATTCTCAAATTTCTGAACGAAAACTAAGATGATAACATAATCACTCATCTCTGAGAATTAAGGATTTAAATAAATTTATTGCTATACTGGTACTAAATAATATTTTCATGGTATTATCAACTAATCATGACTCAGGACAAGCTACATAACTAACCCAGATCAGCTAAATACTGAAAGTTCCAAGGCAGCTTTGGGTCCCGCTCTATTCCCTGAGCATTGTTTTGCCCTCAGGCACACTCAGTGTAGACATAAACCCTTTTCGAGAGAGAAAGGACACACCACCAACATGCACCCTAATGCAACAATTCTGCTCATTTTACAGCTCCTCTACCAAAGCACTTGAAAGGTATGGTGCTGGGGAGAAGGACCATAAGTACATCAGTACTTACTTAAAATTAAAATAACTTTTGTAAAAAATATACTGTCTGTTTTGATTTTGAAAAAGCCGAACTCAGATAAAACTCATCTGAAGTATGAACCTTTTACCTAACATCACTCTTTCACTAAATAGTAAATTATCTCAGCTTCCAAATATACTTAAAAAATTAAGAATCCACTGCCACAAAATGCATTCAAAGCCAAACTAAAAGTAAAGCCATAAAGATGACCTTATCGTCACAAATGAGACAGAAAATCACTATCTAGAAGACACTAGAAGTATCTCATAGAAACACAGCACTTAATTTGGAAAAAAACCCTTTAGGATCATTGAATCCAATTTAACAAGAAAAATAAAGAGCTCTTCACCCTCAGACTGACAACATTAATTAAAATCTTTGTCTTTTTATTTGAAAATATTATTGTATTTGTGCATATGGGAAAAAAATCAGCAGGAACAAAGTGATCTTGTAAAAGAACATGTAGTATAAGTTTCAAATGTGACAGAAGCAACCTGGCAGATTTATTGTAGGTCAGTAGTCAGAGCAGAATTTTTGAAAAAAACACCAGAAGTGTTATCAAACTGTTATACTTTCTATGATGTTCTCAAAATTCAGAAGAGTCTGCTTGTGAAAGCCTTGCAGTTTTGGTATAGTTTGTTTTGGGTTTTTTTTTCTCATTATTAACTTTAGCATTTATTACACCCACAAGTGATCTTGTTTCTTTCTCTATATTGAGCTCTTGCTGCATGCTTGCAAATTTCATAAGACTGTCTTTCAACTAAACAATTTCAATTTTCTATTCATACACTCAAGACTTCAATCACTATGGCTATTTGAAAAATTATACCACCAGCAGGAGCAGACAAGATTTTATCTTTTGTAAGCTATAAAAGAGAAAGATATTTATTTTTATTCCTATAGGAGAGGTAGGTTGTGACAATAAAAGGTAAATGACACCCACAGATTTCAACTGCACAGTCAAAACCTGGGCTTGTTTTCAGAAAAATCATGAAAATTGTCACACATTTTTACGGTTTTGCAGCTGCCATTTATATTAATAAATTCAGCCATGTGTTTAGATCATTTTTTCAGCATCAAATCAAACATCTACTTGTGAAAAAACTAAAATATGGGTATTTAAGACTGCAAAGACAGTGTGTTTACATGATCTTAATAATGTTAACTCATACACGTGGACATGCAGAATCAGACAGAGTAGCATCTTGCCAAATAACCAATATATTTTTTCAGATAACTGTACCAATACAGATAATTCCCATCAGCAAAGGTTTTTCAAGTATTAAATGGAAGCATGATTCAATGACAGCAACAGAGTCTGTCCTGGCACTGCTTGAAAGAGAGGAGCTCAAACATAATGTGGGATGCCTAAAAAAAATGTACCTGTTCTCACCTTGGAACTGGTCTGTACTAAACATGATAAAAACAACACAAAACAAACAAACAAACAAAAAACAACAAACAAAATTTTAAAACAACAAAACAAAAAAAAAATCCTTGAATTTGAATTCTCCACTGAGAGAATAATTTGTGGCTTTAAACTTATACTGACTGGAAATTCAGATGGTTTCCTGAGCAACACATAATTCAAGAATGCTATTGGACGTTCTATAAAAAATTTGGTCTTTTTGTTTAAAAAAATCAATGTTGCACAGTTGTGCTAAACAAAACACATGCCATTTTACTTCATACTACTATGCCAGACATAAACATTATTTACTTTTGAAATTCTTAATTTTAAGAACAATGCAAATGTATATGGATAGCCAGGGAGCTATCAATGAAGTTGGAGAAAAAAAATTTATAGAATAAGTAGATCCACCATTGTGTACTGTACCTCCTAATATCACTGTGCCTCAAACTCTTGCATCACCAAAACAGTTCACAAATTGTATTAACACATGACCAAATCCACTGGGAAAATAATTTAAGCAGAAAAATCTAATGACACCTGGAAACTGTGTAAAAGCATCTCAGTATAAGTCTGAAAATCTTCTGCCTGAAGCAATTAAGAAAGATGCCTTCACCAATTAAAATTACCCTAACAGGTCTGAGAGCAGCTATAGCTTGCTGATTAAAGAAACAAGAAACTGATGATAAATATTAATCAGAGTGTAGGAATTGTAGAAAATTGATAAGGGAAGGGAAGCAAAATGACTCAATCTATCATCATGCCAGAGCTAATGACAATATTTCTTCGCTGAAAGAGTGACTGGGCACTGGAATCATCTGCCCAGGGAGATGGTGGTGTCACCATCCCTGGAAATGTTTTAAAAAAGATTGGACGTGGCACTCAGTGCCATGGTTTCATTGATGAGGAGATGTTAGGTCATAAATTGGACTTGATGATGTCAAAGGTCTTTTTCGACTTAGTTCATTCTGTGATTCCGTGATTCTGTGATTCAAAGGCATATTTCTCCATGAAAGCATACTTAAGGAAGGCAAGGTCAATCAGGACTTAATTTTTCAGCCAAAAATGAAGGAAGCTTAGGCTTCTGACATCATTAAGAGACATACTGCATTAGAATAGCTGCTCTGTTGATGCTGGTAATTCTGTTCCCCTATATATTCTCGCTCTTTCTATTGCCAGCTACACTATCCTGCTGTTAAATCTTCCTGAGTCCCTTCAGTAAAGAAGGAGGCTAAAAGAAGGGGCAATAGTGCAAGGATATGGTTTCCAAACTTTTCTCAGACTTTTTACTTGCATCATTTCCTCTGATAGAGACTGACATCTAAATTATATTGTCTAGTAACTGCTAGAACTTCCCTCCTCCATCATTTCCCCAACTGTATCATCACACTTAATGAACTTCCACTGAGTTACCACATTACCGTGCCTTTCTTATAAGACTTCATTGCTCTGCTCTAGCTACCAGATGTACGAATTTACTCTTCTGTCAATTTTCCCCCACAGTCTCCCAATCCCTTCAGCCCCGAACAGGGAAAAACACACACACACACACACACACATATGCAGACAGACACACTCTCACACCCTTTTTGTCAAACTGCATTGCTGGCCTGTGCCAATAAGAAAAACACCTTCACAAAATCCTGCTTTTCAGCCAACCTTCATGCACACTTCTCTCACAATGCCTACAGATAATGACAGCCCTCACTGGCAAGGTCAGGAGTCCTCTGAGCTATCTGAGGTGGTTAGGAGAGAAAGAAACAAACAAACAGGCAAAAGGTACTGCATGAGGATACTCTCTTCCAAGAATAAAGTGGCTCTAATACCCTGTAGCCACATTAGGCACAGGTTTAACAAACTTTGTTGACTCATTTTTCCCCAAATGCACTGTGAGAACAGGGCCCCTCTCTCCATTACCACACTTGCACTTGCCAAGATGCACACAGCACCTTACCTGCTGCAGCCTTCATTTGCATCTGGTCTGAAACACTGACAGTGTATTTTGGCTTCTTTTACATGTCCATGGAGTGTCTAGGGTAAGGTAGCTCTGAACTTTTAATGAGGTTCTTAAATACTACCTTGAAATAAGTGGCTAAGAGAAACAGCAGCGATAAGACTGCATATTTAGGGAGCGACAACCAGCTTCACCACTGTGATTGGTTTAAATCCTACGAGAACTATGGGCTGTATGACTCAACAGCACAGACCATTTTTCAGACAAATTAAGTTTTGCTCACTGGATGTCGACTCTCCCTTTAGCTACTGAGGTACTGGACAAGAACAGTTTAAATATAAATTTAAATTTTGTTCACTGGTTCTAGCTCATCTCTATTTCCAGTGTAATCAAACATAAATCTGATCACACAGCTTGGATAATATCATTGTTCATTTTATAGCCATGGCTCACTGTCACACTGGACAAGATCATATAGGGGATAAGGTCACGGAAACTCTCTGTGTGTCTTCTACCCTGTGATGTTATCAGGTACTCAACCCTAAAGCAATAGAAATACACTGATAAAAGAGGGGAAAGGGAACTGTGATAATAAATCAACTCAACTGCAGAGAAAGTGCCAGGGAAAACAATATTGATTTTTTTTTTACAAGTCAGCGCACAGATTTGTCAGACAAAAGAATAGAGATGTCAAAACCCACAGAATCAAACACACTAATATTAAGAGAAAAACATCCACACTACCTACAAATACTAGAATGTGCATAGCGATGTTTATCAGGTAGATGAATGTATTTTATCACATTCAGAAAATTTAAAGAAAATATTTATATGATCCGTATTTAGCAGCTACTGTTTGCCCCACACTGATTTCACATTAAGACATCTAAGTAGAGTCAGGCAGAAAGGGAGTCCACTGCAAAAGGAAAGTGCCTCTGGCCCAGTGAACAAAAGATGCTTCACTCCCCACCTAGGGGAGGTGACTCACTGGTCACAACCTCCCCAGGTGATAGCAAATTATCTTGCTTCTCTTCAGTGACTTAGAGGAGCTTTCTTTCTGAAATGGCCATGTTACACTCCTGGAAAATAGGGGATTGGTCAGGGGAGGTCAAGCAAACAAGACTATATTGGAGAGAGAAGACATTTAAGTTCTATTCCACTACTGAAATGAAGTATTAAAATTATATAACCTATTAAAATAAGTATAGTATACAAAACCATGAACTTTGATTCTCTCACTGAGGATCATAAGCAAGTCGGAGTTATACAAAATGATGAGAGTAAGAATAGGAATAACCAGCAGTTCAAATCACTGATTCATTTGCTATCTAACACTTATCTTTAATAAATTCAGAGAAAATAAGGTCAGAAGGACTCTTACTTCAAATATTGTACCCTGTGGAACAGAAGCCCTTAAATGCAGTTCCTCTTATTCGTATTCCCAAAACCTGTTTGTCAAAATCAATTGTTTTAGAAAGATATTTAACATTGATTTGAAGACTTTATAAGGTGTAGAAATCATCAGTTCCACTGGTCATCTGTGCTAGTATTTCCATGCCCTTACTGTTACAAATTACTACTAATTTCTTATTCAAATTTGGATGCCTTTAATTTCCCACCATTAATCTTTCCTCTCTTAAATTACAAAGGCAAGATTTTCTCACCATAAAGGTACTTGGGCATGATAATCACAGTACTTTTAAATCTTCTTTTTAGAAAAAGGGATAGACTGAATTCCTTAAAACTCTCGTTATAGTTTGTATTTCTCAGCACAAGAGTTATTTTTGTGGCTCCTTTGATCAATACTTTTAACCCTTTCCAATTCTGGAGCTGCAAGGGGTTGTTACTCCCATGGATGTGGGTTGCACCTGTGACCATCTGGAAATAAACAGGTGTAATTTCCCCAAATTTCACCACCTTTCATGCTGCTGCCAGTAGGGTACCAGGCATACTCACGACTACATGCCATGTGTTCCAGGAGTGTGTTCCAGGTACAAACTAATACTGAACCACAAATCAGGGCACTGTAAAAACATTGTGCTTTAGCAGACGTTGATATTCTTTAAAAGGGACATGCTGTTTTCGTTTGCTAGGCCTTGTTTTTATTACCATGTTTTTATTTCCATTGAATGAGAAGCAGTGCTTAAAAAGAAGAAAATAAACTGTGTTTCAGGATGGTCACAAGAGTCTTGTTTAGGGAAAAAAACTATAGTAGAAGTAGCAGACCAGTTCTAGGCATCACTAGAAAGGCAAGCAGCATCCTTCATTTTCAACACCTGCACTTCACCAGCTGCCAACATGCTAAAAGAATTACGAACTTTCGAAGACTCTTGAATTCTATATGTACATTCTTTTCTGTGATAGGATTTTTGTTTTCTTTTCCCATCTTTTGATGGGAACCTTTTGAAAGGTTTATTCAAAAAGAAGAAATGTAATGCAGAGAAAGATGTATCATTTTATGCCCAGTTATTTGATACTGTATCTCTGAATAGTCAGAAAATCTATTAAAATAGAGGCTGTAATTAAACTTTTTTTCTGCCAGTAGTTTCCCCCTTGCAAGTTTAAAACACATCCATGCCATGAGCACACCAGCAGAACACTTGGGCCTGAGATCCCCTTCTCATGGGATACTTCCAATTACGAAAGAAAAGTGAAGTGCATCATAGCCAAAATTTTCATAGCTTTCAGCACAGTGAAGCAGCTGCCTGTGCTGTGAATCTTCTCATAGCATGGGCAGTCCCCAGTCCCACCACTGAATTAGAACCTCTTCATGACGGAGACACAGCACACAATTTGAAACATGGTCTGATTAAAATGCCAGTATTTGAGAAGTCTTATAGCTAATTTGGTTTGTTTGGTACAGAACCACAGAATGGAGACTGCCTTTCCATGATCTCTTCATGAAAAAGCAGTTCAGTGATAAAATTTCAGAAGCAGAATCGCTGTCTTTCGTGTTCATTATAATTTTTGAGCCAAGTAAAATTGTGTTGAGGTGAGGGCTATTAAGGCAGCCATCCTTCAGCAATTTAAATGTTCTGAAAATCCTTACAACCTTTAGGAAAAAGGGTGATAGTGCTAAATGTTCTAGGGGCAGAAGAAATACAAACCACTGGATTAAGAGAGCAAGACTTTTGAATAAACACCTACATGTGATAAATGATACAAGCAGGACATAACAAGTCTTGCTGAAAATACACTTTCCAATATACGCTGGTTTGTTCTTGTTCATCAGGCCTGTCAAGAATACAAAAGTTGTTTATCTGGATATTGTATGGGCTATTTACTACCTGGACTTCTGAATTCAAGTCCACAATTTATGCCTATGGAATCTTGAAAAAATTCCACCAAGAGCTCCAACACTGGATTCCTTGTACTTCCCTTAGCATTTTTATGAAAACATCTAGATCTCAAAAAAACATTCCATGGAACCATACTTCTTAGACATAAACAAAATCCTATCTATTATTTTAGCAAGAAATTGTCCTTCCTATTATTTCTTTTAGAAATCTCTTTCCTACTCTGTCATCTAATGATTAAAGTAAATGTTTTCCTTCCTTCTACTTTCTTGCAAAAATTAAGAGAATTCTCTCTGAACAAAAACTAACTAAATANNNAAAACCTAATGATTCTTAAAGAGGTAGAAAAACTTCAATTGTGTAGGTGCAATTCAAGGTTTTTATATGACAACACCATATTACTTATCTTGCTAGAAAAAAATCAAAATTACATTTATGTTCAAAATTCTTGAGGGAAAAACCACACTCTACTGATTTCATAATTTAATGTATTATTTTTTCATTTCAAGTGTATGACTTACAACATGGACAGCTATACAGAATATTTCACAGGGGACTACATCTTTTTTCTCTTCCTGAATGTCCTGGTTTTGGCTGGGATAATGTTAGCAAAACTCAGTGCCTGTTCCAACTCATCCAGTACTTTCCTCCTTTAGACTCTCCTGCCTGGCTCACTTTTCCCCATCTACTCCCATCACATCACTATTGAATGGCAACAACCAAAACATTCATGACAAAGTTATCTTGCTCAGCCTGTGCAGCTATTTGTCTGTTTTAAAGACAAGTTACTCTTATGAAAATCTAACATGAACACAACATGCCTGCTGGCATTTTTCCTTTGCACCAGCACATCTTATGAGCCTAACAAGGCTCATCCATCATCTGCACTAACCATGGACTGAGGTGAGAGGTCAGGAGTCAGGGATTGGAGAAAGTCAACTGTAAAGGGACAGAAGGCTTGCTGATAGGTAAAAGACTGTATCACTGTCATCTACTGGCAGCAGTGATTGACAAAGACAATATTGTTTGGTAATATGTGACAATTATCCATTTATTTCACATTTTCCTTTTGCTCTTCAGAGCTGGAGAGATGCAATAGCTTCTGCTGAAAGTCCATGAGAGACTTCTATGATTTCTGCCATGTCTGTAGTGCATAGCATCTGCTCAGCTTTTAGAGGTGACCCCTCAGTGAGAGGTTCATAATTTAGGTTCCAGGTTCAGTCATTTTGCCCTACACAGATAAGATTTCTTATTCCTCCAGAGGGTTCAAGAAAGTCATGTGAAAGAAAATGGTCTTGCCACTGTCAGATGTTCTTGACATTGTTCTGGATATTTTCCTCTGCAAGGATGCTCTTTTTAAAAACCCATAATTAAGTTAAGGCTTCCTTAAATCCCACAAGCTTTATAAAATAAGCCTCTCTCTCTCTCTCTCTGAGCAGGGCTTCTCTTTCACTCCCAACTATCCATTCTAGAATCTCAGCAACAGTTTTTCAATTTCTAAGACAATTACTTTCCATTATTCTAAATCTTTTAATCACATGATATGACAGCCTAGCCAGTAAAAAAACAAGCTCCAGTTTTTTTAATTTCATTTTTTCACAAAATTAAGGAGCAAAAGAACAGTATATTTGGGATTATTTTAAGAAGAGAGAGATGTTTCAGCAGTCTGCTAAACAATTGCATGCCCTCTCTCAAAAAGATTCTATGTTGTGAAAGCAGTAAACAGTAATACAAAGAAAGTTTCTTAAATTATTTGACCTTTCTTTCACAGTCCAATGAGCAAATGATAGGACAACTGATCTCAGAGGAGTATTTTAGGAAAACATCCCTAGAATAAAATATACAGAAATATGGTATCCTGGATCTAAAGGAAATAGCCTCCATGTATGAAAATTCTGATAAAGATAAAAATAGGACCAGAATATGTGACTGTCTTTTGAAAAGCCCAGGTTGAAATTTAAATGTCCTTAAAATTTAAATGTCCTTAAAATTTAAATGTCCTTAAAGAAATAATCAGAGTTTAATCCCTGAAGGGATCTCTTAACCACTCAGCCTGACTTACTTTAAAATTCATTATGTGTCTTTCAGCTATCCTATGCTAGACTGAAAAACTCTATCTTAGCTTAAATATTGTTTGCCCAACAATTGCAAAGATTTTTGCCCCAGGATTTGCCAAGATGTGTGAGGTGAAGCCCCTGTCCAACCCACAGTACATCAGTACTTCCCCTTCTCACTGCATGGTAGCAGCTCCCAGGGAGTCTCATTCATTGTGCTTTCCAGCCAGAATGAAGAGCTCTTCAACAGCCAGCATTTTTTTCCTCACATGCAGCAATCAAGTTACTGCAACCTTTTGTTTTTCCTTCTCTCAGCCTAACAGCTGGAGGTTTTTAAGTCTGCCTTTCAAAAGCCTTTACATCATCTTTGCAGCTCATTTACACAATGGCCCCACTTTTAAAATATGACCACAGCCAGACTGGGGAACAGAACCATATTTAGCTTCTCAATATCTGTCTCACTGACTTGGTTTAAAGAGGTAAAAATCACCTACTTATTGATCCTCTGTACATGCCTAAGGATCATATTAGCCATTTTGTCAGCATAGCAGTGAACTCAGTAGTTGAAAATAATGCTGCAAAAATGCTGTTAGTGTTCCAGTATGACACAGTTTATAGCTAGAAATTATGTCACCTACAATATGAATGTCCGAAATATCACATTCCTTTTTCAGTATTCCAGCCCAGAATTAACTGGAGGTCCAGAACCAAGGAGGTGAAAGTGTACACAGTACAGAGTGCTAGTCTTTCAGTCACAGCCTTTCAATGTTTTACATGCATGTCTTCATTTCCACAAAATAAATATTTAATCTTTCATAATTTTACATTCTGTTTTATTCTGTTGTTTCAAGTAGGATTTATTCTAGTAGAACTACCATACAATCTTGGAAATGATCAAATGACCAGAAAGTTATTAATCATGGATATATACACCAGGAAAACTCAGTATAAAAGATAAAGAGTAACTTAAGGATTTTAGTCTTTAGTGGAACATTCTTTTTATGTGCCAGATTGTGAAATCTTGCATCAGCCAACACATTAAACTCCCAGAAGGCAGCAGAGGAAAGGTTCAAGTGAAAAAGCACTTGACTGCTGAAGGAGCCACTCCATAAAACTATTAATCCCCAAGAAGGACAACAGAGCTTACACTAAGAGTGAAATATGTGCAATTGAGGGTGCTACCCATTTCATTATTGATTACTGAATGACCCAACACTGCAATCTGCTGCAAGGAAGCAATGATTCTACTCTCGTCCATCACCTAATTCCTTAACACTGAAGTTCTGAGGTCTCAGAATTTATCATCATATTCGCACTGCTTTTTGTTAAGGATTTCTGGTTCTTGTTTTTGTGGACACATTAAGTCAAAACTGTGTAAATGCCTGACTATGAAACAGTGGAGAGAAAGAAAAGGGAAAAAAAAGAAAGAAAAAAAAAAACCCTGCACCAAAACAAACCTGCCACCCATTTAGAAATATTTTTTGTTAGCAACTACATCATGCATTTAGGCATTTTTTACTATAAAAATCAAAATCAGTCTTACCTCTGAATTTAAAATTCCTCATGCCAAGAACTGCCCAGAACCCCTTCTTCTTTTGAGAAAGGCTCTTTATTACTCATCAGGCATAGCAAAAGCTAATGTCAGCATAAGGTTGGGAGGTTTTTCTCTTGTTGCTAAACTCAAGGTAGTTGCAGGAGCTGATGAGGCATGCTCAGAGCACATTTACCCACTCTGACTCCTCCGAGAGCTTAAAGCTGCCCAGAGAGTAAGATCCGAGACTGCTGAGACCAAATGTTTAAAATAAGGACAGAAATATTAACTTAGGAAATAGCTCAAATCTTCTTCCTCCTTTTATCTAAAAAAAATTTGTCATTTTCTCTTGATCACAACTAAAATTCCAGGCTCATTCACACTATTTAATGCTAATCCCTGCAAGACGGTGGATTTCTTAGCTGTCCTTCTGACTACATAAGAAAAATTTTTTGTTAAAATACTGTTAAGCTTAGAGTCTTAAGTTTCTCTAACTCTATTCTCAATTACCTGTTCACCTCTGGTTTTAGAGTAAGGTCATCCAGATGACTCAAGTTGCTTCAAGCACACTGTTTTAGCACCTCAGAAAAATCTCACTAGGCACTTATATATCTACCAAAAATATGCTTTGGTGTTTTAAATCTGTTTTTTAATGAAGTCTCCAGGTAATATCTGGGCTTCATTATGTGCCTAATGAATAGGTATCTTTGAGGAAACAGTAATTTGAAATAATCTGTGAATGGAGTTATTGAAATCCATGTATAAAAGTGGATTCATCATGCAATTTTATTGATGTAAGTAACATAAAGATACTTTTCCCAATTCAGTTTCAGATTTGCAACATCTATCTGGTTTTGGTAACAGAAAAATCATACTTTTAAGGTGTTAACTGAATTGTACAATTTTCTTTCTGTCTTTCACAATGACTCTCTATTTAGAAATGTGACTTCCCTACAAGGACAGTACAAATATCTGAACTCCACAGATTCACTTAAAGTGGGAATTGCTGGGTTTTCAAGCCCAAATCACTGTAAATTCTTATGTCCAGTATTGCTGGTGCTCTTCAAACAGCAACTAAAGAACAAGAAGTTGGCCCTTGTTATCAAAAGGACACAATCTATGACTCAGCAGCAGAAAACAGATAATTAGATATACAGAGAAACACAGAAAGACAATGAAATATTAGTTTGTGTGATTTATCAGTTACACAACACAATGTGGAAAGGTAGATGTGAATCAAGTAATAGAAATACCTGCTTTTATCAAAGTCTTGCAGAGTCAGAAATGTAAGCAAGTTATACACTCTCTACCTGTTCAAAGGAGACACTGAGATCACTGGTTTGTCAAAAATTTGTTTTCCACTGACTACCATTTAGCTTTGCAAGGTTACTTATGATTTCTATTCCAATAACTTAAAAGTTCATAGATTTGCAGTGGCAAAGATCCTGAGTCAAAGCACTAATACATGACATTATGTCAGACTAAAAATATTTTGGACCAGCAACTGCCAAGTATTTGAAGGCTAAATTCCATTAGTGATCTAATTCAGAAGGACCTTTCTGTTTCCATGATGTGTGACTGTGGCCACCTGACCTATTTCCAAGTTCTTTTCCAAGGTGTGTTCTCTCTCAATATTTTTTTGAAATCTTTAAGTCTCCATTTGATGTGGAAAATAATGTCTAGGTGACCCCTCTATGCATCCTGTGACATTTTAGTACTGTCCTTGGTTAGCAGTTACCTGGTTTTGTTTCGTAATGAAGAATAAAGTCAGCAAAGTCCAACAGGATATACCATCAAATCAAATTCTATAGCACCAACTATACAAATAAACGTTTTGTCTCAGCATTTTGTTACTCTTTTCAGTTGACAGTAGGGTTAGTAAGATCATTCCATACATAACACTGTCTCTTCATCAGGGTTTTTTTTTTTACGTTCTTCAAACATTTTGATAAGGCTTAATTTAGACTTCTTTATGCCACACTTTGTCTGATGTGTCACTGCAACATTTTTCCTAAAAGGGGCAAAGGCAAAAAAAAGGCCTCATCTTGCTTGGCAACAATGAAATAGAATCAAAGAATATTTCAAGTTAGAAGGGACCCATAAGGACCATATTTCTATGGATTTTGAGTCTATATCTACAGTCTCCTTTTGCAAGGAGATCATAGATTTGTGCATCATAGATTTCTGCATCTGTAACAGAATGCATTACACAGCTTTAAATATTCTGTATCTGATCCTATAATATTCTAAACATTTTTAAATACTCTTATCTGGTAATAAAATCATACATAATAAAACAGCATCAAACTCTACTTTGGTCTACTCTATATGTCTATTATAAAGTATTAAATATTAAACAATTTAGATAAAAGAAAGATGAAAAAGAGGTAGTCTTCCTATCATAACTTAGCATTAATATTTCATTAAAGTCCAGATGTGACATATTATTAAATAGTGACATTTTTCTTCAGGAGTATTTCTTCTTATCACTGCATTTTTAAACAATTATACCAAAATTTACTTTTTTTTTCTATGAAGTGTTTAAATTTTGAAAAAGAAAAGTTAAATGATTCTATATTTTTATGAACTGTGCAAGACTGAACTGTGGCCAAAATCACTGTACTTCACAGATTCCAAATATTTTATTTTTTAATTATTTACTGGAAATTTAGAGTAGCATTGAATGACAGTTTCTTCTACTTTTCAAGCAGACTTTTTTTTTGCCACAGAGGTGTAAAACTTCAAATGCAAATTGCTCAAAACACAAGGAATGAGTCGTCATTTATCTAGGGTGCTGAATGAGAGAAAGGAAGGAAGGCAATCTTTCATTCAAATGTTAGGGTGTTTTTATTCAAAAAGCATGACAATAAACAAATAAATTCAGTTATCAAGGTTTCATTTTCTTCTAGTTGTTGAACACACCCTTCCTGCTTCTCCTAGCTAAAGTTATCGCCACCACGTTGTCCACAGGCTTTTGGTGAGTGTGCCAAGCATTTGTATTGAGGGCTTAGTCTTCCACAGCATTTGTATTGATGGCTTTTTTTTCCCTAAATGCATGATCTGTAGCCTGTTCCCACCTCTATTTATATCACCATGAGCTCTTTCTATTCTACACTTGTTAGCACCAAGTCTGTATTAATGTTCTGTTGAGACACTTTGTGTCGTGTTAGTTGCATATGCTTCGGCCAACGCAACTCCAGCACTTAATTGTTGTCTTATCCTCTCAGGCCAGGAACTATTCAAAAAAATAAGAGTTTAATTAAGTTGTAGCAGAAATTTTATCTCACTTAAAGTACGTAACAGTTTATATGTACTTTCTTCATCCCAAGGCTGGTTCTTAAAAACTCTAGCCTGACAGTAAATAATGCAGCAATTGTTTGCATCACTTTCAGTGTATTGTATAGGAAAGGCAAGTGACCCTTGGAGCCTGTACTATTTTGCTGAGATAAATGCACAGTGAAATAGCTTGTAACACATCACAGACACACAAAAGAGAGAAGAGCTGGTAAAACAGGTACGTGTATCACATAGCACAATATAGACTAGGTTGAGATTAGTGATCATGTGCTTATCATCCCTGGACAGAGTACATCCTTGCAGTTACACCTCTTATGATCAGGAGCTTTTGGGTACACACACATCATACAATAAAAAATACTTCAAACTTCATGGCAGAGAATCATAGGATCATCAATGCTGGAAAAGACCTGCAAGATCATCCAATCTGATTGTCATCCAGCACCACCACTGTAACCCCTAAATCATATCACCCAGCACCAGATCCTGATGCCTCTTAAACACCCCTAGGGATGGTGACTCCATCACTTCCCTGGGAAACGTATTCCAGTGCTTGACCCCTCTTATAGTGAATGGCTTTTTTCCTAATATCTAATCTTCCCTTTCTCAGCCTAAGGTCATTTCCTCTTGTCCTCTCACTGCAGTCATGGCAGAAGAGACTGGCCCTGTCTCTCTACATCCCCCCTTTCAGGGAGTTGTAGAGAGCAGTAAGATGCTTCCTGAGCCTCTCCTTCTCCAGGCTAAACAACCCCAGCTCCCTCATCTGTTCCTCGTAAGGCTTGTTATCTAGAGCCTCCATGAGTATTGTTGCAATTATCTGGACATGCTCCAGCCCCTCGACATCCTTTTTAAAATGAGGGGCTGAAAACTAAGTGCAGTTCTCGAGGTATGGCTTGACCAATGCCACATACAGGGAGACAATTTTTTTTCCTTTAGGGTTAAAACTGTATTTGCTTTTGCTGCCACTGTCCACTGCCCTAGCCTTAAATGCTTGACTCACATTGTCAGGCCCTGTTCACACACATATGCACACAGAAACCTGGCACATAAAACCTCATGGACTCACTAGACCACTAAAGAAAAAAAACCAAAACCAAAACCAACCAAACAAACAACAAAAAATATAAGAAAAGAGACATTGGAAAGATTATGAGTAACAGATTTGTGTGATCCCATCCTACAAAGTTCTTCTAAGAAGGTGAAAAGCACTTGTTAGTAGATAAACAAACTGAGTGAGTTAGGTAGTGACATTTTTCATCCTGTTTCCTTTGTTTATTCAAGTGAAAAAAAAAGATCAATATTCATGAAGGTAAAAGCACAAATATCATTGGGGCAGGATTACCACAAGCACTGCTATTTCATACCAATTACTTTCTACACAGAAAAAGTGTAAAATTAGTTTTAGCTACTTTTTCTCTCTATGGCCACATTAAACAAAGCCACAGAAGTTGTTAGCTTTCTTATATGCTCATTAATAACAGATATTGATCAGCCTAATTGCAAGTGCACATTTATACATCAATGCTGAAGTTATTTATCTCTGCTAAAGGTATTCACCTTTCCCATTAAGTTATTAAGTCACAATTGTTCTCAAAACATTTTATAAGGGCTTCCATAAAATTACAGTATTTAAAAAGAATGCTGTTTGACATCTCCCATGTAATTGTTTTCTGTAAAAGACAGTAATTAAAGATCAACTCCACAAAACTAAAAGTGTATTATAATCCACAGAAAGTATGCATCATAATGTGGACCTTTATATTGCCCAGGAAATTTTTTTGTACATAAACATAGGAGAATCTATCACTTTCATAGCTTATCATCATGTCACTATATTACAGAGCTCAGCTTTTGTATAAGATGGAGTTAATCAGCATCCTTAATTGACTGTCAAAGGGGAGTGTTTCTTTTCTTCACTTCATTTTCGTGTACATCACAGACAGCAGGGGAAATGCTGCCCTTGTCATTTAATCAGACACAAGTTCACAGGTAAGCTCAACCAAGTCTGCCAAGTTGATTCACTCCCTGAAATGGCCTAATCCCATAGCCAACTTCAACACATGCAACATAATTTATTCCTAAATTCCAAGGTGGAATAAACTGACCTGATCCCTTGAGAGACAAACAGAGATACATAAAAGATACAGACAATATGCTTATGAACCACGTCACGTTACAATCCTCTAAGATGGTCCTTCAGCATTATTCTTGCACCTTCATAAACCCCAAAATACCTCATAAAAACAGAATATCCCCTTGTTGGCATTGTGTAAAATCCCAGTCTCTTAAGTTGCCAAGCAGCCTTCTGATGAGTTGACTAATAAAATTGATTACAAAAATAACAAAAAACAAACAAACAAAAATAACCATGTTAAATGGCAAACCCAAAGCAGTCTAAGGACTGGTAGAGACTGCAGACTTGATGAACATCTGCAGGGAGCTGAGCTGAAATTTTGATACCAGGAAGGCACCATGGTAAAAAAACAGGGGAATGGTCTGTCAACTTGGAGCTGCCAACTCCCAAAGAAGCATCAAGAAATGAAACTTCAAAGTGAAAAATACAAAATCTCTGTAAAAGTGGTTATGAAATACCAGTAGCATTCTGAAGCAGCTACACACATGTGCCTGCAGTAACTGGAGCTCCACAGTATCACTAGCCAGGAAGCAGCAAAAGAGGCTTTCATGTTCCCTGACCCTGGCAATTACATGTTTTGGGGTTTTACTTCAATATTGCTTTCAGTCCATTAACCACTGTAAACATTAACTCCCAGCTCACCGAATCTCTGAATATCAAGACACCTTCAAGTCCCCAGACCAGCTCTCTGCTAGTGCTGACTTCTAAACCTACAGCAGACCACTTGTATGTACCTCACATCCAGTTTCTGCCATGGTGAGTCCCTGTCTCCAGTGAAGGAGATCACTGCCCTGGCTGTGGGTGTTCTCTGCTTGTGTAACTACCTGCAAACAATGGTGTCCTTGTCTAAACAGAGCAGGAGACAAAAGAGAGCAGAAGGCATGGACAGGGATGGCTCTCTTCAGCAGCACAGGTTTCAAGCCAGCTACATCCTCCACAATGGACCGTCCGTAGGAGCCAGACATGTCTGAAGAGTTGCTGTAGCTGTGCAAGGCTCATTGCTTTGCACACCACTGATGAGCTTCCTTGGGATGGCACTCTCCTAAAGACCAACATAACACTGAAAAAGAAAAGTGCACCTGCAGTTCACAGGGCATACCAAATGATTTTCAGAGGTTTATGTTATAGGTTAGATTTTCTGGCACCTAAGATGACCGTGTAGAGCAGCAGATTATACGTGCATATCCCTCCTGGTATACTCTTGCACTTTCTCAATTATTTTCTGATCATCAGGCTATAGAATTAAAGATAGACTGTACAATTTTAATTGACCTTTTCTCTCTTCTGTATGTTTGAGCAATGTTAATGTTATTCTCCAAAGAAAACCTCAAGTTACTCAAATTTCAGAGGATTCCTTTTTTATTTTTCTTATTGAAGGCAGTTTTTAAAAGTTTCAGAATTTAAGTAATTTGTGAGTGTTTCTTAATTTAACCATTTTACTGATTGTTAATAGAATTCCTGCAAAATTGGGTTTTGCCATAAAGTTTATGAATTTTCTTTTAGATTCCTTCAATCTTCTACTTACATCCTTTGTCCATTTCAATTCCTCTTTTCTTGCCTTATTTTATTCCTTACATTCTCAATTTTATTTAGTTCATTCCTACATTGCCATTGAAACAAATATAAATACACCATTTCAAACTTTTGAGGAGATCTTCCTGAAGCCCTTTTCCTTGTTGAGGACATGCAGTTTACTGAACACTGAGACTTACCAACTACCTTTGAAGTCACGGACATTAGGAGTGAATGGCTTAGGTAGAGGTTTGGAAGAGATCTGAACTCTAGAGACAGACACAAAGGCAGCTATGAAGGTATCAGAACTGGCAGTGAAACCAGTGGATTATTGTAATAGATTATCCAGACTGTCTAAAACCTATTTCCCATTTATGTATGGGTTGACTAAACTATAGGTAATTAATTGAATAATACTACAGGTAAAATATGCAAGAAATCATATTATTTCTTACAATGCCATATGATGATATTAAAGTCCAAACAACCTGTCAAACAAACAAGCTGAAATTGAACCACCAGTTTTTGAGCTAAGCACAAATTTAACACAACTGCTTAGTCAGAAAAAGTCTACTACTTGTACATAAAAGAAAATGCCTTCTCCCTGGGAAAAATTCCAGTCTCCCATATCGTTTCCCTATATCCTTCTAGGGAAAGCATTAGCAAAATAAAGAAGTGAAATTTTCTGACTATTCAATGCACTATAATCTTCAGCCTTCTTCATGAGTTGTAGTAGTCAGTGCCTGTACCTACATTCTGTCTGGTCTCTTATTTCAAGCCCTGGCTGGAAAGAAGACTGGAAATACTTTGTGAGCTCTGAACCACTGCAGAAATCCACTACCAATAGAAAATTGGCCACCAGGATTTTTATTTCTTTATTTTTTGTCATGCTTAGAGGTTTTCAATTTCTTGGGAGCAACATGAAGCCACTGGATCACATCAGTTAATCATGCCACACTATACCGAATACTTTTAAGTATAAAAATAGAGCAGAAAAAATTCTAATCCTTCTCATCTCTGCCTCCCCTTCGAATAGCCCAGAACCAACAGATGATCAGTCCTTCTTAAGACATCACAAAAAAAATATAAAAGGGCAAATATACTGGTTTTCCTTTCCTGTCAAGTTAATGCTGGAAGTTTGATACAGTATTTATTTTTTCTTTATCTAATTTCTAGCAAGTGCCTTTCCTCAAAGAAGGAAATATTTGGGATATATATTCAACACAAATTAATTCCTCAGGAAAATGGCTTACACCAGATGTCTGTGAGCTGTTAGCCACATGTTGCCGGTTGAGCCTTTTGTTGTCAGAAGCAACACACAATTCTTCCAAGTATCGTTTGTTCCTTCTAGTATCACCAACTAATCTGATTGAAAGACCAGACAGTAGGTTCCAAATCCCCAGATGGGGACTGCTTGTAGCCGATAATAATTTTCACACCAGGAAAAAATAAAAAGCTCTTTTCACGTTAAGTGCATTTTATTTTGTTTTTAAAAAGACACCTCAGATCCACATCTTTCCACATACTCATTCAAACCACTTGCAAACATTCTTGCACATTTTCACAGTCTGTTGCCAAAATATCTAAGACTAACAGCATCAAATTACCTCCCCATCTTTTTGATTTTCAGACTAACACTTTTTGTTTGGCTAGTGTGATGGCTGAGGAAATTGCAAGGTGCTAAAACAATCAGATAAAACAAAACAGACCATTACCTCCACTTACTGGCATATCCTGCTCTCCTTATGGAACTTTCACATTTGAATAATGATAGAAATGGCTGTCTTCTAGCCACCTCTCTTACAAAGCCAATGCACTTACAAGAATGGAATTAGATGAAAAAGAGAAATAGGAAACATCTTGAGCAAACATAAACCTCCAACCAAAGAGGGAACCTGAGCTAAAACAGCACATCCAAAATGAATTTTCTCATGCAACTTTCCCTAAACTCCTGTTTGCACTGAGCTATATACACTTTTCAGCTATATACAGTATCTAAATATAATACACTTACATAAACATTTTCAATTTTACTGAATTCATTTATGTATTAAAATTAAAATCTTAAAATAAAAAAATGCACATTTTTTTCCTCAACAAGCGCTCTTTTTTTTCCCTTGCTATATTGCAGGACTGGAATATTTGAGACTTCTAATCTGTCTCCACAGAACTGATGTCAAAGTATAGTGCAGTCTAATTTAAAAAACCAGAAATTATTGAAAATCTCGCTTCCCAAACTTCAGCAGCTGAGCACTGAGGACCATCATAAGAAGGCAAAATGTTAGAGGTTATTTTTCCCTTACTATCTCTGAAAATGCAACAACATGTAAAATGCGTTATCTTTCCCATTAATGCAAAATGAAATGTGGTTTTGCATGCTGTCTTACAGAGATCTGAGAAACAGGAAATGATTGCTTGATGGGGACAATGGCAATCAGAAGCATCAACTGTGTTACTATACAACATGGAAGTTATCTTTTATCTTAGAAAGCTGCATTTGCTTGAGTTGAAGGCATATTCATTGACCAGGAGGCCTGTCAGGAATTATATCATACCTAGAGAAACTCAGTAAGATCAAAGATTATTTTCTACAGTCCATTTAAATTTCCAGCCACCCTACACTTTCATGCTCTTTGTTCAAAGCCAAAACTTCACAGATAAATTTGCATCTCCTTTTCCAAATTCTTTCATTTATGTTTTTCCACATATCTGTGCTCCCATGTGCAGACAGAAAAGAAAGAAAATAATAATTCTGTAGTATTTCCACTTAACTCAGAAATTTACAACCCTAACTTTAAAACAGTTCTATTCCTCCACTATTTGCAGTTCCAAGTCCTTTGCTGGCTGCCATCAAATTTACAAGTGCTTTCAGAATGGCTGTTCGTTGTGGAACATATCATATCCTCCAGGTTCAAGAATGATCCATCTCCACCTGCAGGAAGTCAGGCAGAGATCACAGGTGACCCATGTAGTTAAACAAGGAGCTCCTGACTAAACTTAAACATAAAAAAGAAGGGTTTTAAACATAAAAAGGCAGGGAGGGATGCAGGCTCAGGTCAGACAAGAGAAATACGTAGGTACTGAATACCCAAGGATGTGATTAGGAAAGACAAAGCCCACCTGAAGTCAAATCTAGTGAGGGACATGAAAGACAATAAGAAGGGCTTCCAGAAGCCTACCAACAGCAAAAGGAATCAGAGGTAAAAAGGCAGGACTGATACTGAATGGGGCAGGGAACCCAGTGATAATGGACATTAGTAAAGGCCAAGGTACTTCACCTAAAAGTTCATTAATAAGACTTTCTTCAGGGATCCCTGGACTGAGTTTAATGAAAGGGCATGAAGACTGGAGCATATTAAAAAAAAAGTAAGTGCTCAAGAAAGCTAGAACTGTTCAGTACATGACAGAGAAAGCTCACAGTAATCTTATCAATGTGTATGAAAAGGCAGAAATAAAGATGACAGTCATATTCAGTGGCAGGGCAAGAGGCGAGAGGCACAAACTATAACAGAAGAAATTTCATTTTAACATCAGACAAAAAATTCATTATTCAAACACTGGAACAGGCTGCTCAGAGGTGTTATGAAGTTCCCATCCTTGGAAATATTAGAAACTTAACTAGGCACAGTCCTGAGCAACTTGCTTTAGCTGCCCATGCTTTGTGCATGACAGGTAGAATAGGCCATCTCCTTAGGCCCTTCCAAACTCAGTGATACTGTGATTCCAGAAAGGGTTGCAAATCATGTATCACAAGAACCTCAGAAATAAAAGCTAGGAACTTCAACATTTGGTTTAAGGTGTTTGAAAATGTGTTCCAATGACCACACAAGACAGATGTCAGCAGTGGAAAAGCAGTCTCTGAAATATATTTCAAAGGGGCAAAAGAATCTTGCACTTTGTTCCGCCACTCAAAATCTCATCATTCAATAAAGATCTGAACAACTTATGGAACTTAAATAATTATCATTCAGTGATGTAAAAAGTCACTAACAATCATCAAGTGGTAATGATTTTGTGTGTTACAAAGCTTGATGCCTTTCAATACTCTGTAAATGGTCTGGAATTAAGTAAAAACTGACTCACAATCAGATTTGTAAATCCACCAAAGTCTGTAGAATATTAAGTAAGGTAGAGAGGGCAACTGTGCAGAGGGATCTGGAAATTAATTTAGTAAATTTAAGCCCGTTCTTACAGCACATACCTTAATACAGTCAAATAGATACAGAAGCAAGGAATTCCTACTTGAACTTTACTCAAGGACTGTATCCAGTAAAATAGTGACTTCAACCCTTAATACTTCTAAATTATTCTCAGACTGCTGAACAAAAACTTCCAGCCCAGTTCCGCCACACAAAAAAAGTCTACTGTGTGTGTAAACAGAATAGCAGTACATGAGAATATCAAAATACACTTTACCTTTTTGTGTCCTGATGAGAACTACAGTGAAGATACCGTAATTCTACTATCAGAAATAATATATAATTATATATATACAGTGGAAGTGCAAAAGTGATTTAGACTGAACAAAGCTTTACATTAATTTCAAGAACTGCATTGGCTTAGTTTACCAAAAGAAGATTAAGTTGTGATTTTAAGTGAACGATTATTTTCATTGAAACAAGCAATTTAAAACTCTGTTTAGTGGAGAAGAGTAAAAGCAGAACCCATAAGTGACCACTAACACTAAACAAATTCAAACAGAATTAAGCTATCATTTTTTAACAATCAAATAGAATATTGAATCATCTCTTACAGGTTTTAAATTTAGGTTACCTACACTTCTGAAAGAGTAGGATAGAGCTGTTAAGCTCTATGCATGTAATGATCTAGGGGTTTGCTACATTGCCATCTGGAACTAAATGATCTAATCGTCCTTTCTAAGACAAGATCAATTACTTTGTGGAAGTATCAAAACAGTCGCATTTCATTAAAATGCAATTTATCCTTGTCAAAACTTTAGTTCGAGGTCACCTGTGTGACATGGGTTAAATCTGGGACTAAAAATGCAGATAATCAGTATCCCCATGTTCCAGTAGCCACATTTTAAGGCAGATCCTCCGATAGAAGCTGAACACTGACCAGCTATCCACTGCAGTATAAAACATTTCCTATATTTATTCTATGTTCCCTGATTGCTCAGACAGTATTTGCTAATGTAAGTTTTACACCTCTACTGATCTGCAGAATATCTTGACATGTTTTCAATCAGAAGCATGTAATTTTAACAAAGACATAGCATTAATGCTTCTAACCAATATTAAAAGTCTTGCGAATAAAACTATTTAATTTATATGTTTCTTATTTCAATTCAGCTGTTGAATTACATTTCAGTGAAAGTACCACGTTATTCCTTTTACCCTCTTTTACCTCTCCCTCCCTACACTGCACTGAGTCCAGCAGCATGCAGATGGCCACAGTCCCTTCCCCTCTGGTGTGCAGGGGCTCAGGGCACATATGAAGGTTCAGCTCTTCATTCTGCAAATGAGCGGGAAGTAGATGATCACTAAAAGAAAAAAAGCAGGGTGAGAGAACAATGGATTTCTTCTTGAAGAATGAACATTAAACCTGACCAAGCAAAACAAGAAACTCAATAGTAGCAGATAAGAACATTTGCTTTCTCCTCAATGATATGGGAAAGCAAAGCTACTTCCATTTTGGAACAAATCAAAATATTTCATTTTCCCTGGCAAGAAACATTTTATTTTTACCACACATATTGCTAAAGCATGCAAAGCAATGGATTGGAGAACTATAGTTTAGGCACAAAACCAAGATGGGAGATGGCTTTTTTTTTCTCTACAGAAGCCCTGGACTTAAAACAGTCAACTCATCACATGCACAAATCTACTTAACTGCTCTCCTCCTGAGGAGATCTGAACTCAATAACTGCTCTTTGCAGAACTCCTGAAACACGAAGTCCTTGGTAATTCTGCTAGGATGTTCTGCTGCTTTTCCTGTTTAAGCTGTTCTAATCCGAAATATCTATTGAGACAATGAGAGAAAAGCATTCTGTATCTTTTCGTAATGTTCAGAGCCAAGAAGCCTGGCAAAAGCACATTTTATTTAATGTATGAGATCTAACCAATTGGCTGCAGCTTACATGAGTTTCTACACTGCCCAACAACCATTTCCAAAAACCTCTTGCAAGGCAGTTAGAGGTATTTTACTTTTATCTTCCTCCCCCAATAAAACATTAAATAATTCACTACCTAGCCCTCTAAGACTTCCTGTGGTACTATCACACTGTTCATCTCCATTTCAGAAAATGACACCCTTAAATAGTTGCAGAGAATTGCTTCTAACCTGTAGGTCCTCTCCTACCCCAATGACACCCTACCACTACACCTATTTTCTAAATTTTTTCTTGAGCAAAATGGCTGGTTGAGTCACTACTAATTCATCTCTGAATGCAGAGCAGAAAACATCTACTCTGCAGTACATGCTGATATGTAAGAAATTACATGTTTTCCAACAGTTTTTAAAACTATATCTGTTTCTCCAATACTAGCTGAATCATTCAGCTCTGTAACATCATAGATAGCACAGTGGTTTTTTTACTGGTCTCTTCTGAACACCAAAATGCTGAGGTTTTCATTTTGCTCTGCCAATTCTATCTGCAGTTGGAATACAACATTCTAACTCTGCAGAGATGCACATTTTCAGTTCTCTGAGCTAAACAAAAAAGCGGTAGCAGACAGCAAACCAAACTTTATTTTGTCCATCTGTGGCTGAATGGACCCTGCGCTCCTCTTCAGCTCTAAGAGGGACTTTACTCTCTTCACAACCCTGTGGCGAAATAGCTGCATCCACACTTTGCTGGATTTAACAGCCTAATCTCCCAATAGGAGCTATTATTAAATTAAACAAGGGCTAGTCCAAATGGATTTGGTTTCATGGTGACCTTTTTAGTGACAGCATGTTCAGGGAGGGCTTTCTCAGAGGAGTGAAAGAACAGATGGCCAGCCAAGGCTAGCAACTCTGTTCATTTTACTGCACGGGATATTTTTTCCCCCACGCTCCCCAGATGTATTTACCTGCTTTATTTTTTTCCTACATTTTTTCCTACATTTCCTACATGTTTTGATACATTTCTAATGCATTATTTATACATATATTTTTATGGTCCAAGTCCTAATAGCATAAATATCATTGTTTATCTGAAGTTTTTTTTAAAGCAATATTGACCCTTCCAAGAAGCGATGACAGTGTGTGAGTTTCCTTCATTCACTTCATCTTAGGGCTCTGTCTATTGTGAAAGCTTCCTTTTTGTAGAAAAAGTCTCTAAAGTTTTGTTCTAAATCAAAATTCAGTATACGTGCCTTAGTGCTCACTACAGGACTAACTTTCTCTCATTCCTGGTTGTGAAATGCAGTGGGTGCCAATGATAACTAATCCAGCACTCTGAAGAAACAATGTTTTCCAAACAGATTGCTGAAAACATACAGATGTTTTCATATTTCAAAACATAAAGATGTACAGCACCTCCTTCTCCCAGGACACTTACAAGACATCTATCACTGCATCGAGAAAAAGTTTTTTAAAAAAAATACACAAACAAGAAAATACTGGGCTGAAGTATTGCCTGCCAGATAGCTCTAACTGCAGTACTGAAAATAATTTTCTTTACTTAAACAGTTATTAAGGATATATTAATTCAAAAAGCATTTTTACATGTGAGGATTTTTTTCTACCCTTACAGAAAACAAGTGCACCCACACTATGGATTATTTCCCCTAGACCCTGCAGAGCAACAGGAATATCACACTGCTGCAGGACACATATCATGAAAGAATTTAAGGAAATTAACTTTTTTTGCATGCTAAAACTTCCTTTCTCTTTCCAGGACAAAGGCCTCAAATATTGGTTCAAATTTTCTTATTCTTCCAGCTATTACCCTCTCCTGTTGAAAAGGGTTTGGCATTATTTTACTATAACTAACATCTTTTCAAGATGAGCCCTTTACATATTTTCACACAGTTTTCACATATTCACATCGCTTTTCTTCACACAGAATTGTATTTACCACATTCCCTTAGAATATTGTGTTCAGAAGCCAGTGCCCTGAAGTGCATCCATCTTCCTTTGCTGCATCTGTCTTCTGTTTCAGTGCTGGTCCTTGGCCTCATTGTGGCTTATGTAACAAGGCTCAATTCAAGTAAAACTAAAAATGAGAAGAAAAAAAATCCCATTTCATATCAGCTTACTATTATATATATGTAATATATATACATATATATACTATCCATTTTCTTTATCAGAAATTATTTTAATCTAGCAGCGCTGTTAGTAAAACACACTTGCATGTGTTTTGAGGTCTCGTAAGCTCTTGCAAAGTGACACAATTCCACCACAATTCTTGTCTCTTCTCAAACTGTGCCCACCCTTTTTTGTCTTCCAGACAGCAACATTCTTTCATGCAGTATTTTGGATCCTCCATCATGAACGGCAGGATCAGAGGACAATATCTGCACTCCACATATATATGCCTAAACCTGCTCCCTTCACAGGAAAAAGTCACCTTTGTCAAGTGTTAGTCCTCAGCTACACAGTAGTCTCTTTTTTGATATTCTGCTTTCATATATTGCCTACTAATTAATCACAAAACAGGAAAAGGAAAAAAATAAAAAAGAAAAAAAAGAAAAAAAAGAAAAAAAGAAAAAAAGAAAAAAGAAAAAAGAAAAAAGAAAAAAGAAAAAAAAGAAAACAGAGAAAAAAGAAAAAAGAAAAAAGAAAAAAGA
>JANRGV010000001.1:87309552-87319741 GCA_024734035.1 Alethe castanea | reverse complement strand
AGAAAAAAGAAAAAAGAAAAAAGAAAAAAGAAAAAAGAAAAAAGAAAAAAGAAAAAAGAAAAAAGAAAAAAAGAAAATAAAAGGGAAAAAAGATGCATCATGATTCGGTGAGTTTGGAAAAAAAAAAAAAAAAACACACACACAAATTGGGCCAGGAGCTGAATTAGAGTTTTGCATCTGTTTTCAAACAGACTAAGAGGAATACAGAACAGAAATTATCACAAATGAGGTAAAAGTAGTAAAAATTTGAAGCACTATGTACTCTTAACTGGCAAAGAGTCAAACTTCTTCCCAGTGATACCAACAAATACGATAAGGAGGCTGCAATCTCTCCCTTTTTTTTCTCATCAGAAGATGATATTGTTGACAATATATGAGAAAAGGTTTGAAAAAAGACTCAAGAGGTTGGGCTCTGATTTTAAGGCAGCAGGGTTTCTCAGATCCTTTCCTTTGCAAGACAGTTCTGGCAACTTTTTTGCCATTCTATAAATTCAACAAGGAATCAGACATGCCAGCCCACACTAAAGGTGGCTTTCCATCACCACATGGAAACGGATGTGAAAATTCTGAGGATCCTGACAATTCAGCAGCTTTCAGGATCACCTTTCACTCACACTTTGACCCAGGCATGCTTCAAACCTAAGTCCAGCAGCTGAAAAATTTACTACAATCTGCTCTGTCACTTAGCAGTGATCTTCCAGCAAATCTTTAAAAGTAGCATGCCTCTGCCAAGAAACAAAATACATAAATAAGAAAAAGGTCTGGAGCTATCAACAAGAATATGCTCAAACCTAATGACAGGACAAATTGAGGAAACGTTCAAAAATTTCAGGAAGCCGCATCTTCTACACACTTCATTCTACTAATTGTCCAACAGCACTGATAGGCATCACCACTGGTGGCATCTGACCATACACTCAAGGCACAATTAACCAGAGGCTTAAGCAGCAGAAGTGAGTGCAGAAATTTCCATGGGGAAGAAATAGGATGAAAAGGGAGACAGCAAAAATCTTGTCATTTTATTTCATCAGACCGCAGCAGACAGATCTGTTCTTAGGAAGTTTCCAAGCTCACGATATCTGGGTTTCAGCCTTTCAGGTACATCCTGTAACTAGTATGATGTCACACAAATTAGCCACATTTAAGTTAGTCTTCATACTTTTTTTATCCAAATGGCACCTATATATGCCTGTTATAATACTGACACTGGCATATTCTGCAGTGAAGTCAGTGAACAGGCTGAGCCACAGCAGGGTCCTAATTTCAGATTAAATTGATCTCTACCTCTTCAGCATATCGCACTTAAGTTTATGAAATTTCAAGCATTTCTAAGAAAAAATAAGCTATTTCACTTTCTATTTTCCTGCAGAACTCCACCAGACCTGTCACTCCCTTGCAAACCTGGAAATACATGTTAAAGACTCAGGGAAGTGGTCATCTTGATGAAGAAGTCTGGTTTATAATAAAGGTCTTAATCAGGGGCATAAACTAACCTGTAAACAAAATTTCAACCACTTGTATACACAACCTGTGTAATGAGATCAGAGTTCATGCCTTATTGCACAAATAGCATTTTTATTACAATAAAACAGTATAATATTATTTCCTTTGTAAAGTACACCTATTACACAGCAAAGTCATTGAAGCTACAGGCAACAAATACCTGCAAAAATGCTCTGCAAATACCATCAATATCATGTCAAATACCATCATTTTTCCTGATTTGGAAAATGATCCCACTAAACTTATGCTTTGGTTCCTTTCATTTTAATCATGTCCAAAATGGTATGAACAGAAGTTGCTGACACTCACAACTTCTAAAATTACATTTACTGCTTTCTATAAAAGTGTGCATATATATATATATGCAAATTAATATATATTTTAGTAAAATTTAACAAACACTTCATTTTCCTAACCTGTCTTAATCAGTTTTACAATATGCAATACAGTGGCAGAGTAAAAAAAAAACTGGTATTGCACTATTCCTTTTGGCTACATTCTCAATGGAATGAACAGGGATTTTTGATTAAGCAAAGACACACCATATAACAAAAGCATAGATAGCATGGAACAGTCACTGAGGGTAAAATATGCTTCTATCTTCATTCTCTGGAACTGAGCGCTGTACTTTTATACTGAGCTCTGCCAAACAAGTCCTAGTACTCCATAGCTCCTCATTCTTATCTGTGCTAGAACTCTGAATTCCCGCAAAATAGTCCACAGGGAGCTTTAAATTTCAACACATGGAATAAATTGCAGTGAAAGAATGTCACATTTGATTTTTATGTATTATGGATATGTTACAAATTTCTTAGAATGATTTTTTATTTTAGATCTTGATTCTGCCAAGAAGACAAAGACAAAATAGGCACATCACCCAGTGATAAATATTTATTTCAGCTGTATTTTATCCTGAAAGAGAGAATGACCATTTCAGCCGCCAGTTTTCAGAGCCCCTTTTATATCTGTGTTATCAGTTAGAATAAAAAGACTAATAACAACAAAAAATAATAATTCTGATCTCACTTAAAGCAGTCGCTTCAGCTCCAGATCCAGAAATTAAGGTGGCCTGCTGCCAAGTGGGAAGTCCTGCACACCTGCCTAGTCCTCAGCTATGCTTACATACAATTGACCTTGCCCAGGTGTTAATACAGCTGCAGTATGAATCAGATCAGGGTCTGATCTCATCTTTTTTCCTCTCAGGTTACTTTTCCCTCAGGTCCCTACAGATTCACAGCATTGCTACACAAAGACTTTTGCCAGCAGAAGGGATGGGACAGAGCTGTATGCAAAAGAAGGCCTGGGTCTAAGAGACAAAACCACACCTAGTGCTAGCAGCATGTACTTCAGTCATCTAAGAGTTATTATAGACACTTCTCATTCTAAGGTACTCCGTGACACTTTTCACAACCACACCATTAGATTCCTGTCTCAGTAATTACTCTATTAATAGCTATTTCATCTTTAGTATATGCCATCAGAAAAAGATTCTTATCGCACACAAAGTTGTTCTGCACTGCCAAAGACAAAAAAAGCAGTTTCAGCACTTCTCTCAAAGCACAAGGAGATGCTCAATAACTGCAGACTATGCCAATATGTGCTGGACCTACACATAGCCTATTCCCACTGTTCTGTAGGTGACAGAATAATCTCTGTGAGACCCTCTGACTTGTATGTGCACCCACAGATGCTGAAAAACAGAACAAGCTCCAGCTTCTGAATCCACTGGCATCAGGACTGAGACACACAGACAAGTACGCATGTGTGCACACATATAGAAACATGCAGTACAAAATAACACTTATGCAGCAATATATAACTGCCGTATTTCTAGTGTATTTCTGTATTTGCCCTACATGTATATTTATGAAATTATGTTCTCCTTATCAATACAACTCTATTACAGAAATGTATCTTTGTTGCAAGAATATGTGTAAAATACATATAGATGCTACTTATCTATCCAGCATCTCTGCACAGAGATCTTTACATCATACAGACATACAGGTATCTTTCTCCAATATGCTACCCAAACATTTCATAATTTAGCAGAGGATAAAAATCTTATCCGAAGTATTTAAACCTCATGAAAAAACAGTATTATTCTGTCATGAAAAAAACCAGCTCTGAGATATTGAATTTAAATGCCATAAAAATAAAACTTTGATCTAGTTTACTAGTTTACATCCATAGATGTGAGCGACTGAAATGTTCATGACTCAAAAAATCAGCCATCTACAAAAGCTGATTTGCTGAGACCAGGTTTGCATCCTCCAACTGAAGGAGAGAAGGAAAGATTTTTCTGTATTGGAAAAACCCTCTGATTTGCATAAGACAGAGGTGCTGCACACCCACCGCCAGAGGATGACCATGACAAACCAACCTTTGTTTCGCAACAAGCTGGGTTTTAAGCCAGATAAGAGAGAAGGCTGATAAGAAGCAAATCCTGCTAGGTGGGATAGTGCTTTTTTATCTTGCCAATATCCTCCCTTACACAGCTGACTCAGGTGAGAAAACTCCCCCTCCTATTCACACACAGGCCTGAAGGTGTCCATCCCTTCTGATAGGGCAAAACTTGTAAAAGTGTAAAACTTGTGACCGGGATCCATCTTGGATTCGACTTGGCTGTAGCCCCAGCCAGGCTCTTGCACTGCCCAAGGTGTATGCTTTCAATAAATACCTATTTTATTCTTTTTGCTCTGCCTAGTCTCTGTTCCAGGTCATCCTTTCCAGGCATCAAGACCACCACTTTTGGGCTAGAATTAGAACTATTCTATTACTTGCTCTAAACCTAGTACAGGAATGAATTTATAGACACTGATATTTTGCCCAGCTGTCAAGGATGCAAATTAAACAGCCCAGGTATAACCTATACTTCAGTCGCTATCTTTAAAACTAGCAACTACTATAGGCAAAACCTCTCTAAAGTCCTTCAGTGTGGCAGCTGCATATCTTTAGATGCAGCACAGCAAGCTGTGCAGAATCTAATTACAGGTGAGAAACTGGGATAACTTTGTAGGACAGGAAGCTATGTCACTCCCCAGTGACAGAACAGCAGAATACAAAATTACTTCAAATACCAACACAATTTTCACTTCGGTTGCCAACACAGAGCTCACACACTACAGGCCGTGAGCAACCACACCATCCCAGGTCTGGCTGCAGAGGCAGTTGATTACAGCAGGTAATTCTGCAGTCACCCTGGGAGGAGGCACCCCAGCCTCAGCCAATTCAGGAGAATCGACAAATCTTAACTGTCTCCAAACTGCACATGCCTCATCCAAGGCTGAGATTCTCCCTTCTTTCTCACTGGACTGCATTGAATTAGCTACCTCTTATAAATAGTCATTTTAGTGAAGATTGATTTAAAAAAAAACACATTAATGACATCTGCCTTATAGGTGTTATTTGTCCGAAATAAACAAATTTCCCCCTCCACAGCTGACAATTTCCTTGACTTTTCTCTTATGCTAGAGCACACAATTTTCCTCCTATACAGATAGATTTCCTGCTATCTGTCCGATTTGTTTCTTTTTTGTGCCATCATCTCTCTAGTTTTACTATGCTTCTGAGAATAACTTTATCTTTTCCTTTCTGTGTCCTTTCACCTGACGTAAATGAAGAACAATTTTTAAAAGATGCTACCTTAATATATTTCTTATTTTTCATGCAGAATGGAAAATTATGTATGTCCTTACTACTCAGGTATTCAAGGAATATCTGCCTCCCTTTAGCTCTCTTATCTCTCAGACCAGTTTCCTGAAAAACGGTATCTTCCACACATTTGAATTTACTGGTCTACTTCCATAAAATCCACCTCTGTTTCTCAGTCTCCTAGTTATTGGCCTGATGATGTTTTCAAACCTTTCTAAACCAACTGGAATTATACAACCATTAAACAGCCATTAGAAAATTGTTCCAGTGGAGGTTTCAAACTTGAAAGAACATAGTGTGGCATTTTTGACAATGGACATTTTGGTTCTATAATAAATTATTAGCTTTGAATGAATGATCCTGTAAACAGACTACCTGGGCTACAAGAATATCAACTGATTATACAGTGTCTGCTTAAAGCAGCATTGAAAGAATTATGCACTATATTTTCTAAGGACTACAATTAGTCCTTGGAACAAATGTGCAGCATCTCTGAAGTGATTCGCACACATTAGGCCCAAGGAATAAACAGCTTGATAAAAAGTACATAACACATTTCAGATCACATTTGAACAGAGAAAATCATTAATCAATCACAATTCATATGAGATACTGGTATCCCTGTGTAAGAGGCAGACAGAAGTCTGGTGATATTGAATCATGACCTAGCCTTGGAAACACACTTTCAGTTGCACCAATAAGCATACTAATCAATCACTAATAGTTCCTAGTTCTTAAAACAATTATTTAAACTATAGTAAGATTCAAGCTTTTTGATTTTATCATGCAGTTTCTGACCATGCAAGTTATATCTTCCTTTTTTCTTTTAAGCATATGTCTTCTGGTATCTCTTTTCTCAGGCTTTCCTTATATTTTTTAGCTTTTATGTAAATTGAAATAAATACTTAAGCACCTCTCATTGTCAGACCTGTTAGTTTTCAGACAGCCATCTCAGGTACCCTGGTATTACATATCTTGGCTCCACTTGGGCCCTTACACCTTAATTTATGTTCACGGGTAGCTTGACTTGAATTTTATAACTTGTGTTGGGTTCTGAGCAGCCACAGCCAAACTCATCAGCTACCTAAAGTGATTAAACCCCATTTGTGCCTACAGAACCTGCAACCATACAGACTTTCAAAGAATGTATGAGTACACTTACTGCAAACCAGCACCTTCTATCCACCTTCAAGAAAAACCCAGTGATTAACTTTTCCTCACTGTCTATTGTGGCCCACACTTCAGCAGTGCCGCATCTGATGTCCATGTCAGATGCCATGGCATCATCACTCTGCAGATTTTCCAGCTGGCCAGGGGTCTAAGGATTGCTGATTCCAAGCAGCCAAATGCAGACAGTGACTTAGTCCCAAAGATTCCTTACACTCCTTAGACTCACCCAATACTCAGTGGCGTGTTTACTTCTATTTTTATAGAGCTTAGATTTTCTGTTTGAGCCATTGATCTTGTTAGTCTTTTTTTTTGTTTCAAGACCATCCAAGCTCATGAATGCAAGAATCCATTTTGAAACCCAAGGAGGCCAACACAGATGGTTTTAACCATGTCAGCATCAAGTCACAATCAAATGCATTTCCTCCCCTTGCACAAAAGCAGCTATTTTTAAAAACTGTAAAACTGCACACATCTGGGAGTGCTTACAGTATTAGTAATCCCTATATAGTATATGTTGTCATCGCCAGTAGGAATTCCCTCTTCCTTGACCACAGGCCAAAAGAACACAACTTCTTTTTGAAGCAGCTCCAGTTTATGTGGGCTTAATTTCAGATTTTTGCCATAAACTTATCACAGATCATTAGTAATGTCTCAGTTCCAAAAGTTTCTACTATGCAACACAGTTATTATGCCATGCCATAAATACAGAGACAAGTATGAATACAAACACTGCGTTCTTTATTCCCCTACCTGTTTCAGCTCATGCTGAAGAAACAAAACTACAATGAGTCAGGGATAGTGAACCTCCAGATTTCTTGATAGATTTTCAATAACCTTTGTCAATTCTCTTCTCTGACAGCGTTACTTGGTCAGTGATTCAGTATTCGTCAGAAAACAGCTTATGCTAACCCCATACACTACATTTATGTTGGCTTTTTATGTCTCATTAGAAAATATTAGCAATGTTCTACAACAGGAGTGTCTCATTCCCTTTCATGTTTTTTCCTAGTCCCCTTTCTAACATACCCATAGCTTCAGTCTACACAGCAACCCTCCCCTTTGTTGAGTATTTGCTAGTTTTGAGGATTATTTAGCAAAACTGTCAGGGAGTTGTTTATATTTCAAGGAATTCTGCTAATTTCATCCCATTAAGAAAGGTTCCAGACAAGACTAAACAAATCCCTCCTCTTCACTGAGCTCCCACTCATTATGTCTAGCTGCCATTATGGTTTCTATCCCTGGAGCCAGGAAACATTCAGTGAAAGAAACAACTTTGAAAGCATACTTCTCTCTTGCAATTTGCCTCACCTAGCCCACACCTGCATGAGGAACTCACATGGATGAAACTTCAGGATGTTTTCCCTGACACTTACTAAGACGTTATTTATCATACAGGAGTCCAAACTATTATTTCAGCTCTTGTATTTTTGCTTTCCAAGTTTCTTATCAAATTTTATAGGTAAAATAGCCAGGCTCAGTTAGCTCAGTCTTGGTTAAATGCATGTTATCAACCACCACCCAGGTGATTTCAATGAGTTAGAAGGATTTACACTGTGTGAGGAAGCAGCAAGGCTGACCTCTGAGAGAGTGCAAGTCCCAAGGTGAGGATGACCCAGTGCGGGCAGTGCCTTGCAGTGACCACAGCAGTGTCCCACCTCTGAACCCAGGACACAAATCACACTGCTTACTGGGAATAGGCCCTCTGGTAGTCCCAGAGATGGCAAAATGATGAACCAGGTCCAGAGACCACACAGCTCCAGCCTGTACAAGAGAAAGAAGTGGAAATGAGGTTACAACACAGGTCCAAAATCTACCCAGACAACAGAGGCAAGACAGAAGACAGGCAGTACAGAACATCTAAAGGCATCCATTTGGGAGATAAGCTACACAGGTCTGAGGTGTCTCCAGGAGTTAGGGTCACACCAGCAGTCCCAAGCTGGAGCTGAAATGAGGCTTCTGGGTCCATGGACACGATTGTGGATAGACACCCCATGGAGGCTGGTTAGACAGTTAAAACCTATTGGAGCATTCAGAGACCTGGTATTTTGCAGTTTCTATTTATTTCCTACATGTTTACTCCTCTGATTTCATTACCACGTCTACTACCAGATTTCCTTGCCCAGAATCACCATGCCAGGGCATTTTACAGCCAGACCAGTATTACTGCTCTCCAGGTGTCTAGATCAGAACTAAAATTTTAGGTTCACTCTTGCAATTTTATTTGCTGCTTCTATTTTATATCCTTCCATTCCTCCAACAACTGAATCATTTTTCATATCTGGTACTTGTAAATGTCAGCTCTACCCAGATTTACAGGTATGTTTTTTGTGTCCAGATCACTGTTTTCTTTTTTGTTGATTTCCATAAAAAGACCAAACAAGTGAGTTTGGGGATTTTCCCTCCTTCATTTGCCTAGTGGTGTGATTTGATTGCTCTCTGACCTCAAATCGAAGCTCCCTTCTGGTAAACGGCAGTACAGTAACCATTTGCTACCATGGTTGCTCCAGCTTGGTCCCACAGGAACAGAGATCATCAGTTTGTGCCTTGGAAACTGGATCCTGTTTCAAGCACCTGCACATGATCTGCTCACTAAGAAGCTGGCACTTCTGACATTTATCTATCTGCAAGTTGGCTCCACTACAAGTCAAAGATGATAGGCTCACAATTTGTTTAATTAGGAACAAACGTGTAAAGTAAAATGGCATGAATTAGTATCTTTTATCCCAGGCTCAAGTCTTTTGCAGACCTTAGCTGCAAATGTTTACACAAAACTAGCCCTCCCATTTAGGCTTATGGCAATTGTCCAATTTCTCTTTCATCTATCCTTCTTTGCCTCACAGTCAATTTAGCAAACCTGGCATCTTGGAACTTCTTGGAAACGCCTTTCACTTGTACGTAAGTCTCAGGTTTAGGTGTACCACTGCATAAGAATCTAAGCTCTTTATATGTCTCCTACATTCGTGTTCAGAAACAAAAATGTCAATAAAGTTCCACCTGACTCACTACAATAATTTAGTAGCAAATAAAGACAGCAATCACAGAACTGTCACACGGTTGTGAACCTTTTCATAAGACCTAGACTAACATTTTAGTATTTCCTCAATTCATATTTATGGTATGAAAACACAGAATCGTAGAATGGTTTTGGTCGCAAGAGGCATTAAAGACCATCTAGTTCCAACCTTTCTCTAGACCAGGTTCCTCAAAGCCTCATCCAACCTGGCCTTCAACACTTCCAGGGATGGGGAACACACAGGTTCTCCAGGCAACTTGTTCCAGTGTCTCCCCATCTTCACAGTAAAGAATTTCAGTGTAACATCCAGTCTAAATCTCTCCTCTTTTACTTTAAAACTCTTCCTCCTTGCCCTGTTTCCTTGTGCAAGATGTCATCTTCTCTCTAATTTAAGCTCGTTTACAGGCGTCAACTACTCTCCAAGCTGGAAGACTGAGCTGACTGTGGGTCACTCTTCCAGGAAACTCGTGCCTTTGTAACGCTCCTTTTCCACAGGTGTTTGAGAACCCTCATTTCTCCTCACTCTCTGCACAAACTTCCAGGACGAACCCACTTTAAAAAAACCACAGTTACCTTCTCAGGGCTCCAAAGCCACCATCAGTGCTGCCTAGCGGGCGGCGCTGAAGGCCCAAGATCTTTACCCGTGGATTTATTTACGGCGAGATGGGGCGGGGGGCTCTCCAGGGTTAGTGCGAGCCTCCCTCACTCCCTCCTCCCATCCCCTCTCCCCTTACCCGGGGCAGAGCACAAGTACGCGGTGCCGGAGGGAGCCGCTCCCGGCCCCGCTCCGGGGCCCGCAGCGGCCAGCGGAGGGCGCCCGCCCCGCTTCCCTCCCTCCCTCCCTCCAGC
>JANRGV010000001.1:87285364-87306979 GCA_024734035.1 Alethe castanea | reverse complement strand
AGTTTAGTCATTGTAAGCCAAAATCCAAAGATAAATACATGAGTTAAGAAAAAAACAGTGATTTTTCTAATCCTCTTTCTTAATAAACCTGGGTAGATTTCTTTGATGCAGACAAGGTTAGGAGATAAACATTTGGCTTGGTATTGATACCAATCCTTTTTTAATTGAGGGAAGAACTAGCAAAGAACGAGAAGTGTCACCCTACAATAATGCCAGAGACCTGCAGGAGTCATGACACATATGATGCCTCAGCTTCACAAAGTCACAAGGAATATAAATGCAGACATTCAGTGGGAGGGAGGGAGGGAGGGAGGGAAGGAGACCTTCACTCACTGGCTGATCCCTTTGCAATTTCAACTGCAGAATGTGGTAGCCCTTTCTAGTGACAGATGTGGCTGGAGGCAAGCCCAGAGAAGGAAACCCTGCACCGAAAGAGGAGGAAGGAAGAAAAGAAGATTAATGGTTCTGCTTCAACACAGAGAGCCACATGGGCTAATCTGGGAAGCCATTTTATTCAGGAAATGTTGCCCATAGCCTCTTCTTCCTGGCAAAGGTCTTAATGCTACCTAGGTTGTGACTTTCATCAAAAGACATCCTTTCCAATTATTCCATGATTTTTATTGTTGTGCTGTGATTTCTCAGTTCATAACATATTTTAGTTTTAATGCCTTTATTTTGCAGTCCACTTAGAAGAGAGTTAAGTTCCTTTTTTTCCCATTCTTCTATATTGCAAAAGCCCTGTGTTTTTCTCTCTTTATTTTCATTGTTTTTCCTCTTCTTCTTTATCCTATATTTCTTCGGTTACCCCAAGAGCACCAATTTTTTTAACTGATCTGTGTGATGCATTGCTCAATCTATACCCTTCCTTGCTTCTAAAGTAGACATAAAAATAGGCTAATTAAGGGGGCAGGTGAGTTGAAAACACAGGAGACTAATATTTATTTCTTGGAATAGCAAGAGTTACAACGACAATTCAGGCTTAATTTTGCCTGGGAAAAATGGTTTTGCAATGACTCCAAACAGGCTGTAAAATATTTTCTGTAGATGTGGAAATATACTAGTGTGGGCAGAGTTTGGAGAAGTATGCACAGACCTTGCAGAAACATATGGGATATCGTTTTCCTGGTTTGTAAAGGATACATTTTAAGTGATGATCTCTGTGTTTCAATAACTGTGGGAGGAAACCTGACATTAGAAAGTGCATCCATCTTCCTGGACAAAAGAAAAGATCAACTTCCCAGAAACTTTTGTCACGGAGTCAATTCTTACACAATGACATGTAATGCTAAATAAATCATTTTTTGAATTACAAATTGAGAATCCATCGTCCTGGATAAGTGTTATTCATCAGGGGAAGGCAGGGAAGAATAACTTTAAAATAATTGTTTACAAGTATTTAGAAGAGAATCCGATTTGTCACTCCCATTTTGAAGAGCCAGTGCGAAAGTTGTTGCCAGCTTTTCAAATCTCTCATTTGGTTTTCAAGTAATATATGTATGATTAAAAGCCAGTTAGAGAATGATGGTGTGATTTGGTGATGCAAGTCAAATGGCACGATTTAAAGTTTCATTAAAATCTACTCTCTTTAAGACTTAGATAAGGCCTTTATTTGTTTTAGTCATGCTTGGCTGTCCTATTCAGCATAGTTACCAGACTGATATTAACAAGATTCAATGTGTAAAAGTAATGCCATCACTTTGAATTTTGCAACATGGTCTCTTCAAGGTAAGGTCTTTTTCAGCTGTTTAAAAAGTGTGATGACTGACTTCTTCAAGCTAAAGAAGGTGTTCTCTCTTGCCAAAAAATGTGACCATATCGTCCATCACTGCCCTAAGTTACCTGTAAGCTAAGGTTATATTCTTCTCTCCAATTCACACTAGCAGAATTTATCTACAAATGTCAGCAGGAAACACTCAATTTACCTGACAAATCATAAAACAGTATTTTATGTTGTAAAGAAACTTTGGACTCTGCCAGTATGCCAGTCAATAGGTATGTACGATGAATCATCAAACAAATATTTCAGAGCATGGGGAAAAAATAAATCTAGGTTCAGCCCACATGCCAATCAATCAGAGATTGCCTGAAGAATCATAGAACACATTTGGAGACAAGTAAAAAATTTCTAGGCTCTGCCAGGATACTGGGCCAATCAATCACGGTGTGGCTGATGAATCATGAAACACACTCTGCAGCATGTCAGCACACATACGTGGTTGGCACAGTTCTCATCATCCCGAGTTTGTCTTGCAGTTAAATTGACTGAAGGTGAGTTATAGGACTGTTGTTTCTCCCACCTACTGACCTCTGCAACCAGCCACTCTTAAATCCTCTTGCCCTGCACTTCGTTAAAAGTGCAGATTCAAGACAAAGGTTCAACACAAGAGCAAACATGGTTTTGATGTCAGACGAGTTGTTAACATGCTGCTGAAAGCTGTTGAACACGTATTTTGACAACAGAACAGACACCTACAAGAGTGTTATTCTCTTCAAAGTTTGCTGTGCTGTTTACATGGAAATTTAATATAAGGTGTAATAAATATGTAATATATTGCACAACATTTAAAAAAAGGATTAAAAAAGTATAACTGTACTTTTTCATCACTGTCCCATTGGCAATCTTTTTACCTAAGGAATTTCTAGCTTTACTGGCATTCATTCACCAAGTGAAGGTGGGAGGGCACTATGGGACTGTGATAATTTTGTTCTCGTTTCTCAGCCAAAGTTGTTCAGCAAAAAATATTTCTCCTATGTAACAGTTCAACCTTTTACAACTTACATCAAAGTAATCCATGTGAAATTAACATTGTCTGCAAGTCGCTTCTCCTTTGTCTTGTGATTAACCTCCATTACAAATATTTTAATAGTGTGCTGCAAAGCATTTTCCCTGATTACATGAATACTCATCTTGTGTGATATTTCCCACTTAAGATTTCTGAGTTTAAAAATGTATGTTTGAAAAAGCAACATTTTTACTGAATCCTAACTCTTGCAGAATTTGAGTACTCTTTGTATCCCTCTATGTAATATTATTTAAGGATGCATTTTTCTAGACCAAGGCAGAACTTACAACATAAGTAAGAATAACAATGCAGTCACATTTGAAAAAGAAAATACTAGCAAAGAGAAACCCCATACTCACACCACATTTTTCCATCGTCAGCAAGGCCGTGTGATGAAATAGTGACGGTTTCTTGCAGGTATTTCATCAGTAGGTGTTCCATTTTTATATTCAAAAGGAACAGCCTTGGTCCTGATTCCCCCTGAGTATGCTGTTCAGTTCCTTGTGGACTCTTTAACATCATCATCATCATCATCATTTTGATAAATAGATTTCTCAAACTTTGCAAATGATTCTTCAGCTTTCATGCAGCACAGCAAATGTCTTAATACAGCATTCAGAAACATCCCAAACTGCGGGAAAGTTAATTGTAACCTCTTGTTCTACCACATATAACATTATAATCAATTTGTTAGAAAGAAGTTTGGTTCTCTGTACCAACAGACGGATAAGCCATTACTGATTTCATAGGAGTAGATAAAGAAAAATGAATGTTTTTAATAAAAACCTTAATTATCAACTAAGGAAAATTTTGAATGACATTTTATGTAACTTATGTTGCTTCTTAGTACCCATTAATAATTTATTTTCTTTTTTTTTCTGGTGGTTATTAGCATCTCTATTCTTATTCTGAAATTTTTTTGTAGCAATAGGCAGTTTAAGTTGCAAAATGTTCTATTTGCAAAAATATAGTACACAGGAACTATAGTGTTGCACCTTAAATGTAAGTGGATAACTATAGTCAGTTCCCTTTGATGTCAAGGTGGTAGTAGGCATGGTATAAGATGACATCTATGAATAGCATAATACTGCTGGAGGAAGTGCTGGGAAAGGATCATACGTTATGAAAAAAAAAATGTATGTCTATATATTTATTTTCATGTATATCCTGAACACAAGTGTATATATGTCAGACAGCTTTTTAAGGAATCAAAGGATAGATGATACCTTTCACCATTCTTCATAAAAATTAACTCTTTTCACCATTAATGGGTCCTTAAAATTTGCACATATAGTCCCATCTCAAGTTAAAAATGTGCTGAGAGGAATAAATAACAATGTTAAATAAATAATGAATGAGCAGCTATAAAAATAAAACTGAATGACTACATAAAAAATACTACTGTTGATTCTACAGCTCTAATCTCACTTTTCACTCTTTGGAATAGTGTATTAAAAATACACTCCTCCCATGCTATGCTGGTAATATCAGCCACATAATTAAACAATATGAATCACTGGGGCTATGTCTATTGACATTATCAAAGGATGCAATTGTTTATGTCCATTATTTTAAAGAACAAGTTCTTTTCCTACTGTGGTCAGTAAATGCCCACTTCTTTATTTCAAGGTGAGTTGTGCCACATTGTCAGCCTTGTTTACTTATGCTTCACTGAATTAGGCTGAGGAGGATGCAGAAAAAATGACTATAATATTTATGAAATAAAGACCTCGTCCAGTTCTCTCTAGGATAAAAATATGCTTTAAAGACATCTGCCAACTTCAGAAACACATTGATTTGCCAGCCAGTGCTTGTTAGAGCCACCACTGAGAAATAAACAACAAAACTTGGAAAAGTGAATCCTTCCCAAACCCAAATTTTGCAAGGCTTATTGTATACAGATGCTGGCTTATTCCAGCAAATGTGTGCCAGATATGCACAGCTGTCTTTCTGTCACTTTTGATCCACCTCAGTATGTCTCCCCTGCTAGTTCTGTCTGTACCTTGTTGAAGGTGTTAGAAGGGAAAAAGTTCATTTCTCATTTCAAAACTTTCACTTCTCTAGAATCCATCCCCCTCATATTTCAGTGGGGCTTTTACCTCTCTGTTACATGGAGGCCACAAATGAATGAGAAGGTGTTCCAACACTGATCAGATATAAAAACTCATATCTGAGTTGCCCATGACATTAAATAAAGGCCTAAAACAATAATAAGGTGGAAGTGCTAGTCCCTCCTCTAAAAAAGCCAAATACTGATACTTTTCACTTAACTGCCTGAAGCTTATGATTTAAAGGCTTGTTTTCTTTGCTGATAGCCCCAAGCTGTGCCCAGTTTCTCTACAGACAAAAGGATAAGAGTTGTGGTGACAAGCACACACCCCTTTTATGAATCAGAGAAACAGTGCTCTTCTTGTTCCCTAGGCAGTTGAAATCTGAGCCAGTTTTACAGCTTAGCACTTACCAGCTGGCTTTCACGTGAAAGGCTTTTAAAATATATACATACGTTCATGCACACACACGCACAGAGTAAGACATTTTTGATTCTGATGACAGTTACAGAAATACGGAAAAAATGTCTCTAAATCATGTTTCTTGGTGCGACTGAGGCTCTCTCTATCTTCTCCTGTGCACCTTGGAAAGGGGGAACAGATTGTGCCTCTCCACTTTTCATCAATCTTTTATGTATTTGAAGGCTAATGTCATATCCCCGTTCAGATGTTTCTTCGTTAGGATAAATTACTCCCAGGTTGTTCAACTTCTCCTCATAGCTGATATTTCCAAGTAGCCCATGCTGGATATTTTGCTCTTGCTATTACTTGGAGCACGTTGATAGAACAGAAGGTATACTTGTGTATCTTGGCATGGCATATCCATGTTTTATCATCTCAGTGAGGTGTTTGCCTTTCTTTGTGAGAGCCTGGCATTGCTTCCTACCCAGTTCACCCACCAACCAGTCCAGTTCTATACTTGGTAGGGATGAATTCTTTAAGTACCTCAACTGTCAGACTAGACTGAAACTAGGGAATCTGACACGTTTAGTTTTCTCTGCTTTGTGGATTTATTTAGGCAAAAGAGTGAAATAGGGCTACTGTAACTTTCTAGATATTTGCATCTGAACAAGTTATCCAGTAACTCTTTGTAGGTAATGGCAATAAAAGGAAATGGGCAATTCTCTGGTACAATTTGTCTTGCTTTGCTATACACATATCGAGTAGATCAAATGAATCACCCACTATCTGATTCAAAAGTCAGGAATGTGAAGAAGGCAAATTGGGAAACAAAGAGAAACAGGTTTAACAGGAGAGATGGAGAAAATACTAAGAAGAAAGTGTTAACGAAACGACAAGAGAGAAGAAAGAGGATATAAATTGTGAAGGCTTCATTGGTCTTTTAGAAATAGTTGCAAAGATCAAGCAAACAACCCTGTGTGTGAGTACTGAATGGAGAAAATGCAAAGTGAAAATAAGCTACAAAATATGCAATAACATATTATTGCAAATACATAAGATTCTTTATGTATTGAGACCTTCTCGGCTAAGCAACTTAACTACAAACATGGAGAATTCTCAATAGCAGTTGAGAAGTAGAGCTTTCTGTAAAGGAATATAGCATGTCTTTTGAAAAAGGAAGTTGGTTTGTCATGGCAGATGCAGTAAACAGAAATAAAGAAAGGATGATGTAGGAACCAAAATCTTGGTTGTTCTGGTTTAGAGACTGACATGTGAGAAAGAGGCAAAAGCAGAGAATGGAGGAGAAAGTGGAACAAATTGAGTGGAAAGGAACAAGAAGAAAAGGAGAAGAAAAGCAGAGGAAGAGGACGGGAAGTGTGGAGAGGAAAAGGCAAACACAAAGCCATGGCTGAACTATATAAAGAAAAGCCAGTCAAATAATCTTGGATTAGTTTTATCTACCTTCAGGAAAAAAAATACTGGAGAACCATGGCATGTAATTACACTGAAAATATGCTTTTGAGAGTCACTTTTTTTCTTTATAGGGGAAAAAAAGGCAAGTAAATGTAGTACAGGAACACTTTTGTACTTGTTCATCTTGAAATATCCCAGAACAACATTTTACATTATGATGTATCTTTTGCAAGATGTCTTAAGCAAATGTTTTAAGTGTTTCTTACTCAAACCAGTCTTTAAGTAGATTAAAACAGTAGAAAAATATATGAAACCATTGTAAAAATTGTTTCAAGTTCTGTGCTTTCATTATTTTAAACACCTTACCTGAAGGTTTTTTTATATTCTTTTCATGCACAAAAGAAATTGGCCCAAGAAAAGAAACATTCCTGGATAATGGGAAGCAACATGTGTGTATTTCTAAAAGCAGAGAAACTCTTTGAACATCTTCCAAAAAAAATCCAAGTATATGCACACATTCTTCCAGCTAAAAGGAGAACCAACACTTGCTGTCTTCTTACACATTGCTTCATTTTATCTTTTGTATTTATACAACTACTGCTTATATCCTGCAGTCAATCCATTAAGAATAGTTTTGGCTGTGTGCTCTTCCTCCCCACCCCCTTCCCTGGTGGACCTTAAGGAGGAATTTTATCTCAGGAGAGAAGAAAAAAATTTATTTTTAGGTCATCCTTTCAGATGGGAAAAGGGCATTGCTCATTATAACATATCTTAATCACAGAGTCTCATACAGTCATCTACCTTGCCTTCTGGTTCAGTCCTTGAAGGTGGAAAGCAACAAGGAACAGAACAGTACCTTCCACCCTGCTCCCCACTCTTGGTGTTGCTCACATTTGGAGAAGCTGGAAGGAATAGCTTAAAGGAGATATGAATTACAGAAAAAAAAAAAAAAAAGAAAAGAAAACAACTACTGCTGTGCTTTCTCCTTTGCTTCTGCAGTCATTTCACACTCACAGTCTCTCAGTAAGTGAATGTGAATGACTCTTGGAAAACAGAATTAATGCCAAGGTGTTACCTCCTGACAATAAGTTGTACATCCTTCCTCATATCAAATTACTTAAATTATCCTCATATTAGCTGGTAACATGTAATATTGGGACACAGTTTGAGGAAATAAATTTTGTGTCATCTGAAGTAATTTCCTCTCAGAACCAAGCTCAGAAATATCCAAAGAAAGGGGAGCTACTTCAACCTAAAGAAAGCATGAAATTGAACAAGAAGTAGTTCTACAGGCAGCAAGGGGCCAGAAGATGGAAGCTATGCTCACATGGCTCCAAAACTTAATCTTGTGTCCCGCCATGAGATATTTAGGATACAAATATTCCTTATAAACATGTTAAGGAGTCAAGAGAGTAGTGAAACATTATTAGGAAGCTAAGTAAGTCATTCATGGAACAGAGAGCTTCAGAAACAGGACAGTCTGCTTTTCTCCTCATGCCAGTTGTTGCTTCAGCATAAAAAGTGATACTAATGGAAAGCAACATGGTACATACCATGTACATTGACAGCGGTCACTGGAAACTGGGAAGGTGAGAGGGAATTTGGAGGGTGAATGAGCAGCATTTCACAAACAAATTTAATCAGTGATATCAAGGAGACCAACCATATGTGGTTTTGTTTATTGTAGGGCAAGGATCTAAGTTTTTTATTTAAAAGGCACATGTAATTGCACAGAAAATGCCAGAAGAATTAAATATCACTTGTATCATGGGTGAAACAAGTCTCTCCTTGGAAACTGCAGTGGACCTGCAAAATATATAGAAAATCCCCTTTTTTGTCTTCAACAGCAGACTCAACTTGAACCTAACCTGGTATATATAAATAGACCTAAGCCTACAAAGTCATCCATCTTACCAGCTGAATTCTGTCTGGTGAGTTACTCTGCATTTTGATTTTCAGAAACACCCACATATCCATTTCTCCTCTAAATAGAGGGTGAGACAACAAATGGGTCATGTGTCATTGAAGGGGTCAACCTAATGGTGTTCTAATATCCTGAAATAAATCACCTTATAAAGCAGAGACTCCTCACAGAGAACTTTCTGTCAGCTTTCCTAGTTAGAAGAGGTGCTAACAGACACTGTAGGCTTTTAGATGGTCTCATTAACAGAAAAAAAGCAGTCTCTGATGATATTCAGTCACAATCTAATTTACTATTTTGTTTGCTTATTACAAATTATTTGTATTATTTTTCTTTCATTTACTTGGATGAAGTCAGATATATAATTCAAGGCAATACAGTTTTATATGTTTGCTTCAAGTGTGAATGGAGCCTCAGGTACTCATTCAGAAAATAGTTATATAACAACCTCTATGAGCAAATACATAATTTATGTACAACTTCTGTTTGGAAGGGGAATCCTTTAGTGGCCTTCCAACATAGATAGGCAACTCTCACACTTTCCAGTGTTTTGGGGAGAGCCTGGAACAAAAATATCTGTCATCATTGTTGTTAGCATGGGAATTGACTGACAGGGCTGATGCTGGAGAGAATGAAAAGAGAAGAGCTTGAGTAACAGCTTTCACTCATTCCAAGTTTCACCTGCCCACTGGTGTGGAGAGCTGGCAGCAGCTCTTTCACTGATCTTCCCCTGAGACACAAACCTGCTATCAGGTTGCCCAGTTTGAAGGACAGGGTTGCACCAGACCCTTCTAGAAACAATGTCATGTACCAAACAAGTTGGATTTCAGTTTTGAGAACTTTTCGGGTTGCCGTTACTGACTTATTACTTAAACTTTTTTCTAAACTTGAACATGTTTTGAAGCAAAAAATAAACATTGCAGCTCTCATTTCCTTGAGAATGAAATAACCTTTATGCCAGGTTTACTAGAATCATTTGGATAAAACAGACACATCAGAGCAGACCCATGTTCAGTTTAATCCAGTATTGCTTGCCAAGAGTGAGAGTACGGGACAAGCAAAGCGGGATGTAACACTCTCTTCCATAAAACTGTCCAAACACCATCCAACGCATGTGAACTTTTAGCACTCACAATGTTCTGCATCAAGGAATTCCACTCTTTAATTTAGTGTTAGGGAAACTACAGCCTCTTGTCATCTGCTTTGCACTTATCAGTTGGTTTTCACTCCTAGGTTTTGTGGGGAAGGGAAACAGAGGACAGGCAGTTCCCCTTCTGTCCTCTTAATGGCACTCATTGTTTACACAACTCACTGTTGTGTACCCCCTCAGCCATCTCTCCAGTCTGCTCTGTGGTTCCTGTGTGGCTCAGAACCATCCCAGGTTTTTGATTGTCCTTGTTGCCCTTGTCTGAGCCCCTTGCAGTTCTATCGTTTTATTTTTAAGATGGAGCAACCAGGAGTACACAGTGTGTTCAAGGTCTGCATGCCTCAGGGATTCATCACCATCAAGTGGTGGCAGAGTAATGTTGGTCTTCTGTTTTATATTGCTTTCCTTAAAATCTCTAACATTAAATTCCTTCTTCTCTTTCTCTCTCTTTTTTGTTTTTCCTACTGAATGACTGTGTTACGTCCATGTTTTCACAGAGCTCAAAACCCTTGTTTCTGGGTGGTAATGATTAGCTCATGATACATGAAAAATTAGGATTTTTCTCCCATGTACATTATTTTATGTACATCTATGGTAATTAGAATCTCTATTTATTTAGTAATTCAGTACTGTGAGAAATTTCTACACCTCTTTTGCAGCTAACTTTCCCTTTTCACTGCCATAAATTATCAGCAACACACTGTCTCAGTGTGATCTTTTTTAGATCACTTACAACTTGAACAGCATCAACCACACCTCAGTTGCTACTAAACACAACAATTCTGAAGTCATTAAGTGTTCCATAGAAAGCATGAAATCCTATCAAGTCTCTTTGTTTATCCTTATTCTTTACTGTGCATGTATTAGTTCTAGCTTAAGGAAGCAGATTGTCAGGTGGTATGTAAACTGACAAGCACTGACAAGCCCAATCTTCATTCTTTTGGGACTCCTGCAGGTATCACTCTTTGGTCTGGGAGGTCAAAAGACAAAGGCACCTACAGTGAAGCAAGAAACAAAGTTGAGAAACCACTGTGGGAGATAGAGAGCAAGAGGTAATGGCTTAGAGGAGTGGGAGACTGAGAAACAGGAAAACCTGGATATAGCAAAGGGGATGTAGGAAAACAAAAACAAATAAAGAGATAGAGGGAGTCTCCAGAAAGATACTCAGTACCAAGGAACAGAAGAGAAAATCACGCTCCAGAAGGAGAAGAAAAAACAGGTAAGGAAAGTAGGGATTCATTTAACGGACAAGTGTCTCCAGTCTTTCTCAAAAGTGTAAACGATTTTTTTTTTCAAATAAGACAACGTGAGAGAAAAGTGGACTCCTACAGGGTGTAAAATCACCAGTTATTCTATTTGCCATGATAACCTAACAGAAATTTCACATCAACTGACAATGGCTTTGGTAGAAACTGCAGAAAAAATGTACGTGTAGCTCAGCAATGCTGTAAATTTGTGAAAATAATCTGCAAGTAAACAGCCTGTAAAAGAAAATGGTTACAATCTTTCCTAAATCATCTCCAAATGGAATTGCCCATGCTTCGTGTATGGGCACTGCTTTATAAGGCAGTACTTGTTAGATAACAATTTTCTCAGCAAGACCCAATGGATAGAAGATCTAATTGACACTGTCAAAAAAAAAACAAAAAAAAACCTGTTGCCACATTTCTAAACACAGCAGTTGTTCACAAAACATTGAAATCTGTGCATCTGGCAAAGCTTCCCTCTGATCTGTAAAATTTGCTCACAAACATTATGCTTGAGTCTAGGGCTGATGGTAAAAATCTTCCTATTGCAGAGCTGTCCTCAAATTGCAGATGAGAAAATCATTTAAGAGACAGCAAACTCCAACTTGGAACATTCCTTACAGTTTAGTTTTTGTTTCTTGTTAGCTGAATTGATATTTCTTGGCTAGTATTTTTATCTGATTAATTACCGATGAGCACCAGAGTGATAACTCTAAAACCTTTGCATCGTTCACTGCACAGAGAGTAGTGCCAGAAAAATAACAAGATTTTCAATTATGAGCTGCCAAATTCCTTTAGCCTTGTTACAGGAGATCCACTCAGAATGACAAATTAATTCATTTTCATTGCCAATCTAGTCATTGTCGTCTCCACTGAGACTGTCAATAACTGCCAATTGTGATGCTGAAAATTGTGAAATTTTATGAGACAGTTGGCTTGCTTGCTGGTGTCAAGGGATAGGAAGTAGATTTCTCAAATTCACGTCAAATTTTTCCCTATAGAACTGGTAAAATCTTATACCCAAGGAAGACTTTCGTGTCTGAATGTTGAACAATGATCCCAAAAAGTATATCTTAAGAATAGAAAAAAGCTGTCCAAGAACCAAAAATATGTCTTTTAGAGGTCAGAACTCTCAGGATAAAATGATAAAATCACTGACAAAAAATATGATGTGATAAATTTTTGCAAATCAAATTTATAAAACAAATTTTTTAACTGCATGAATTAAAAAAAAAAGTCAAAACACAAGAGACAATAAGAAGTAGGTGAATACAAATGGACTAATAGTGAGATGGAGATTAAAGACACCTGAAATATGGTCCTCAAACTAAATCAGTAGTCTACACTGGTTTCTCAAAAATTATGAAGTTAGCGATATGGGGAAGGTGAATAAGAATGGAGTCCATGGAAATAGAAATTAATGCATTTTAAGTGGAAGAAAGCCTGTAAGATTTAAATGGGAGCAAGAGTGAGGAATAATAAAAAATTAAGTTTATAATCTCCATCCCAATATTCTGAGAAAATTGATATTCACAATAGCAGTGGGTTTGCCATAATACCATCTGATTGAATTACAGTGTATGCAATGTATGCAGTGTCTGTGTTTGAGGAGAAAGAGGGAAAGAAGTGCTCGGACAAGTTTGTGTCTTGTCATACATTATGTCATTATACACTAGACATTAGGACAGAGTTTGAAGTAATTAGCAATTAATTAAATTGAGGTAAATAGAAAAGGAGATGGAGTACAATATGGATTTAGCACATTAGACTGCAACACAGAAGCACACAGTCTTTAATCAGAGACATAATACTTTAAAAGAGAATGAGAAAGAAACCACAGTTACTCAAATTGCTATAAAGTGTTGGTACAACTCAAGATGGGAAATTACTACTTAAGTGAAAAAAGAGAATGATATCCAGAGAAACTATGAATGGAGAAAAGTAGTAAGTAAAAGAAAGACATCAAGAGGATATATGTGGCTAAAGTGAGCATTAGAGTAAAACTTTCTTATGGATTGGTTCTGAGATACTTTTTATTTGGCATTTTCATTCATTATCTTGTCACAAGAAGCAGAAGTGAGATAATTAGATGTACTGATGACAAAATATGGGGAAGAACTGTCAATAAAGAGAAAAATCGTGATTTTCTCTAGGAAGTATTTAATCAGATGGAATTCAGTAGGGGAGAGTCACAGCAAGTCACTCAATAACTAAGACAAAGCATTTCTGCTAGGACCTGGTTATTTAAAAAGAAGTGAGAAGCAGAAATACTGGGTGTATGAGGCAATCACACTGATCTGCTCAGGAACATGAGGCAGTTGTATAAAAGAGAAATGCAACCACCAGGTGTTCTGGTACTAATGATCTTTAGTGATGAATGACTATTGATAAAGGCAATGGGAAGCAAATGTTTGTCAAAACAGAGATGTTTCAGGCAAAAGTGAATAGTATTTTTCAGTGAAATTAGGCTTTGCTAGTGAACTTCTACCCAGATTCAGCAGTGCCACAGTCCTGGATTGTCAACAGCATTCTCTCTTGGGTTATCTCTCAGCTTCTTCATGATACTTTTAAATGACTTGAGATAAATAGCACATCCAATCTGTACCCGGTGGCCAGCTGATGGCATGTTTTCACTTCCCAAAACACTCTCAGTAACTTCTTTTTTGATTGTCTTTTTGACTGCCATGGTTACCAACTATGTGTTTGCTAACTTTTGTTAGCAAGCACAAGCTGCCAGCTCTGCATCTGGGCAATTTCTACATTTCTTTCTTACCCCTTTTTTTAGGCTTTGTAGCATGAGATGCTCTGAACAGCTGGGCCTGGTTGGAAAGAGCACAATATCTATGTATTTTTTTTTTATTCCCAAATGTTTGTAATCAAGTACTAATGTGGAGGTGGATCAAAGATTGACAGGACTTACAACACAAAATTTTCAAACTTGTAGCTTAGCTTAATAGGTCCATATGCTTCCTTCACATCTTTTGATGTGGGCATTTCCATAGTGGCTTGGGGGATGTCTAGAGCTGTGTCTCAGAAGACGATAGGTGCTCAACAGAGCAAGTTTCAGTCCCCACTGCCTTCATTTTTCTTACATTTGGCACTCTTGTTATCTGCTTAAAGATAAGCAGAGTATTCTCTGGGGAGTATCTTAGAGTAAAAGCAACCAAAACTCAGGATTTCACTTCCATAAGAAAGATCCCCCACATCCCAGACACTTTATGCAAGACTGGCAATATTTTATAATTCAGGGCTCAAATGAAAAATACATTGTGGTAGGGGAGAAAAGAGATTGTCTTTTCCTTAAGGAAAAATTAAAACATTTATTTTTTCCACTGCTTGAACAATATAGAATGCAGAGCCATCCTAACTCCTGGCAAGTCTTTGTGCTTACCTAGAACCTAGCTGAGGGCAGCTTCTCAGGCAATCTCCAAGGCTGGGTGAGCCTTAGTAGTTCCCTGGAAACACAGGGAACCCTCCTACCTCGAAGTCTTTGGATAAGTCCCCAAAAGCTGTGGCAGCACCTTTACTGCCAGAGCAGACACTCTAATTCACAGCAGATTCTAAAGCTCTCTGCCTTTCCTCTGAAGGTTTGTCTGAAGTACTGTCTGAAGGTAGTGAGTTATTGAGTCTCAAGAGGGTCATCAGTGGCTCAGAAGTCAGGCATCTGTTTAATGAGACTTTGCCTTCATCCTCACAAAAGCATTTCAACAGGATATTTTGCCAAAACCTGGCTTGATTTTGTTGAGTTGCTTTTAAAATATTTTATTTAAAAATTCCTAGTATTTTTGTTGCCTGTAGGCAATAACTCTACACAAATCATAGATGACACTGTTAATACAGAGATATGTTATAAATCATATAATAATATGAATGGCTGCTCATAGAACTAACTTTTAACAGTACCTGTGAAATTATGCGGCACAAGTTTTCAGAGTTGCTCTGTAAAGCTCAAAGGAAAAATTCATTCTTAACATAAAATCTTTTTTTTTTCCCTGAATAAGTCAGGTAGCCCCCTGCATGTATTTGCAGTGTTTTATATCTATTGCCATTACAGTGCTTAGCAGTTTGGGTTCAGTGCAGATCCCTGAGCTTATCTCTAACCTCTGTTCATCTCTCATCTCGGTTATGCAAAGATTAGTTTCTGTGAACATTGAGACAGATCATCTCTGCAGACTGCTAGCTTCTTGTCGACAACTCCTTGCTTCACAAAGGCTGAACTTTAGAAATTTTGTTGGCCTTTTTCCATCTTAAGTTCCCTCACTCACAGTCTGTCTTCCTAAAAGATATTTCATGCTCTGTCAGGATCCTGGACAACAGAGCTGCTTTTCTCTCACACTGAAGAGGATCTGCTTGGCTGGCACTGCTCACTGCCTAGCAGTGGGAGACGATATTGTGTGTCTCACGTATGGAGCTGTCTCTAATTAACCAAACGTCTGTGGTTCCAAAGATAAATGTGGGTGCTGGGAGCCACAGCTCTATGATATAAGTCTGTGTGCCATCTTCAGCATCTTGGTTCTGGGCTTAAGGAAAACGTTTTCCTAGTTTCTCATTCTCGGTGGAGTTTCAGTGCTTGTCAAGCAAGAAGAGTGTTTTATGAGCTGTCCTAGTATTCTAGGCATTATTTCTGGCAAAAAGTTTCTCACAAGAGACTAAACAAGCTTTACGTTTATAATCACATCTGTATTTCCCAATATCAAGGTAATTATATATGCAAAATATCTTTGCCTGGGAGACAAGTATACTTTGTCACTGAATTTCATGATGATGGCACAGATTTTTTCAAGTTTTAAGGCCTGTTTTCCTGTTAGGCTCTCCCTTTTTTGCTGTCCAAAATTCTCATTAACCAACTAGTATTTCACATGACAGTGAGAATTGCACGTTTCAGCTAACTGAACCAGTCTACAGATTTATTGAGGTAAGAACTCACAGCCTTACAGACTTCTGTGTGGATCATCATACATCTCTGTGTGTAACAAAAGGCCATATCTAAGCACACATATGCATTATCAAGCTGTGGAAAAGTGGGTCAAGACAATCATACGGGACAGGGACAACTGATGCATCAGTCAGATCATTAACATTCAGCACTGAGGTGTATTTTCCCATCATTTTGTTACACAAGGACTCTGACATGCTTTGGTACAAATGCATTTATCCTGCAGGATAACTTTTCCTTCATTTGGAAATCTGAACTCATTGCTACAGCTACTGATCTACTCAATGCACTTCTTGTTTAGTACACCTTTTTCTGCACCTTCAGGTACATTCCTCTTTTCTGCCCAGCCTCTGCTGCGGGTGTCACCAAGGCCATTGAGTCAGAGAACAGCCAAAGGCTCGCACCACTGATGCCTCTGCATGCCACTGAGGGCAGGATCAGGACTAAGAATGTAAATGGGGGCTCAGCTATGACCCAATTTCCCCCTTTTGTACTTCTTATAGGGCAAAGAGGGTGCCTGTAATGGACAGCTGAGCATTATAGCATCTCAAATGTCATTCATTAAATATTTCCTCGTATACTTCTTTACTCCTCAGCATCATTACTGAGGTGTTTTTGAAAGGCTATAGCACAGCTTTCTATAGATTGGTAAGTTACAACTGAATGACAGGATCATGGAAAGGGCAATGCCAAAAAGCTTGATGAGAAGAGCTATACATAGTAGAGTAAGGAATTCGTAATATTCCATTGAAGACACCATATGTCCTTCCAACAGCTAGTCATCTTTAATAAAAGAATTTAAAGCGATTTGTTCTCAGTGTTAGTCTGTAGTCCAGATTTAGTAAGAACCTTTATTTTGAGAAACAGCATTTTTAAAACATTCAGAAGAGGAAGGAAAACAACACAGTGCTATTATAAACACTAGCAATAACAGGAGCTAAGAAAAAATTCTTAATTTTTAATTTTTTCCTTGGAACAGTTCTTAGGAAACGTTAAAAATAACTTTGAGCTAAAGAGAGGACTGCAAAAATATGCTGCATGTGTTGCTGCACATGCAATATCAAAAATTATTCTATCTTTTTCATTTCAAAATACCAGATTCATCAAACTGAAATATTTTTCCTGAAGTGTTTTAATTGCAGAATTTTTCCCTTAGACTTGGGATTAAATTTTTGATCCAAATGAGAGAGACAAGCAGAAACTATTCCCCAAGTGACTGTTGAACTGGGATGTGGAAGCCACAGGTGCAAGTTCCTGTCTGCATCAGACAAAAAAAATTTCACTGTGGAGCAAGTATTTCATTTCACATGAGTGCCTCCAGTATCGCTTTTCTGAGAATAGCTCTTTTTTTATGTTTTACATCAAGGAAAAAAAATGTTTCAAAGTCTCTTGTTCGTTTTCAATATGGAATTAACACAAATTTTAAAATCTCCCATTTATTTTTTTTCCCTGAACTTGAATTCTCATTTTTCTACTAGCTCTACAATCACATGGTCCATCTTATATTTTACTGCCAATCTTACACATGTCATAAACAGAGTCTCCAGCTACAGAATGAATTATTTATATGAAGGGAGTGAATCCCAGAACATTGCAAGTTTCCTGCATGAATACTTTTGTGCCTCTCGTTTGTCACACACTTCATCCCATATTTGGCTCTTGTCAGATCGAGAGCAAAGGCCGCTAGTTGCTGCCCCAATAGGAGCATCTTCTCTTCCCCTTTTTTTTTCAGAGCCCAGAGGACATAAAAATGTGACACTGCTATACTAGGAGTGTTTTAATACCCCCTTTGTGTCTGCCCTGTCCCTGTGCTTGAGGGGAAGTAGGGAAGATTGAAAGATTTGTTCTTTCTTAATGTCTTTGCTCATGGGTAGGTTAAGTTCTGGCGCATCACCTACATCTGCCTGAACATCATGCCATGGTTTGTATGGGTGCTGTGTGGACACAGAGACAGTAAGTGGAATAGCTTTTAAGTTTTCCACAATTTCCATGAATTATTACATGGGAAGGAGTTTTTTACAATTTTAATAACATTTTACAATTTTCATTAAAGGTCTTTTTACTCTTAGTCCTATAAAATTATCTGATTTAGCACTCAGTGTGCTCATGAGGCATGTGGCTTGCAGCAGACCCCAAGGTGTCAGTTCTTCATTGCACAAAAAGACGATATATCTGAATCTGCAATTTTTTGAATTGCGGGATTCTCCTTCAGAACTGCAAATCTGGAAGGGTCTGCAGAGAACAGGAAAACCTGTGAGCTATGAAAAACAGTTCCTAATGAAAAGCAGTGAAACTGTGGAAAACAGTCTTGGAAGATATATACCAATTATGGAAGGTACCTCCTTTCAGCAACACCAGGAACAAAGCAGTATAAATTACACACAGAAGAGAAATAAATGTAATTTTAATTGGGTCAGAAGTTCATGTGTCTGTAATAATGAGCTTCTCAGATGCTGCTGCCTCTTATGTTCTTCTCCTGCTCCTCCCCGGCTCCAGGATGTGGCTCCAGGTTTTAGATATGTCTCACCAGGAGCTCCACAACCTGTTGCCTGCAATGGCCCTGGTGCATCTCTAGAAGGCTTTGAGTGCTTTTTCTGCCTTAACTGGCAGCAGCAAAGCCTTCTGGGATAATTAGTGCTGCTTCAATTGGACAGGTAGCGGATGGGAAATAAACAGGTTCAAGAGCTCAAGGGACATCCGTGTTGCTGTAGGCAGGGAGGCAGTGGAAAATAAATATAGCTAAGCAGTTGGAAAAATATTTATTTATTTATGCTCCTTTCCTTTTGAGATGTGAGATGAGGACCAGCCCCAATATGAACTGATTTTTTTTCCTAAGCAGTTGCCAGCTCTCTCCAGTCCTTGAAAATCACATCTCACATAAGTCCATGGCCAGCTACAGTGATGACCCATTTGAAAAAGCTTTTCCTTATTGTTAGCTGTGAAAGGAGATAATTTGTTACATAAATAATGAATTAGATGTGTATTAATTTAGAACTGCTTGTCTGAATGGTTTGCAAAGCAGCTGTGTGATTTCAGGCAGTCATATGCTGTCAATTAACAACTTATTCTAAGCCAAATCTGTGTAAGCTTATTATGTGTATCACAGAGTGTGGAATTTCTTCATAAGTTTTACTAATTCTAGCTGTATGCTATTGGCTGCATAGTAGTTTTAAACTGCTAAAGATTAGTAAAAATCCGAGTTAAATTACGGACGGGCAGAGGGAACTTCCAGTTGCATTCCAGCTATTAATCTGCTAGTGATACTTTTCATGTTGTTAAGAAGTTGGGAGAGCTCATTAAAATCCCCTAGTTTTCTTTATGGAAAACTTTATGTGAGTCCAAAAAGACAACATTCAAACTGATTATTCATAATACATTACCAATATTTTATTCAGTTGAGGGAGGGAGCTTTTAAGTTCATAGTTAGACAAGCAGCATTGCTTATACTTACAAAACTGATTGCTGTCTGTCTTTCCAAAAGAAAAATGCCCCAAAATTTCAAAGGATTGATCTTGTGTCCTTAGAGAAGTTGGAAATATCTGAGACAACTAGCTATTAAAAAAAATAAACTTAGAGGAGATTAATTAAAAGCTTTAAGGATTTCCTTTATTTTTAAGTGTACTGTATATGAAAACAATAATTCCACATTTTGATTATTCTGATCTTATCAAAAGATAACAAGAACTTTAATAAGTCTTGAGGGGCTGCCTCAGAGCAGTACAATTATTTAAAGCCTCTCTTAACTATGTAAGTTTCTCTACTCAATATTTCCAAAAGGATAGTCCCAAACTTGCCCTTAGTATTTGTAATATACAGCACTGTCTAGTTTGGACTTAAGTACCCAAGAATGACCATATCTGGGTTTCTGCAAAACTGTTCCTTCTTTTAAAATGTGGTCATTGGTAAGGAAAAGAAAGAAAAAAAAAGAAAAGAAAAAAAAAGGCTTTTATGCAAATCTCAGGGCATTTTATTTTTTTTGCCACAAAACTTTAGCCACCATCTCCCAAGCTTATGAAGCTTTAAGCAGGAAGACTTGCTCAAGCTGTGTATCAAGTCCTTAATAAATTCACTTATATTGAAACTTGTTCCACTAGAAAAATGATGCAGAAGCTTGGCTATGAGTCAGGCAAAACTCAAGCATATCAAGCCTGTTTATTTCTGTGTTTTCCAGTGTAATGGCTCCCCAGCTTCTCACTCACTCACATTGTCTGGGCACCTGACCCACAGCTAAGCAGGAAAATGAAGAGCTTTGTGTCATTGCTAGGGAATGCATGCTACTGAAAAGAAATTTTTGAAGTTTCCTCATTAACAATGTCCTCTACTAGTGCTTTGGGATATCTGCTTCTCCCCCCAGTGGAGGGAAGCTCTGCCTTCCATTCAACACAGTGTGAACATGCTCAGTCCTGACTGCTTTACTCTTCTTCATCTTGATCCTCCTTACTTTCTCCATTCCCTCTCTTCTCCTTCTGAGGATTTTCTTCTATTACCTATCCAGCTCCATTTTTCTCTCCAAGCTATCAGCTCCTTCAGAGACAAATCAAAATTTTCAGCTCTGGAATTCAGTATTTCTCCTATCCAAACACATGGAGAAAAAAATATTCATCAAACAAATATTAAAAAAAAAAAATAGAATAGGAAAGCCTGTATGAAAGTTTAATCAAAATGTCTTTGGGATGCTGCTGCCTGCAGATAAATTTAGACAACAAACAATGAGTGCCAGTGTGACCACTCTCTGATCCCTCTCTTGGTAGAGTAATTCAACTGCAGTTAAGTGGGCAAAATTGCTGAAAACATGATACAAGAGTAAATAGAACTGCCATAAAACTGAGAGGCAACAATTTTTAAACTTGATAAAAGTATTTTCTTGTGCAGAAAATGCTTCACACACAGTTTCCCTTGGACTGAGATAACATTGACACCAAGAGCTTAGAGCAAGACAGAGAAATACAGTGATTTCTAAATAGAGTTTGAACATCCAATTACATTAGATTTCAGTTCAAGACTTCAATGACTTACCTGATCTTTCAGAGTCAGACCAGGATGAAACTTTCCTAACAGCAGATTATTTCATAATTTTCTGTAACAAAACTTTCTGAACCTTCTGCTGAACCGTTTGGCCGTTCACAGAGGTACACAGAAAAGGTAGTACACCAAAGTGATATCTTGAGTTTGCTAAATTTAACTGTAAGCAAAGAAGCAGCATTGTATTAGATCACATGTGGATATTTCACGTATGTTAGGAAAAATTACAAAGATTCATCCTGACTTTTTCAAGTCAAAGTTCTTCTTTGTAACTGAAATGAGCTACTCTTATATTGGATTTCTTCCTTTCTGCATCCTTCTTTTTCCAGTTTACCTTTTCTGCCTCTCCATACCTCTACCTGTGTAGTATAACCACATACTCTACTTCTCCCCTCAAACTGGCAAATTCTAATTCCTCAGCTAAGTTTCTCTAGCAAGCAAAGCAGCCAGTAAAATTAATAACATTTTCATAGCATTTCTTTTTAATTCATTCTATTGCTCAATTTGCTTATATGATTCTGCAGCTGAAGAAAAGGGAAAAAATGTCAGACTATTGTACAGATCCAAACCAGCCCCTTTGAACTCTGATTTTACAGCATAAGCATCAAAGGAGAATTGCTACTCCAAGGCTTTTTATCTATAGAAACTGTATGAAAGAAATGATAAAAGAACATACTCGCATTCTTACCTCAATTT
>JANRGV010000001.1:87258530-87276752 GCA_024734035.1 Alethe castanea | reverse complement strand
ATTTGGAAGAATATATATGCTCAAAGTCTCATAGTAACAGTTCTTACTGAAAACTTTATGCTGCATCAGTGCCGTTGCTTTTTATCAATTGGATTTGTGCTCTCTTAAAAAAAAACAAACAAACAAAAAAAACCCACCAGAACTCGACTCTAATATTTTCAGGACAATTTACATCCACCAAGACGATTTTTAGCATTTTCAGTTCTATGCTTCAACTCCATGTGTGCACGGTTCAGCATATCAGCACTAGGATGATCAGTCCAATCCCTGGCTTTGATGGCTCTTTATTAGAGCATTGTGGGATTAGGTGCATTGCCCTGATGGCCACTGCAGCTTCAGAAATCTCCCAGATGTCTCTCCATCACTCCATCACACCCCTGTGCATTCTGTCTTGTGTCTCTGCTGAACAACCAGCATGAAGAACGTATGGTAGTTTCTAATTTTCTTAAAGATATTTGCTGTTGTTTATATTCATGCTTATTGCTTATTTTACTTTTTTTGTTTTCTTAATACAAGAGGTACCATATTAATGACTAGTTTATTTATTGCCCATCTGCATAAAGTAATTGCAGAAAACCTTTCTGAATTCTACTAAGAAAAGAATAACAATGCAATATTTGCTAGTACATGCTATTTCCAATACAGGCTAGTCAGTGCAGAAGGTATTATATGTAATGGATGATAAAATGTCCTTTGACTCTTCATTTCTGAGGTTTTTCAGTCTGCAAGTTGTCTTTTGTCCTTTCTGACTGTTGCTGCAAAGAGGATGCATATATACACATCCTGGATTTTTTTCATAAAACGTGTCAGAACAGGAGATGATTGATATAAAGTTGCCCTGCCAATTTCAGCATATCTTGGACAAAATATTTTCCAGCCAGAGCGCTGAAGTTATGTTTAGGGCTCCTATTGTTTGTTACTCTGCACTGGTGGAAATACACACATCTGTTTTTATTTGTGCACATTTGTGGTTTCCAGTAGGTATCTGCTTCTCTGCTGTTACAGGATGTTTTGATGCAATATTTTTCATAATCTGGATGAGTCAATGCTTTTTAAATCAGAGCCAAAAAGCATATCCTTTATTTGAAAAATATCTTTTCCTATAATATTTAATCTGTAGTTTTAATTTAATTGCGCAGATTTTCCTCAAACCTTTTTCTATGCTTGAAGTGTCTTTCCACCTAAGATACACTTTTTATGCCTTACACTTATGATGCATTCAAAATAATAACTAAATTAATGTAAGTTCTTATTATTTCAGTTGATTCATTAGTTCAACATACACCAATTTAACTGCTACAAGTATATTTCAAGAATTAAGTTATAGTCAAGCACAAATATTTCTAAAAAAACCTGACATTTTACAAACCTGCATGCTTCTAGTCTTACAAAGAAATTACAAAACCATCACAAACACTACTAGAAAATGCTTTGATATAGATTTGTACTATTTTGTTCACTCCTAAACATTCTGTGGGCCGTGTTCAGCAATAAATAACTACAGAGACTATCTGTTCTTTTTCAACTGAAATTGTATAGAGCTCTAATATTAGGAAGTGCATTTGACTGTGTTACATTAGTATAGAAACCAAGCAGTGCATGACTGGCATTCAGAAAGATGCTGAAAATACAGGGTCCAGTATAATACACCCATCACATGACATCCAAAACATACAGTCATTCACAAACTACATGTTTAGGATTTGGCTATTGTGTTCTATCTACAGCTGCAAGTCCCCTCAGAACAAGATGATGTTTGTAGAGTATGAGAGATCTCCTCTGTCAATTGGCCAGTTTATCAAGCAGAGGATGTTATTTTGCCCTGAAACACATACTGCATTTGCCACAGGTTCTGCTCAATGACAATTATACCTGCAAGTCAAAGAACAGAGTGTTGTCATAGTATTTATGAATCATGATGGGAAGAAATGAGCAGCATGCACTGCAATTGCCAGCTCTTATACCTAAACCAGAGCAAGAGCCTTGTCACCAAGAAGTGCTGCTACTGGGAAAATAAAAAGGATGATGCATGAGACTGCAGGGCACTGCAGAATTTTGCACCTCTGTAAGTAATTCAGAAGGATGTTGAACAATATCCACAAGAGATAAATATCTTAAAAACAGATTCAAAAAATTTTCATCCAAGAATTCCACAAGAATTATCTGAAAGGACCTGCTGGCTGATACTAATCTCTAGTACGGCTTGCAATAGCAGAAAGACTTCAGATGCCTAGAGAGCATTAATTTTGTGAAAGCCCTCAATAGAAGGGCAAGTAGATGACCTGCATAACTAAAGACCAGAAATCCTGGTATTAATCCAGTAAAGATGAATGAAAAAGTCATGTAGGATTTGCATCCTGAAGTATTAAAGGGTACATTTAAACTACCACCAGTCATCAGAGCATGTTGTTCATCTTGCCCAAAAACTTATTTGATTATTTGAGGATAATGGATCACAAACTAGTTTCAAAATTTTGGGTATCACCTACAGCAGAAGATATTTCTTGTAGGGTCCGTATTTAGCTTGATATTAGTCAACACTTTAACAAAATATCTAGCTCTCACTGATCCAGCTGAATAGCAAATGAAACTGAGATGAGGGCAGGCCAGATATCCTGCCAAATTCTAAGCAATTTGCCAGTCATCTGCTACCCATACAGACTGGGGAATCAAGGAATTGAGAGCAGCCCTGCAGAGAATTTGAGGATACTGGTGGATGGAAAACTGGACAAGAGCCAACAGTGTGTGCTTGCAGCCCAGGAAGCCAACCACATCCTGGACTGCATCAAAGGGAGCATGGTCAGCAGGTCAAGGGAGGTGAGCCTTCCCAGCTGCTCTGCCCCACCTTTTCTGCCTCCAGGTCTGGGGACCCCAGCACAGGAAAGCCAGGGGTCTGTTAGAGCACATCCAGAGGAGGCCATGAAGGTGATACAGGGGCTGGAGCATCTCTCCTGCAAAGACAGGCTGGGAGCTGGGGCTGCTCACTCTGGAGAGGAGAAGGCCCCAGGGAGACCATACAGCACCTTCCTGCACCTAACAAGAGAGCCAAGGAAGCTCAAAATTTTGAGCAGCACCTGTTGGAAAACAAATTGAGTAATGGTTTTAGACTAAAAGAAGTTCCATTTAGACTATATATACAGAAGAAATGTTTTAGAATGGCAGTGGAAAAACACTGGAACTGGTTGCTTAAAAAGATGTTCCATACCTGGAGACATTCAAGGACATGCTCAGAGAGGCTCTGAGCAACCTGATCTAGTTAAAGATGACTCTGCTTGTTGCAGGCAGGTTGGACTAGATGACCTTTAAAGGTTCTTCCACCCCAAACAATTCTGTGAAATTCATACATGCAAGGAACAAAAAGAATGTTGACCATAACCACATGCTAAGAAATTGCATCCAGGTAAACAGATGTGTGAAAATAAGTTTCCATTATGGTGACTCAGCAAAAGAGGCATCTATGGTTTGCAGATACACAAAGAGTAATAAATGGGGTGAAGCCAAGGTGATTTCAGCTACGCCTTATGGCCTTGCTGAGACTAAACTGGAACACTTTCTCCAGCTTTGCTGTTCTTATTTCAAGTAAGATGTTGAAGGTACACATCAATTATTTGAGAGCTCGAAGAAAATGCCTTGCATAGATGGAATAAGGATTCTGCTCAACTCTTTAAAAACAACAGTGAGAGATGGTCTGCTTGTGACATATAAAATATCTACATGGCTAAAAATACCCCAGTGACTATAAAAGAAATTCTAATACATCAGGAAAGGTATAGCAAAAAAATCAAACAAAAAAAATTTAAATAAATTTAATAAAAAAAACAATTAAAAAAACAGAGAGAGAGAGAAGAAAAACAAAGACCAAACCAAAACAGAAGCAGATGAAAACTAAGCACAAGGAAATTTATAAGGGAATATGCTCTAGTTGTTAACTGCAAGAATGATTAATCCCTGGAGCAAGGAGCAATGGACATACAGTTTCCCCACATCTTTATTTCTTCACATAAAGGTTGAAAGCTTCTCTGTAAGAGCTACATAAGTAGCTCTTGCATATGTAACATAAGCACCAATTAATAGCAAGTTATTAACCTCATTGCAGAGGTAGATGCTCATATTTCACGAGAGATCACACCAGATGACCTACTGATTCTTGCTATCCTTCAACCCTACAAATTCATGTAAAGAACTGAACTGCTCTTGTTCCAACTCAGCTTTGGGGAGTTACTGATGTGTGGGTGTTTGATGGCTCCTTGCTTCTCACAGAAAGCCCATTGCTGGAGTGACCATGCATGGATCACATCCAAATCCTATGCCATCTCCTTTCTCTGAGGTGCAAACCACAAAGGTCCTGACTTGAAGCAAGATCAAAAAGCGGTCATTACGAACTTAATTAAAAATATTTTAATTGCAAATGACTTTTTGCAATGTGTTTGCTCAAACAGTCTGTTCTGCAGCTGTCACTTAAGGAGTTCAGAACATTCAGCAAAGCCATATATTTCTTTTGTATGCAAAACCCTTGTAATGAATCCCATTATGTAACTTGCTGGTGAAATAGCTGTGATTTCACGGAAGATATTGTAGAATTTAGTACAGGGAACAAGGGGCGGCATGAGGAATATCTTTTTAACTCCCAGTTAGAACTAATGATGACTGACTGTCAGGAAAGAAATATGAAGGTGTATAATTATTGGCTGGCATGCCTCAGGCATCACCCAGGTGTTAACACTGCATAAAGGCTGGGCATGCAAGGACTAACCTCCTCCAAAGGTTCTTTGGTATCTATCCCCCAAATATTTTAATACTGCTATTTGCTTCACAGTATTGTTGGACTAGCAACAATTGGTTGTAACAGGATAGTAACAAGAAGCACATATGCATATAGGTGGTTTTTTTCAGATATTATGAATTCACACCCAACATAATTCAAGTTATTGCCTGAATTGTAAAAAAAAAAATGTCCCTGCTAAACTGCTGGTGAGTGGTTCCTAAAAGTAATTATTTTGCTTCAGAAGCACAACTCAAATGAGCAAGTGTTTGCTTACATTACAGAAAGTATGCAGTAATTTCTCCCTATTACATGAATTCTCACAACAGAAATTGAAAATCAGATCCTTTAATTGTGGTTAAATTCTGATTTAATTACATATTCATTGCTCAAATGTCTTAAAAGTTTTAATTCTCCAAAAAGGAAGCTGAGAGCTTTCACTGTAAAATTGTTACTCAAGTACCTTATGAACAGCCACTGGTGACACAGTGCAGCAATAAATTTACAGACATTCTGCAGTCTGAAAGTTAATCACCCAGATTATTCAATTTATATTTACAAATAATAAAGCAATAGGAGAAATCTGGATCAGTTTCTGAGTGATTCATAAATGTGGATGGAAAACGTAATCCAAATAAGTACCTGACGAGCTCTGACACACACTAACACCCACAGACTGGCACACAGTGCAAAACAGTTCATGTGGTTGCAAAAGAGTTTCCATTTATTCACTGCTTTGCAAATTTTAATCTTTCAAAAAATTGTCAGTCCAATAATTTCTGATGCTTGCTCTTCAATGGGTTCAAAATATCTTTTGATCTAGGGCTTGGTTATTTAGAATAGTCTGAAAAAATACACTTTAATATAAAAATAAGCTAAAACATATTTTTTGCATCATTAAAAAAATAATATGTGGAAATGAAGTTGTCCTATTTCCTTTAAGGCCTGAAGCCAAAAAATATTTAATTTTAAAATGTCAGCTTAGCAAGAAAATACTTCTCCATATGCACAATGGGCTTCTCAAAAATATTTGGTTAAGGGCATGATTCACTTCAGACTAATAGTTACTTCAAAGGTTTTAACTGAGGCCCTACAGGCACATTTGGACAGTGGTGAGTCTTACCATGCATAAATCTGTAGTTAAGTACACACAGAAATGCCAAGTCCAATTAATTACTCCAGCATGGTCAAGGTAATTTTTCAAAAAACACAGGAGTCATCCAAAAGCCATTCTTCTCCTAAGTCCATCGCCTTCTGCAGACAAGGCTGTCCTGGGACCTACAGGGCTAGGCTCTTGAAGGCGTTTATTCCTTTGCCTACACTTCCAACTGAACACAGGGTTTCTTTGCTTTCTTTACCCTTGCTTGATTGAGCTAATCAGGTGAAGTACCTGTGCTGAGCCCAAAAGGCTGCTGGGGATGTAGCTGAGCTCGACAGGCGCCATGCATGAGGACATCCAGTTGGGCACTGACAGCAGCACAGCCTTGGTGTGGCTCTGCACCTGGCCAAAATGCTGGCACTTCTGCTTGCACAGATATACCGCTCCCAGCTCTGGACCCGTTTGGCCAGATCCTGGCCAGTGCTGTCCAAGGAAGATCATAACTCCACATGCTTATTTCAATATGGGATAGCTGGATCATCTCAGCATGTGTCCAGCAGTGTGCATTGCATAGGGAGTGTTGGCCAAGCCAGCCTGCGACTCACCAGAAGAGTGTAGACAGGAGTAGCTACCGCTCGTGCCAACAGATACCAAGCAGAGTTCTGCCCCAAGTGCTCTTTTTTTCCTCACACACCATCTTTAACTCCTGCAGAATATATAACTTGCCAGATGAAATCTGACCTGTAGAAAACAACTCTGCAAGAAACAATGTCCTAAATGTTCTGCTGATGGAGAGAAGTGATATTCCTCTGGATGTTTCTTAACTCTTCAGATCAGATATTTTATGAAGTTTCACATTTAAAAAATGGAATTTAATCTTCAAATTCATTTGCCACTTCCATTTCCAAATAATGGCCTACTTGAAAACATATAATTCCTATGGATGTCACTGCAAAATTTTTGAAGAACACATTAATTTATACAAGTCTCACGTAGATCATGCATCAGTTAGTTTAAAAGTATTCTCATTTTATTTCAGAGGATTGATGAATTCTGCTTTCTGAAGGACCCTGATATCATCATAAGAGCGGATTTTGGGGCATATAACCCTTTCTGTGATGATCCAACTATGATGTCTGCAACATCCTTAAATGCTAGGGGTTTTTTTAACCAAATTTTCTTTAATTACTTCAGTAGTTGGCTCTATTTGTCAATGTCTATTTTGTATTTTCTACCAAATATTTTCTTGTGACAAGAAGAGAAGGTCACACTGATCTCGTTTACTATTTTTATTTTGTGACTATCAGAGGTTGCTTTCAGGCACAGACTTTACATGTAATGTGATTGAGAAGTACCAGACTCTTACTGTTAGTATTATTATTTTATCACGCTACACTCTGTTTCTTTTTCTTGTTGAATTTTAATGCATACAAGTGCCTTAGAGTAGATTGATCATTGAGTTCTACTCAACATAATAAATTTTTAGCTGGTAGCTTAAGCTTAAAATCACAGCTTTTACATTCAGCTTACCACACGACCTTTAACTCTCTTTCCTCAGATCTGTTCATGCCACCCATGCACCCTAAGGCACCAGTGTCTGTTGCAACTCTTTAATTGCTGTCACTCCCTCGCCTGTTTCTTGATTCTTCCTTCTACTTTCCCCCTTTTGCCCCCCCAGAAGGGGTGTGGTGCATTTCTGTGGAAAAACGTCTTCAGAAACAGTACTTCTTAGCATTTCTAGAATGAGTTGCAAATGTGCAGTGCCAGATTTTATTCCCCCAATCACCCTTGTCATGTTTTTAAACCCAGCAGAAGATTAAACATCATGCAGGCTCTCGCTCAACCTCCCCCTTTTCCCCCTATCCCTGTGGAATGGGGAGGAGACTCAAAGTAAAACTTGCGTGCTAAGAACAGTCTAATAATTGAAAATAAAGTAAAAGACAATAATAATTGTTGTTGATGATCCTATGATGTGGAATATTCCTTTAGTCAGTTCAAATCTCCGTCCCAGCTGTGTTCCCTCCCCTGTTTATGTGGGTTTGTTTTTTTTAATGTACCTCCTCACTGGCAGAGCATGAGACCTGGAAAAAAAGTCCTTGATTTAGGATAAACATGACAAAGCAAAAAACCAAAACATCAGTGTGTTATCAACACCATTCTCATTCCAAATCCAAAACACAGTGCTGTAACAACTATTGAGAAGAAATGAACTCCACCCTAGCTGAAAACAGGACAACCCCACAACACCTCAACTCCTTGTTCTGCACCCCATCACCTCAGCAGCCGCAAATGTGAAATTTATCCCCGACCGCGTATGCATCCTGCAACAGTCATAAAGGCAAGGGGAGGCAATTATCTTTTCCCAGAGTGTGAGCAGTACCAGAAGGAGCTCATCCTACAGGTGTTCAGTGCTTCACATCTGGGGAGCGCCTCTGGCTTTCGGTATACCCCCCCCCCCCCCATTATATGTGCTGTTATCCAAGGTAGTACAAGCATGCAGAAAACTGTGGTGGGCAAATTGAGAAACTCACAGCTTTTGCATGCCTGTAAGGGGTGAGACAGTCTGTGGTACACCAAATCTCTGCAGGTGCTTTCTCCGAGGGCCAGCTAAATTGAACCATTATAGAGCTGCCACAGGCGAAGAACACAAAATTGGGCAGTTAGCACAGCTCAGCAGACACGTGTTAACTTGCTGGGTTGCATGGGTAAGACCAAATGTTTTCTATACCTTGCACTACACTTTTACTACATGTCAAAAATTACCATGCATCAACCAAATAATCAGACTTAATACCAAAAAATAATTAATCCAAAACACTTTCGCTACAAATTTTCGTTCTGTTTACTTGTCCAGAACAGAATGAAGGAAGGCGTTAATGGAATATATATGGGATCATGATTTCTGCTGTCTGGGCTGAGGAGTGGATGAACCAAGGTTTAAGAAATTTATTACAGAATGAGAAAGAGACAGCAGGAGTACAGTGTAGTGGTGGCTGCCAGCAACTTAGCACTGTGCCCTGGTGGCACCTGCATGAAGTGAAGAGCATAGTTATGCTGCAGAAACCTCTGTAGCCCAGCAGAATCATCATGATCCCATGAGGTCTTTTTAAGAAAAAAGCACTTTTTGTCACTGTCTACAAATGCAGCATCACTACTTAGCCATCATGTCTCTCCAGGGATGGCACACATGAAAAAATACTCCTGTCATTTCCCTACCATAGAAATCTTGGGAAACAACCCATTTCAAGTCATTTCAAACGTGAGGCCACTTCAACAATAGCCCACTGAGATTTACAGTGCCAGATCAGTAGGATATGGAGTACCCAGAAGCACCACTGCTGTGATAGAGTGGACCATCACCCTAGTTAATTTACCCTGTTTCTCAGAAGTTTGGTCCTGAGTGATCATCCTCTTTATCTCTGCTTATCAGAGGCTGTTCCAAAGATGCTTCAAGAACACTATCTGTGGCAGCCCAGTACCAGCCGTCTGAGGATTTATGAAATAAGGGTCATGATTTCTGCGCCTACTAATAACAAAACGAACAACTAGCATAAGACAAAACCTACTGATTCAAAATTATATTCATTAATCTTTCTTCATTAATCACCCTGCTGCATGCTGCACCTTGTAAAGCTTGTATATCCTTTTGTAACTAGCCTCCGACCACTTTGTAGTAGTCCAGACTGGAGAGGAAAAAGACATAAATGACAATGTAACTGCTTTGTAATCAATTTATTCCATTTGTTAATTTGTCATCATGCTAAGTACCAGCAAAACAATGTTTTTAAAATGCTACATGAGTGCAACACATCAATCATGACAAGATGCAGGGCACACAAATATGCTTTATTATGCTTGATGCTGACTTCATTGCTCTGATGCTTAGCCTCTGGTTTGATTGGTTGGTTATTTGTTTGTTATCTTAATGGGTGTTGACTAAAAGGTTTCGTTGTTGTTGTTTTTATTCAGGGCATGTTTTGTATTTCTGGAATGTCTGGGTGGGGATTTTGGTCCTCTCTAAACCTTTTTCTTTTTCAGAATTTCAGAAAAATAAACTTTACACACATGCAAAAATAATGATATAGATTAAAAGAAAAAAGGTTTTCTCCAGTTGTGTACAATCATTTCAGTAAAACAGCTCAATTAAAATGCTGTATAGAAGGTACATTTTCCAAAATTTCTTTCCTATTAAAGCAGTTTATGGTTTTAATAAGGAGTAGAAAGAACCTGTAAATAATCTTATTATTTCAAGGGATGCAATTTTAATACTAATTTTCCTGGATTTTAATTAATTAGGTAGTTTAAATTTCTTTATTTATTCATTACATTTTTCATACTTTACGTTACAGTTTTGGGTGAGAGGTATTTGAAGCCTTAGGGGAACAAGTTGCAACACAATCCTACTCAAACCACACAGACCAAGTTTCCTGAAGAAATGCATTTCATTGTCCTGACTTACGTTTATAATTACCACTAGAATAAACAAGAGTTAAATAAAGCTACTGTGGGTTTAAGTCTTTGTCCATTATTAAAAGAGGGGATGGAACTGTCCAGACATAAATTGTGGCTGTTGGCATTCTTTGCTTTCCTAATCCCTCCTGCTCAGCTCACATGTCTGAAGTTAGCAGGCATTTAATGACTCTGAAATGTGCTTTTCCTTCTTGTGCCTCCTTCTACAGAAGAGAGGTTCAGATTAGTCTGGCTTTAGATTCATGAATGCATTTAATAACTGTCAATTTATGCACTGCCTTCTCATATTGGCATGATGGCAGAAGGAAGAGGGTATTCAGAGCCTGAAACACAGATTTCAAGCTGAGAAATTCCAGCTGAGATTCACAACCAATCACTCGGGGCAGTGCAAGGTGCACTGCAGTGAGCTGGGATACTGCAGTGTGCTTGCAGGAGGAGCCAGCCACCGAGTCCAGCTAGGCTGACCAAGCAGTCAGATTGGGCACCAGCCTTTGCATGGGCAAAAAGGGCTGGATGTCACAACTTCTGTTTATGTTTAGAATGTTTGATAATAATAATAATAATAATAATAATAATAATAATAATAATAATAATAATAATAATACAAAACCTGATGTGAGCCGGAGTACCTGATAATTCAGTGTCTGAGAAAAACTGGAGTGATATGGTGGTACTTAATGTTGTTCTGTCCAATCAACAAGCATCTCATAAATATTCAAAGTGGGAAGTTCCTTCTAGCTCTGCCCAGCTCTTCTTGCCCCCTGCAGATCTGGTTGCTTTCAGTTTTCTTTCAGGCATTATGACCCAAATTCCAGGCTATGCTTTAGACTCTGGAAAGTTACAATCTGGATAGCTGCAGAGATGCGTAGGGAACTTCAGAGGTATTTTGAAAACATTGAAAATACGGTCTGCAAATTCAAATTAAGGTTGTTGTGGGATGTGTCACATGGCATCTCTACAGATGAGATGCATTGACTTAAATTGCAGACAGAAGCCTTGGGGAAGCAATTGTTCTCTTAAGTGATTAAGGACTGAAACATTTTTTTTTTTCAGAAGCCTTGCAGCAAATGCTAAGCTTGCCAAGAACACTAGCCAACAGCTTGTTTTGAGTAGACAGAAGTCATGGCAGGAATTTTCAAGTCTTGCCAAAACCCTCATAACTGTGAGTCTGATAACCAGATATACCCACAGGTGAGAAAGCATTCTCACTGTGCCTCGTAAGAATCTTTTTCTGTTCAATTTGCTCTTGATACACAATAGCTAGATTTTTGCAGTCAGACAGGGTGTTTTCCCAGCTTCTAAGTAGTACTCAATTTCTGTATGGATCCATCTCCTGTTCAGATTCGTGGAAGCAGCCTCTTTTGTACAGGATTTGTACAGTTCTGCTTGTGCTGAAAATGGTTCTCAGGAAATTACTGTTTCACTGCCTAGTTCACCAACCTTCAACGCCATCTATTATGAATCATAAAATATTAATCTTGAGCCTTTAACAACATAAATAAGAATCTTGTTTAAACAAGAACAAACAATCACCCCACAGTTATGCTACTGTGAATTAATTTCCCATTACTTTGATGGTGTCAGACTTCCAGCCTGGATACTTTCTTGCTAGTTCTTGAACTTTCAAAAATAAAAATCACAGTAAAAGAGCATAAGAGCATCATTTTGTTTTCATTTTCATGATAGACATGCAGATATTAGCCAAATGCCTAGATTTCAGTTTTCTTCTGTATCTATTGACTGACACTAAATAATTGCATGCTTCTAACTAATTGGTCTATTTATTTAACTAATAACTTGAAATAATTTTAATATTTTTCTAATTTTAAGTATTACCCTAAAACAGCAGTAGCAAAATAAAAATGAAGGGGCCCTTTTAGCCAGCAAAATACATAATGAAAGGAAATGAATTACAATTTAAAGGCATCAGACTTTAACACCTCTGCTAAGCATCAAATCCAGAGAAATAATAAATAATGCACTATAGCTCATGTTAATTCTAACATCATTCATTCATGAATGAACAGGAATAGGTTGCGAACTCAATAATGGCACTTTTCGAGTATATCCCTGGTAATGTAAAAACTGTGTTGGCATTTTGGGTTGATTTTTTTTCCCATAAAATGCAGGTATCATAAAACAATGTGCAGGGAACTGGCAGGATGGAGGAAATCTAAAATAGTGTGATGGGTTTTTTTAGTGAAAGCACGTGGGGGAAAAAACCCTGCATTTTCTTGAAAGTTTGAATTCCCACAAGAGAATGTGACAGTATCTTTGTATTAGGTCACATTCAACCCCGCACAATTTCAAGCAAGAAATATGGACATGACATAAGATGTTTCCAAGCATTTAATAAAGGGGATGCTGGTGACATAATTTTTAAATGGGTAGTTTGCCTTTCCTTTTATGTTAACAGAATTCCTATCCACTCACAAAAGGGTTTATATGCAATGCTAAAATTATAAAATCTCAAGAATTCTGAAATGTTTAGTCACTTGGCTGTATCTTCAACGTGAGCAGCATTTACACAAAACCAAAAGATCTATTTACTGAATGAATTATGTTGCACAGTGCAAATAAAATATGAGGTTTGGAGAATTTAAAAATATTTTTCCTGTTTTTTTGCACTGTAATTAAGTTGGTTTAGGTTGGGGTTGAGGTTATTCTAACAGTATAGATTTTTTTTATTAAAGTAGTGACAACCTTATAAAGTTAGAAGTCCTTATTTTGTCCTCCAGTTATTACAACATATTTATATGAATAAGAATAGAACCTTCTTTCTTCGTAACATATTTCCCTGACCAAACGTCTGTTGTAAAGAACAGAAAAAAATGTATATGCATGAACATACAAAACCATCACTCATATCCCATTATACTATCATTCTATTTTCTTTTACCATATATTCTAGGTTCCTACATTTTCAGAACATGGGTTCAACACCTATGCAAACTGTAAATAAAAAGGGACAGTAAGATGAAAAATTGTTGTGGTCTAGATACTTCCATGGCTTAACACAATTTCATTTGAAAGACTTAATTAATAGACCTTCAATTAAGTTACATGCTGAATAGTGTGAGGTTTGCATACACAGTGTCTGCATGTTCACAGTTGGAAAGTGCATCTTGAGCTGTAGCTACCCTAAAGTCTAGTTCAACTAGTTCAATAAAATGGAAATTATTTTATATATCCATGTTCCTGTTACACCACAATAAAGGAAAAAAAAAAAAAGTAAATTTAGCAAAACTAAGGAGATTATTTCTTTGAGAAAAAGTGAATTGTCACTTTTGCTGTAGAAAATGATTTTATTGGAAAATGTCACACTAAGCACAGAAAAGTACGCCCATTTTATGGTAACTTAGTTTATATTTGAAGTTCATTATAGCAGTTTTCATATATTGTAAAGGGTTCTATCATTTCTAAACTGTGGGATTTAATGCCTTAGAAGTTTTAATGCATCTTATTGAAGTAGAACAATCAGTCATATTTTATAGGTAATGGTGTTCCAGTTCATGGAGAAGTAGAAATTCAACTTAAGTGATATAAAAATCACTTTTAGTAGCTGTAATTTAACTTCACAAAAACAAGCATGTAAAACTTCATTTAGATAACAAAAATCTTAAATTTTATGTTCCAGTACAGTAAAAACTGTAAACCACAGGCTGTCAAATATCTTTTTTTATTCCAAAAGTGCTGTGTTTAATTTTTTTTTTTTTTTTTTTTTTAAATTCAACCTGAGTGCAGTAAGGCTACATGCTCTGTCTGGAGGAAAGGATAATGGGGCTTTAGCGTGAAAGATGAGTCTGGTGAATACTTTTGTGCAATAATAAAAATAAACATGTCAACTTGTCATTAAAAGAAATCGGTTGTCGCTCTTTGTTTATTAGTCCTGTCTGCAACCCAGGGTTACCTACTGTGTATAAATAGGTTTGCTAGATAACTTGGTTTCCTGTTTCTTTCTAAAAACATTTGGAGCAATTTGCTCATTTATAACTCTTGTTAGGTGAAAAGTTTGGGGTTGCATTGTTTCCCTTAAAATCTGTACATTTTATATAATGGAGGAGAGTCTATTTTAATTCTGGCTTATTCTGATACTATCTGTCAGAAAAGTAATAACAGTGCAAGGTAATAGCTGAAGTGTTGGGAGAACTTCATGGCAGAGCCAGAAAAAGCCTAATGAGCACATATATAAAAGGAAAAAACTCATTAACAAAACCAGAGAAGGGTCGGTGGTCACAAGAGCCACAGAATTGCTGGATACACTGTAGGCTTCTCCTGAAGCCTAATATAAATGTCTCTATTATAACATACACCTTACAGTGACACTGGTCCCTTTGTTCCTAAATACAACCTTGTGTAAAGATGGAGCGCTGTAATTAAAGGAAATAACCAAAGTAAATTGCTATTTACAGCAACTTGAAGTAAAGCAGTGCTTATTTTTTTAAATGTGCCTGGCTCAGGCGACTTTATTTAATCATGCTTTCAAATATTTCTGACACAGACATCTATAGGTTTGATCTGCTTGTAAGAGATGTTTTGAGAGCTCGCTTCCTGCCTTTGCTCATGGCAGACAGGGAAAGTTAATAAATTTAGGACATCCATGGAAATTATCCCCTTCTCCTCTACCTGACCAAACAGGCAAGATATTTCACGCAATTTCCAAAGCCAAGACAAAAAGAGGAAAGACTACAAGCCCCATAATGAAAGCACTGAGAGGTGTTTATTTTTGGGTACTGTGTCCCAACCCTGGGACTCTCTCCCTGGTGAGATCTCTGTGTGAAAAGGCACAGTGCAGCTTTCAGACTGCAACCATACCTTCTGGTATGCTGGAAGAAGGTAGATTTTGATGCCTCAGTGACCAGATCTCCTTCCAAGTAGTTTGCTAAATTCCCACTGGCTAGGAACAGCAAAGCTGGAAGTGCACTAGATGGAAACCTGGGGCTGCGATAATTGTACAAAGGCCTGCTGAGATTTTCCTGACTGCTTCCAGCAAAAGAAAAGAGTCCCCTACTAGCAGCAGTAAGTCCCACAAGAAGGAACAGTGCAGTGTGTTCATTCATAAATGAATAACACTTATTTTATAACATGAAGTTATAGATCCAGGTGCCCTAATGGAAAGAGGGCTTAAGCAAATACATCACCGGGTAAGGAACTTGCCATTTTCACCTCAGATATGGTTTAACTTACAGCCCTGCTATGTGTCCAAAAGAAAGGGTATTCTGTAAGCATTTAGAATCAGGAAGATTATTTTTTCATCTGATATTATAACTGATGCAATCAGGATTCTGAATTTAATCTTTTTTTTGTTTCCACAATCTGGAAAAAAGGGAAATCAGATTAAAACGCACTGTGATTGACCAAAGAAGGTAGGAAATTACATTCCTATGGCAGGAGATCAGGAGAGGAAAACCTGAGGGACCAGATTCTGATCTCCCTTGCACCTCTCTCTCATTGTGCAATCATCCCAAGAACAGCTGTACTACTAAATATAAGTGATTAATCCAAATAACTTCCTGATCTTTTTTAACAATTTTCATTTTTAAAGGCTATGTAATGTTGTACTACAAAAATGATAAAATCCACTGACCATTACCTGACTTTGCACACATTTCCACAGCAGTGGAGAATAATCTGAAGTCCCAGGAGCACAGAAGTAAAGAGCTGCTGGAGGTGAAAAGCTGTGCAGACCTAGCTGTGGGGATTCAAGGCACAGCACTGGTTAACCGGGAAATGCCACAAGAATGAATCGTCTCTGTGCTCACGGAGTGCCTGATTCTGAGACTGCCAAGCATTAGACAAAGCAGAACTGTAGCTGTAAGTTAGTCTGCACTCAGAGTGCTGCTCTAAGACAAAGGCTGGAAAAAGTGCCATCAGAATGCTTTGTGAGTTATCAAATAATTGAACTCAGTGTCACGCAGGTAGTGGGGAAAACTCTGGAGAAGGGAGAAAGTGCACCATTCTGTGTTCTATCAACATAGTTCAAGTATCCCTGTCTCAGAGTAAAGAAGGAAACAGAAAGTCATGATATCTTTTCTAAGGCAAAAAACCTGCACCTGGACCAAAGAATCATTTATTCCAGCATCCTAACAGTATCTGGATGAGAGAGGCCATGTGAACAATGTACAGGGTAGCAATGTTCTCCTTACTTGTTCTCCTTAGAATTTCTGCTACCAGTTTTGAAAGAGGATGAGCAAAATTAAATACTCAGGGTGAACCTCGCCATAGGATCTGCAGTTTTGCTTACCTCTGGCTGCATAAGAACACTCAGCCTTGAGTGTTTACTTCAGATGGAAGTAAACAGGGAGAAAGGTGCCATCTAGTCCAGCTGATCTGCAGGGTGATGGTGGAGCAGAGCAGCAGTCACACCGTAGGGGTAAGTGTAGGGAGATTAACCACTGAGAGTTTAAATCCATTTGAGTAGGAGCAAGTGTTTTACAGTAACACATAAACTGGACATTTGAGGTATTATCAGAGTTAAATGAGTGGCTGGAAGAGATTATCAGTAATCTTGGATGGCTGCAGAGCTGCTATCTCATTCCTGAAAAGCTGCAGGTCAAGTGCAATGCAGTGGTGCTGGTTAGTTGGAGCCTGGAAAGGGAGAACCAAGCAGTGAGAAGAGCTCTGGGGTAAAAAGTGAGGCTGGCTGCACACACAGGAAATGTGATACTGAGCCTTTATCCAGTTCTACTTTTGCCCCCGACGTGAAGTATTGTATTTTGACCCCTCCTATCTGTGCATCTTGGAGGGCAAGGGCAATTTAAAAAAACACCAATTTTTTTCTAATGCTTTATCTGCCTCTAGGCTACTTGGATGAAATTAGAGACATTAATCAAAATTTTAGCTAAAAAAATATGTTGGCTAACATTTATTTTCAGAACAATATTCCTGGCACAGGAGAAAGCCATCACATATTCAGGATCCAAGATTGCTCATTGGCACTGATCTCCAGTCAGTGTATCCTTTAGCATCCTCCTCTCTGAGTCACTTAAAATATTTTGTAAGAAACACAATATAATGCTGTAAAGCATAATTATTTTAGGCATATTTGATTTTGACTATGCTTCCTCTTCCTTACCTATTATTGACCAGGAACCTCTGCTTCCAGATAACTTTACTTTCTATATTTATGCCTTTCTTTTATTATTCAAAGGCATGAGAACCATGAAAGCAACTTCTTTAAAAAAATCTCCTTTTGCTACTAAAACAAAATCAAATTATTTTCACTTTTTATGAAGGAATTCTTACTGCTCAGCTACAAAGCCAGTCAGTGAAAGACAAATTTTAAACTCACAAGATATTGAAAAATAAAGTGACATATTCATGTTTGTGTAATAAGAGCCAGTAGTGGTAATCATTCATTCAAATAGCTTATCCAGAAGCATTTTCATTCAAAATATTTTTGTCTCTCTCTGAGAAATGTGGAATGGCTATAACTAATAAGTCTGCATTTCATACAAATCATTAAGCAATTAGAAAGTGGATGAAAATTATTTCCTTCTCAGAAGAACTCAGCATATGAAAGGAGCATGTTGGAAAAACCTTTTGGATTATTTCTAAAATCATCTTAAATTGTTATATAGTAAACAACATTATCTGCTTTTGATACTTTTTGCGGAAAATGAAAAAAAATAAAAGCCATTCAAACTAAAAGTGTATTTTGATATTCAGTCCTGGAAGCATGTAGTCAGTACTGTAAACCAGGATTTAAGGTGTTCTGACCTGAATAAAACATAAACATTAATATCACATTTTGCTTTTTTTACAAAGGCAGAAGTCTGCTGAAGGACAAGATCTTCAGCAATGAGCCTGTATGAGAAAACTGAAATAGAAAAGGGAGTAGGATGAATGGAGAGGAGAGGAGAGGAGAGGAGAGGAGAGGAGAGGAGAGGAG
>JANRGV010000001.1:87234028-87254238 GCA_024734035.1 Alethe castanea | reverse complement strand
CTTTCATCTGTTTTGTTTCCAGGGAAGAGCATGATGAAGTGTTATAACTGTCACTGGAAGAGAAAAATAGAGTAAGAAAATAAATATAAATCTGAAATATTGCTATAGATTACTATATTCGAGCAAAAGAATATCGATCTAAGATTTCTAAGCCCTTTGCCTTCACTTAAAATACAATAGAGAAAGTGCATCAGCAGAGACAAAATACCGGCCTCCCTTTTAGGCATGGAAATTATTTCAGATGAAATAAGTAAAACAACAAGAAAAATAATCTTCCTTACTCTCTGTAATCAAAGAAAAACTCTCTCTCACTAGCAGTGGAACACTATTTTCTCAATATGTTCTCAAAAACAGTTGATTCTTCTATTTTCTTTCTTTTTTCTTTCCCCCAAAGGTTAGTTTGAAGCTAACTAGCATTGAGGTTCAGAAATATCTGAGGGTTGAATTTCTCTGTGCACCTTTTTGCAAGGTCAGTTTTGGCTATCCCAAAACTCTGAGGGGCACCTCCTTCCTCCTTCTAGGAAATTACACTTAGGAGCGCACACTTTGTGCTCTTTTATTTTGACTCAGTATAACACTAATTTAAAAGAATCATCTATATCCATCTATCTCTAAATAAATAAATCACAGGACTTATATTCACCAATATAATACTGCAGAAAACTAGAAGCCTTACTCGCAAAAAGGATTTCCATTGGATGCTGCTGATACAGAATGATTCCCATCAACACATTGTTCTACAAAATTATGACAAAATTATTGGAGCAGAACCCAAGGAAACAGGAAATAAAATGTTAAGACCAGCAGTAGCAGCAAAGTCTAATATTCTCCACTGCATGTTACTCAGTCATCAACATTCTTGAATGCTGAAAATAAATACCACCAGCATGAGGTATTACCCAAAGAACTATAATTGGCAATTGATGTCTGTCATCAGAATTTATATTTTGTCCCTATGTCCATGAAGAACTGCAATGTCCCAGCAAAGGCAACAGATCTGCCTCCTTCACCTCAGAGGTAAATTTTATGATGCACTTGACAACCTCTTCCAGGCATCTCCACATGTGCTCTGCCAGATCTCCCTAATCTGCTGATGAGAAATTCACCAAATCTTCCAACCAGTCCCTTAACCTTATTCCATTGTGGCTTTTAGCAGAGATGCTACCACTACATAAATTCATTGATTTTGAGGCCACAACTCATCACTGAACTACTCTGGTATCTTGTGAATGTCTGTCACAGACCTCATTTGGAACCAGTGGTTCCCCTATAGAGAAAAATAAATCAAGATTAAGCATAGGACAAGCGGTCCATTCTCTATACAAGACTGTTGTTCTCATGATTATTTACCATTCAGTTAATCTTTCAGCAGTGATCTCATGTGAGCGTTACAAACACTGAGACGTGTTACACCGTGCCGAGCCCCAGACCAGGAGAAACACCTACACTCCCAGACAGCTTTCCACTGACAACTTCCTGCACTACCTGCCAGCTAGACAGATCTTAATCTATTGAACAGGTGTTTTATTGACATTGTATCGTGAGAGGAGTTTTTAAAATTAGAACAGCATGCTGTATGAAGTCAAATGCCTTTTAAATGCCTAGGTGCATCACCTATTTCTTTATCCATCGTATTTATCATCATCAAAGAGTAGAAGCAAGTCTGATTAACAGAGATCAATTTTGCATTAAACCATTCTGGCCAGTATTGTTTTTATCCTGAAGTTTTTGTTTATGTATGAACTGCTGTGACCACAGGGTATTTCATAATTTGCCACAGTATGAAACTCATCCTACCATTTCCCTTGTCACATGTCCTCTGGTCGTCTCAGATTAACAAGAGGGACACTCTTTTTCATGAAACTTTTCCTAGTTTTCTAAAATTTATTTAAAAAATTACTGAGGGCAAATAATTGCTCACTTTTTGAGGTCACTCGCATGTCGGTTTGGAAAATCTGAGAGAGGTGTGATTTAGTTTTTTGTTTCTTATATTCTGAAGACAATATTTGACTTTATTAATTACAAATCACAGTATGTATCACAGCACATCATCATTTCTACTGTAGTCTATCTAAGAAACTAAGCCAGTTTCAAGGGCAAAATTTATTTGGTTTAGCAAATCTTGGGGGATAATTGAAAGCAAAAGCATGGACTGCTTCTGTATATAAGGTCATCTGCCACAGAATCTTCTGAGGAGGGAAAAATGTCCAGCCTCCCAGTGAAAGAAAGGAACTGAGCAAAACAGGTCTCTGTTGGATTTCTTCTCACACTCTGGGAAGAGGAAGCAGTGCAACAAGGATAAATCTGTTCCTATCACAAACTGAGAATTCTTTTTTAACATATATGGGAAAATAAGCAAACAAGGTTTGTTTGCTTATAGATTGTTTCTCTTTCCTGAATTTTACATGAGTCTTACCTAATTTCTGATCTGCAAAACCTCTGGTCACGTAAGTTTAACATTAATATCAGGGCAGACCAGCTAAAACAAAGAAGTTTTTGCAAGAGAAGTAGCAAAATGTGTGCACAGTTGGACCAGCATTGTTAGTAATTGATTTTTGTCTTCACTCACAAAACAAGATAGAAGGATAATATTATGTTTATAAGTTAAATGTGCTATTTTCAGAGGAGTTTCTAAATTTTAAAATGATTATTCTATGCTGCTGCTCAACCTTTAATGACCTGAATCTCTTTTTTTCACTCAGTTTTGGCAATTTTTATATGAAAACACTTTCAAAATGGAAAACAAATGTTATCTGAAAATATTGAAATTACTCCTTTTATTTTTAAATAAACAAAATTTTGTGAATAAAATTATCTCAAAATCTCTGGTACCCTTATTTCCTTTGAAAGGACTCTTTTTTGGAAAACGCTGGCTATTGTTTTCAGAAGACTCAATTCACTACAGCAACAATTAGCATGAGAGCTTTGAAATCCAACTATTATATACTTTCTGTATAAGCAATAAATTACTACTAATCAGCCATTACAGTAGCTGATATTTTGCACTGCAAATTCTCACAATACATCCCAATTTGGTTTTTGTATCCTTAAACTGAATTAATAGCCACCCTTTTACTTAACAGAAAAGGATTCTCAGAGACTATATTTGGCAAGAAAACAGTACAAGTCCCTGACTGATTCATTAAGATTTCGAATGAAATTTTTTCAAGAGGAATCACGGCTTTCATAAAGATCTGTCATTCAGTAGATGCAATTCTTAACATCAAGTCAGTTTCAGAATATGAAAGCTCAATACACAGAATGAGCCCCCAAACATTATCAGTTTCACCAAAGAAAATATATTATTAACATGGAAAACCTTAGTACCAATGCATATTTTCAAAAGCTAGAACAATTACCAGGTTTCATTTCGCAATACCTTTTCCAATAAAGTACATGATTCAAATCTATTTTTAAAAGAAATTAGAACCAATTCAAAAGCCTCCTTTTTTTCCCTGTGAGCAACAAAATTCAAAACAAATAGTATTTGCAATCAGGACTTGTAATCCTAAGAATGTCTTTGTTAAACAGCAGACAGGCTTGCCGTGTATAAATGCTGAAACTCCAAATCCAGAGATGCACACCTTGCAACAAAGAACTACTGCACTGTCTTTGCTATTGTCTTTGAGCTTGCAAAATCACCTAGTTTCAAGAATTTCCTATAATAGGTGCTGTATTGTCAGGAAAATTGTATATGTTCTGTTATTAAATTTTTGTGGATGTTGTGGATGTCTTGAAAGCAAATAAAGATCTTTCCTCTTTCTCTGAGAAAAGAATTTTTTAAAAAAGACTAGAAAAAAAATTGCAAACCTTATTTAGCTTCCTTGGATTTAATTTTTTCTGATTTCATGGGGGAAGGGAGGGGAGAATCCCACTAGCAGAGGTAATTGCATAAATGCTATAGAAGAAAAAAAAGGAATGGATGAACAAAATAATTCAAGCAGTGACGTTTACTACCTGGACCAGATTAGTTTGCTGCAAATCTAATTTGCATGAGATACCATTAAATATAGGAGGAAATGTAGCTTATGACCAGAACAGCTTATAGATATATAGCTCAAATACAAGTAAAATTGTGTGAAAATGTGGAAATTATAATTTATGGGCTTTATATTAAAAAAAAAAAAAAAAGCAATTTTCAAGATGTCACTTTTCATCTTAATTTAATTTTCTTTCTTGGATTACTTCTAAAGTGCAGAAGTTTACCTCTTCCAGCATGAGGATCTAAGCACCTTGTGGGCACATATTTTGATCTATTATAAAGTTCCATGCTCTTTATTAGAAATCAAAGTGCTATTATGAATAATAGCAATAGAAATGTAATCTCAACACCTCTAAGAGATCAACCAAGGTGTACTTCTGATGCACTTATAAGATTACTTATTCATCATGCTTCTATTGAATACAATAAAAAATAAGGTGCATTATGTCAGAAAGCATTTTATTGTCTTCTTCTGTATCTCATTTTATGCCTAAACTAGTAAATGGACTTCTTTCTAATGACATTGCCATGTTATTATCAAAGTGCATATTGTACTGCCCAAGATGAAAGCAGCATGTTTGGAAATCCAATTACAAATTCTTTCAATCAAAAATACTGTGAATGCATTTGAATATTTTTTGACCTAAAAGAATTAAAACTACAGGTATACTACGTATTTAACATGTAGCTGTTTTTTTCAACTTTCCATTTATTTCTAGGTTCACCTGAAAACACAGCTAAGTCAAATTCAAGTAACTCTGGCAGTTCTGAATATAACATTACTTTTCCGCAATAGAAAAAACTACACACTTTTTGCATATGGTGCCCATGAATAAAACACTCAAGACACTAACTGTTCAATCCAGAAATTGAAATTTATCTGCTGTTGTCAGGGTTCCTGGCTCTGTATTGCACAAATCAAATAAGAAAAGAAATAAAAGAAGGCAGGCATGAAGGAGGCTTACTCTTCTTCAAATGCCAACATGCAAAATTAAATCTGAAGTGAACATCTATTTGAGGAAGTAAAGGTGTAAAAGTAACCATTTCAACAGCTAAAGTTTCAGACTCAAGTGATGGCCATATCACTGTGTTCAGTCTTAGAGAAAAACTACAACCTTCCACCTGCCAGCCCTGCCAAAATCAAACAGGATGGACAGATAGGCCATGCTCTTCTTCTCCTCACCAATAATGATGCTGCTGCAAGCCAGATCAGTCTCTCAGTTGCATTTCTTCAGCTCTCCAAAATGCTTTCTGTTAGATTCTTGGTAACATCTTTGAGTCATTTTGTGCTATCACATAAAAAAGGAAAGAAAACTTGCCTTGGTCATAAAGACAGTAGCAGCAGCAGAATGTCCTTTCACTTTTCTGTTCCTACTCAAACTGGGCATAAAATAAGGCATTTTAAGCCAAGATTCACATGACCTACTTTACAAGGATCTGAGCCCTTAGAGGTGCACATTTCTGTCCTCCAAAAGAAGCCAGAGATGAGAAGTGCAAATGTTTGCAAGAATACCATCCCATTTGCCTCTGATGATATTCAGGAAGGATGATTCCTGCTGAAGGAGCCTTAAGCCGACAAATTATAAAAAGCTAACACCCAAAGTTAGAAAGATCATTAGCTACAGCATGGAGCAGGCAGGAGGAAGAAGGAGGCAAATAAATGCTGTTTTGCAGACATTGAGACTTTCAGAGACTCCCCAGGAATTCTTCATCAAACAGGTTCCTCAGAAAAATTACTGGTCGTTATTAGATGGTTTCTTCAGACTAAGTCCCATTATGGGCCAGGCACACAAAGAAGATGTGGGAGAAGCCATGACAGATGGCTGTCTTTGAAAATATTTTATTTCTGGGGAAAATGAGGGAACTGGACCACCAGCCCCTCAATTATCTGAAACTACATGACGTTCAACAAGGTTTCTGCTTAGAAAGATGGATCCACATTTTGCTATCTAAAATAATTTGTTTAAAAAAACAAACAAACAAAAAAAATTGACCTCTTTTAAGAATTTGGCACAGTTGCTTACATTTAAGATAAGTTTCCAGGCTGCAAATCCTTCACAGAATATCTGCCAGTTCTTCTTGTGGCACCATGCAGGCCACAAACCCAAGAGAAAACCCTCAGACCTCTATGTTTTATGGCCTCAGCACTGGCCTCCTTAGACATTTCCTTTTTGCTCCAGTGGAACTGTTTTTAACTGCTCCCACTAAGATTTTTATCTAAGGCAGGTCTACACTCCTTTAGCTGATCTGAAAGGAAGACAGTGGAGTAGCCAGGCTATGAGAGGTCTCTGATTCCTCCAGCTGTGGTTTACCTCAACTTCCTCAACTGCTCCACGGCTCACAGCTTACCTAGTTTGCCATAATACTTCCTGATAACAGCTAATCCAAATAATTGTTTGCTACAGATGTTATCATCACACTACTCACTAGCATAAATTAATTTGTTAAAACAACACTGACCGTTACATTAAACCTAGGGTACCTCCCTGTTTACTGCATTCCATCAGAGAAATCTGCTATTTTTACAGTCAAACTGATTTCCAAGCCAAGCAATGTAGTTTCCATAGCAGAACTATGTTTCTTTAGCAGTTCATAAGGAGCTTTTCAAAATCCAAGGGAAAAATAAAATTACCTATGAAATGACCTATGACCTCTGAAATCTACACAACAGAATCTGAAAAATTCTTTTAAAATAAAAATATAGACATATTAAAACAAAAAAAAACAAAACATGCAGTGTAAATTGATTCTTGCTTTATCCAAAAGCAGTATCATAAATTTTTCTTTTCCTTTGCCCACTACCAGTAGCTACAAAGGAACCCAGAAGTCAACAGAAAAAATGCTTGATTGATGTAAAATGAGCTATTATGTTGCACATATCTCTAAGATTTTTCTCTCAATGTCCGCTTCCTTCTGGATATAAAAGCCAGCTACATGGCTGGCAGAACATGGTGTTTGGATGGACCACTTGTCTCCTGAACTTTTCTGCCTACAACAATGTTTTCTTGCAAATTGCCACACCTGGCAGTGGGGCTCGGTCTGTTCTTTAAGAAAGATGAAAGAAGCTGTAACACAGTGTCATAGTCCCCTTATGGAACAGACACAGCATCAATACATTCTGCAATCTTTCCAGTACAAGTCAACGTATCTCAGCATATAAAAGTGGAAAATGAGAATTGACAAACACAATTAGACATTCAGAAACAATCTCATGTTGTTCTTGAACAGGCTCATTAAGACCTTCAAAAAAATCCAAGCTCTGCTGAGGGCAGTGATGTTGGTGAGTGGCAAAAACTTAATTCCAGCACCTTTTGTGAATTATGTTTTTATAGTATTTCATAAGCACAGCATTCCTTATATGCTGTGTAGCTGTAATGCCAATCTTACATTAGCTGTATTTGGAAGATATTAGGATTAAACATTTCTACTGTTTTTCAGTATCTGAGCAACAGAACCAGTAAAGCATCATTGGCTCCACTAGAGAGAGCTCTTGTGCTAACATAATTATATTAATAAACATAATTACTTATTTGAAAACAGTGGAATTACCCATGGAGGAGGAGGTGTTGCTACACACACACACAAGAAGAGTGTGGCCAGTGTTCCTCTGACTTACCAAATACATGCTGATATATGTTCCCTTTGTGCTCACCTTTGAGAAGTGTCCCTGTATGGATTGTTTTTCATTGGCATGAAAACCCTTTTGCATTGATCTGGCTACTCTGCCTCTGGGAAAAAAAAAAAAAAAAACAATCCCAAAATACAAACTCTAGCCCAGTACTAAATGATGTCCTTCTAACAGGAGTTTGCAGCTTTCTTGACTTGGAGGCCAGTGCTCAATGAAAATTCGGGTATTTCCAAGTTGTTAGAGTGACTGTAATCCTATTGAAATTCCAGTGAGAATAAGCATAGAATGGGGCATAATTGGGTACAATATGCTGAGGTGGGTCCTGCAAAGCCCAAAGTGCATTTGTGGCATACAGAACTGAGATCCCCACATTGGGCCATTTCAAGGGAAAACACACAAAATGTTATCACTGAAGGAGTAGGAAGAGATTAGGAAAGTTTTGACCTAATCCCAGTGGGGTTTAGATTTTAGCTATAATCACTCATCTGTCCTAATCCTACAAAGTGGCTTAATACAGAAGGATGGAAGAACTACTGGAGCATGCACAAAAGGTACAGAGAAGATTATTGATTGAAGGAACTAAGCTTCCTTTTCTACTCTGTTTCCCACTGCAATTGCTGTATCTAGTTTTATGCTTTCAAATCTTAATTTCTTTGTTGGAAATGCGCAGAATTGTTTTGCTATTTTTAATGGAACTTTTTGGAACAATAAAAACTGAATTGTATTCTTACTTACCTGAAATATCCTGACTTCAGTAATAATTCGTAGAGTACGAGATCTAAGACCGAACATACACGGTCTAAAAAGCAAAAAATTTTTGAATACATTCTTACAATACAGCACACCAAAAGTCCATCTGAGTCTTTCCAATAAATCTGTAACTTTTTGATCAATAAGAGAGCATTGTTCTATCAAAGGAAGCATTAAATTACCAGTGCACTTTATTCTCCCCAACCCCCACCTTCATCAGTGCTTCCCATTCTCACTTGCCGAATATCTTGGAGTTGAAGGGCTGCTTAACCCCTGGCATTCCACTCGTTCTGTTATTTGTTCAACGCCTACTTACAGCGATGAAGACTTTGGGGAGTCATCGTATCACAAGCTTGTCCTCAAACTTAAATACACAAGTGCTTTGGGTATCCTATTTTCAATCGAATCTACTGTGTTCCCATAATAGGTACAATCACTGTAAAACAAGCTCTCTTTTGTTCTGTTTTTTTTTTTACAGAATCATTAGAGATTTCTTTAGTGCATTGGCACAAAATAAAAATTTATTTGGCTGATTGCTTCTGCTCATGTCTCCTCTTTTAAGAAGCATTAGTATCACAAATATATCAGTCCTAGCATTATAGACATCATATATGGATATACATTGCATACCATATATATGGTATATAATCCAGTTCCTTTAAAATTATTATTTGCAATCTAATATGCAAAAACAGAGCTTTTTTCATGGCTCCACAGATTAATGTAAGAGAATGTGACATTAAATTACTTATATAAAATCATTCAATAATTCAATAATTACTAGGACTCTTAGATTCCTCTATAAGTATCCACTGATATTCAACATTTCTTTATATTCCTGGAATATACATCACAGTGTCTTTCATTCAGATTAATCTGACAAGTTCTACTAACTTAGATATCAGAAAAGAAAAACTAAAGTCTTTATGTTTCCACTGTGCACTAAGCTGCATAATCTTGTTGTCATATGAAATCAGCAGCAAAGATCCCTGTTCAAAAACAAACACTGACATGTACTGTATATGTGCTGAAGAAAGACAGATACTTAATTTCAAAAAAAAAATACAGGTCATATATCCCCAGCTATTGTATATAGCTAAGACATTCAAGAAATTTGTCCCTCACAAGGTTGTTTTGTTGACAGCTGTTACACAGCCAGAATTTGTTACTTTCTTATTTAACATAAGAGTTTTTCTCTTTAATACCTTGAAGTGCTAAACAAGTTACATAAAGTAGTAATATTAAATGCAACTTAAAGCAGACCTTCGACAGAGGGTTACCCACCTGAGAGCCAAAGATGAGAAAATGCCAGGATATTATTCAGCAACTAGGTTTTCCAGTCTTAACAAACCGTTCCATGAAACTGCATGATAAAGGATTTCAACCTACATAATGATTCAGTACTTGGAAATACAACGACAAAGAGGGCAAGCCGATAACAAAATACATCCAAGGGCAACTACCATTTTCTTTGTACACCCCAAATAGGGATTTCCCTTGTCTGCTGAGTGTTTAATTGGTTTCCTCAGTGCTACCTCAAATTTCAATGCAAGGATCAAGTGCTGGTACAAAGCGAGCAGTCAGTGCGTTTCCTAAGCTAAGGCAGAGCAGCTAACATTGTTCCAAAACCGCTGAAGAAAAATGCTGATACCACATTTGATAAAAGTGACAGTACTTGACCTCTTTCAGAACTTTGTAACACTGTCATCCTTTATTGAAGATAAAAGCAGGAGCAAAGCTCAATACAGAATATTAACATGTCAATTCTTTCAGCTTCAGACAATAAAACATTTTGTTTTAAGGCTTGGGCTTTTTGGTTTGTTTTTACATTGTGAATTATAGTTTATCTTGGTTCTGTCATCTTTTTGAACTGTGGTTTTATGACCAGTCACTAAGGCTGAGCTGTTAAGCTCAGCTTTTTCTGATAATGTGTTATTATGGAGCGGCTGTTCACAAGCTAGGCAAATAGATTTAGTCCTCAGAGAAAATAGTTAATTGACTTCACTGCAAGTCAAGAAGATGGTAAAAGATATCAAATCATATTTCACTAAAATTTACTTGAATATAAGCAAAAGGTTCTACTGTTGTTTTTCTTCCCACCTGTCCTCAAAATTCCAGCAAAGGTTTGTTTTCCCATGGAAGCTAGTGACAGTGAAAAGTCATTTGACCTAAACATTGCCTGTCCTACATTCTAAGATGTACACTTATATTTTAATTCTTAAAATATCAGGATATTTTAAAGGTAAAAATCATGTGCTATCTATTTATAATGTGAACTAGATACAAAAAGAGAAAAGCCATTGGAAAGATATGCTGTATTTAAATGTTCATCAAACTGTTAAAAATAAAAATAAATCTTCATTTCTTTTGAATGTGAGTACTCTGAGCATGCCATGTCATCTCTAATGGAAAAGTCAGGTCATTTACTCAGGTATGATGTACTTACTACTGAAAAAAACATGATGATTTGTCTCTTTTTATTACATATTATACGGATAATGCTAAATAATTAAGGTATTTAGAATTATGGAACTTGTGACATTACCAAAATAAACAGAGATAGTAATAGGAAGGGATTTGAAACACTTTTCCTTAGTGTTTTTGCTATCCCAAAAGATTTCACAGAAGTTGGAAAGATGCAAATAATTTTCAAAACTGTAAAAAATCTCATTCAGTTAATGTTAGCATGTTATTCTAAGATCAGTGTTAGAGAAAAGACAATACATTTTAATTACACATCAGAATTAACTTCCACGTCCTTTATTAGCTGAGGTTATTTTATAATCTGTAGATGACTTTATGATTTAACTGCAGAAATTACCTTGTCATAGAGAGATTAAATGAAAAACACAGCTAAGTCAGGGCTCAGCTCTGGACTCTGAAGCATCACTTCAGGTATTTACAGCAGGTGTCTGTTCACAAGCCAGGTGTGGGGGAGGCTCAGCTTCCACTACATTGCAGGAGATTTTGCCAACACAGTTGGTAGCACACAGAGCCCCAGAGCAGGTCCCAGCTACCAAAACCTGCCCAGTCCAGTGGGGCACAAGTCTCCCACAGCCTGTGCTAGAGCTCTCAGATCTTTTGGATGGCAACTTAAGTGGCAGTGGATGCCCTCATATAGTCAAATGAGCAAGTCCCAGAGCCCCACTGATTCTGACAAGACTTGGACCCCCACTCACATGGGAGCATCACCACTATCAATACTTCTGCTAGTTGTCTGAATCTGGAGCTCAATCCCACCCACAGTCTCACCCAGCACACTTACCACAGCTTTTCTTAGAAGGAATCCTCTCCTAACTTAAACTTTTAATTACTAAACTGCTTCACAAACTAAACTCTTCATATACCTGACCTTTTCTTTCTCTTCTCACTTGCATTATATTACTTATAATTGTATCTTCTTAAACTGTGTGGATTTCCTGAAGCTGAAAAGCCTTCAGCCACTGTATTCTATTAGTATAGTGCTCTTTGTTTCCTACCACCATTCCTCCGCAGTCACCTCTTGACAAAGCTGTGTATGCCTCACTTTTATACTCTGTCCCCACAAAGCAATTTTGTCTCCCATTGTTTCCATCTGGATTATTTTTGCTGTTCCCCAAGTTTTTCTCTCAGGGTCTTTTTAGCAATATGAAATTCAGAACTGAAAGAATATCAGCTGCCACCAACAAAGCTGTGTGAAGTATTGTTTGTACCTGGGAACTCTTCCAGGGCAGAAAACAAAATGCAAGCATTAGAACTGACAAAAGTTTCTGATAGTAACTGATGTGCCAACTGTATTACAACAATCTGAATCTTTGTCTTTCTAAACGGGTGAGGTGTATAAGAAAGCAATTTTCATTCCTAAAAAAAACAAGAATGGATTTCCTGAAAAGTCACTTCTCTCTACTTTCTGCAGAAAATCCATTAATTAATCTTTAATCTGTCTAGAGATCATTTTCCCAGTTTTACTCAGTTTTGTTTACTCTCATAAACTGAAAATTTCTCTCATGGGAAAAAGAGAGTCTTCAATCACTGTCCCACAATCTAGTGAAGTGTCCAAGGTAGAATTTTAAAAGCTTGTAAATGATTTAGAAATTGAACCAAAAATGCAGAAATTAATATGACACTATCACTATTTCAACACAGGAAAGTGCAAACAGATGCTTTGTGGATTTTTAGAAATTGCCTAATCTCTGATGCTTTCCATAGGAATTTATAAGCTTCAAGCTTTTGAAAACCACAGCAAGTGTGAACAGTCCCATGAGGTAATTCAGAGCACCACCTTCTGCATCAAAAGGCTGCTACTTCAAAAATAAAGATTCTCTGCTATTTGAATATGTAAAAGAAGGTGCTTCAACCAGATTCCTTTTTTAAGCTATATTTTCCTAAGATGTAATCATCTTACCTCTGAAATAACTATTACTGCTATTACTATTAGTCCAGAGCCAAACCTGGCATTTCTAAATCATAATATTGCAGTGTAATCCATCTGAAGCAACATCTTTAAATTTATTCTCAGAATGAAAAAGCACTTATTAGAGCTTTATTATTAAATGTTCTCCCTGTTCTTGTCAATGGTTTACAAGATCTACTTCTAGGTGGAATTTATTACACGGTTTTTCACTTGTGTGCTGAATTGTCTTTACTGAGACAGTTTTTCCAAGACACATTCCTGCATTTGAGACCTGCAAATACATTACATTTCAAACAGAAGATGTACAATCAGCATTTTTTTTCTTTAAAGACATCTTCATTTTGGCATTAGTATTTCCCTTTGGCACAGAATAACCAGAGACTGCAACTTCCTTCTATTTAAGGCAAGCCTAGAGTTAGGAATTATCTCTAGATTTTATTTTGCAATAATTTCTAATTTCAAAAATACCAGCTAAGGGTTATTTTTACAGGGAATAACCCAGGAAACAGGTTTGCCTTTGTGATTTTCCCTGTACTGTGCTCCTCACATAAACAATAGAGCTAATATTGGAACTCTTTTTAAAAATGCAGGGAAATTATTAATTAATGTGTCTATTAATTATTTGGGAAAAGGTGAAGTCCAAGGTGGCATATTCACAGATGTCAAAATAATTTAGGTTACTGAAAACCAGGAAGAACTGTGTGGAATTCCAGAGGCACTTTAAAAGATAGACAACTGTGCTGCCTGACTGCAGTTCAAACTCTGTGTTAACAAAGGCATGTTAATGTACAGTGGGAGGTAAAACATTCAATATGATTTGAGCTGACGATACACCTTCATGAGCTCTAAGTGAATCACAATCTTTTGGGAGTGGGGCACTGGAGACATTGAGTCATTGCTGGCATCTGCGTTAATAAAATTATTAACTATTTGGGGGACCGAATTTTAAAATGTATTTTAAAATTGAGTTAAAATAATTCCTGAAAAATTATACAATGCCATCAATTAGATTAGTTGGGCTTGCACTTACTGCCCATAAACCCTTTTATTCCCTTTCTCATCTCCGTAATTTATTCACCTTTTTAACATCTGGTTTAAAATTTCATTGGAAGATCTTCCAAGCAAGAGCTCCTCCGTGTTTGCACCACACACAGCCTAAAGGAGCCTTATGCAGCCTGGAATCTTGTGGACACCAGCACACCACAAATTAATGCATACTGCTGAGAACCACTCATTTGCTTTCATTTTGAATGTTGTGCTTGAGTCTAAACACCTCATTTGAAACAAATAATAAAGTGGAACAGGAAGGTGTTCAGAGAACCTATAGGCTAATATAATATTAGATTTTCATGAAATGAGGGTTACTAAGCATCAAGATTCTTTCCTTTGGGGAGGAAACATGTAAGAGACCAATAAAATAATACATGCAAAGCAAGACCAGCTTGTGAACCCTTATTCATCTCCTCATTGCAAAAAAACACAACAACCAATAAAGCTGAAGGAACATTTATGACCTAGAAAAAGAATTTCATCCTTTCCTTGTGTGAAGGGAAGCAGAAGAACTTACTGTGATAGATACAGTTGAACCCAACAGATCAAAATGAACAGGATGGAAGAGGGGGATTCAGTTACCTGAAGATGGCACAAAGAGACATTTAACATGATCTAACAGTATCCTAAGACTGGCAAATATGACAGAACACCTACAGGAGACATGTACTGTGCTGAAAGCAGATGAAGACCAGCAGGGACACTAAGGACATCTCCACAGGGTAAAAATTCCTTAAGGATAGGAAACATCATTATTCACTGTATTAACCAACAGGTGTCTGACTAAAATTAGAATAAACAGTTACCTTCAAAGAAGGTTATTCTTATGTCTTTCATTGATAGATAGTGGCCAGTGCCATGAACAATTTGTTCATCCAGTAAGTAGCACAGTACTCTTATATATGATTTCTTGGGTTTTCCCCAAGACCCTGATATAGGTTGCCCTAAATTCATCTGGATTTTACTGCTTATCACATCTTATCATATAATTCTGCCCGATTTGTTATTATAATAGTGGAAAGTTATTTCTCCGAAAGGGAAGTGAAGTTAATGTTGCCATCAAGGATCTGAGTGCAGAACTTTTTTCAAAACCTATCATGTCTCAGAACATTTTTCATTTTTATTTTTCAGGCATAATTTTGGAGATGGTTTGGTGTCCTTCATTACACATAGAGACATCTCTTTCTTGAAAAATGGTATCTCAAATTCTTAGTCCCCAGCCTTCTTGTGAATTGAATATCAGGAGTAAGAGATTTTTTTTCCTTACAAACTCTACATGGTCAGAAGCCTGATCAGAATTTATTGTGATTATGAAGTTACTCATACCAGCAGGGCAAAGTGAAAGAACATGCCTGTAAATAGACCCTCCTCAATGGATGCATAAGCAGCCAGGAAAATGAGAGGTAATTTTAAGCCTGAGAATTTTCCCCCTCAATTTTCCACTCAGTCATATTGGTAGTGAGCAGTATCTTCTACATCCAAACTATACTTGTGCACTTAAAGTGTATTTTGTTTTTGCACATAAAGCCTATCTTTAACCCAACTGTGCCAGCGGCTTCAAAGGAGATGGAAAATACTTTCAGAAACAGATTTAGGGAAGATCACTGGACACTACTGCAACAGAAGGAGGAATGGCATTTTCTGTCTTTTGGCAAGTGTGGCAGCTTTCAGACTTTGATTTAACATGACCTCAATCTAGCCTGTGTTGTCTTAATGGGAAATATATTACCATCCTGATTTGTCCTGATACAGTAATCTCCATTCTTTTGTTACTAGATCCTGAGTGTACTTTTCCAGTGAATGCCAACAAGTGAGAATCACAGCGTGAAATCAGCATGTGGCAAGTTCAAAACAAGCAAAAGATAATACTTCAATCAGTGAACACACAAGTGTTGGAACTCCTGGCCACAGGATTGCTGAAATGCAGAGCAAGTTGAAAAGGAGTCAGGAATTAATGCAAAGGAGAAAAAATCAGAGCCCATGAAACACAGAGGTGTTACCTTTATCAAAGTTCCTGATCTAAGGATGGTTGTAGCCTGAGAGAATCTCACTATATTTCTTCCCTGGTGCTATATTTTAGCACAGGCATCCTCTGTGAACCTCTTTGAAACAAACCTTTGATCTCAACTTATGGTCTTTATATTTATTTGTAAAACACTCAATTTTCAAAGTTGCTCAGGATTTTAAAAGTGAGCCAAGTTTCAGGCAAAATAATTTAATGCATATTTTCCAAATAAATATATTTCATAAAACTATTTTACCAGATGTGATCAGTATCCCCTTTCTCTTTTGTGATCAGCATTTGCTTTTTTTTATCTTTCTCTATCTATAACCTTTTCTACTTTCATTTGTAATCGATCTTTTCCTGAAAGTACTTATTACTCACATAGTAAATCTTTCATTGTTTGTACAAGCCCCGTGTGCAGGCAGGCCTTGAACTCTGAAGTCCTGTAGGCATCTCAATTTGCATAGCAAATGATTGATGATGACAAAATGTGATGCCATATTGGTTTTTTTCCAACTGCGTTCATACAAAAGCTTTGAGGAAAAAATGTTACAATTGAAAAGTAACAAGAAAAAGAGTCCTTTAATAGCCATCACTAAATATTGCTTCAGCACTGTTCTTACTGTTTGATAACAGAACCTCAGAATTTAAGGAGAGATGACAAGAATTACTTACACAGAGAAAGTGCAGCAGTGAATTTTACCCTGTCTTGCAATGGGAAAATCCATCTCAATTCTAAAGGAAGGGCAGATAAGGTCTTACAGATACAAATCCTTGCTCTTATGAGGACTGAAAAATTGAAAATCCTGATGTTCTTAGTGGTGGGGAACAATCTCTCAAACAGATACATTTTTTTATTGAAAATTGAAGCAATTTCTGTAAAAGGGTTGTACATGATTTAGACCCCAGGGATGAAAACAATTTTCCCCAATTTTATGAAACTACAAACTAGAATCATGATTATGAAACAATTTCAAGAAATAACAAAAATTTCAAAACTCTTGGTATGTCCTTGTAGAAATCTAAGTGAATCAATATGCTGTATGCTGTGTCCAGGTCTAATTCTGCCCTCTATCTCAAAGAAGATGGAAAGTTTATATAGCAAGAAGAAAGAAACATCAAAGTCATTTCGTATTAGATACAATGGGAAGTGGGAACTTTCAGGACACTTCCCTGGAGATGGGCTGAGGCTGGGCAGGATGTCAGCCCACACATCAGGATCAGGCCCAGTTACAGTACCCAGAATTTCATCATCTTGTACCCAGAAAAGTCCTTGAACCACAGTCTGCTGTAAAGTTGTAAGTCTCTGCAATCTCTTCTGTTCATAAACACTCAGCAGTCAGTATCTGCCACTACTGAAGACGGGGACAGCCCAGACCAGCCATCCTTACACTCATCATGGAAAAAGATGGAGAAGGGATGGAAGTGGAGCACATGACTCAATTCCTCGATTGGAAATGGCATCAGCTGGACTACACATCAGACAGAGAAACCAGAATCATTTAAACGAGGCTGTCTGTTTTCCAGACTGAAAAGACCGCCGTTATCTGGCCCTGGTGCAGTAAAATGTTAATTTTGCATACTTTTAATGCTGAAGTAGTCGGTTGGTTTAGCCAGGGTGAGGTGATTAACTAGAGTGTGAAAAGGTACAAGAAAGGGAAGAAGAGCTTCTCAAGTTGTGTAATGAAGTTATCCATCACATTGCCAAGTAGGACAGCTCTTCTGCACCTCAGTATAAAAATTGGCTGGCTCTAGAGAGATGATTTGGCTTGAAGGTAAACAAATTAGTAACTTATTGAGATGACTGTAAGTCCTTTCCACAGAATCACAGAACCACTTTTCCACGGAAATAATTATTTACAAATAATTTAGTCTGTCATAATCTCCTCCTCATTTTCAAAGTCCACCTGTAAACAATCACAGCTTATTCTTAGTAGCTAAATTACAGTTCCATGGTCAGGAGACAGGGAGTACAAATGACTCCAACATAGCCTTGTCTATCTAAAACAAATTTGTGACCACATTCTTCAAACCAAAATGTCGAAACCCAAATATCTATCCCAAAAAACCTCTAGTTATGGAAGCAGAAAGGGATGTAGAGTAGGAACCGGCAGGTAATGACAACAAGATGGTTAGAAGGCACCTCCTTTTTCAAAAATTTATTTTTACCTTTCTTATCTCAAAATCCCCACAAGTCATGTCTTTCTCATAGTCTAAAACAGACATATAAATAAATAAAATCCTTCACATTAAGCTAGTAGAGCAATGAGCACCAGCCATAAAGAAAGCAAATATCCCCATTATGTAATGAGAAAATTTCTTTTCTGTAATTTTCTGAACAGTTGCATGAGTATAAAGCCATATCCTTCAAAGAGAATGTTTATGTTCATACATATTTTAGCAGTCACCTCTTAAAAGGCTTCACAAGACATCTCATTGGGAGAAAAAAGAAAGTCAACTAAAATATTCTGAAGCAATCATGCAATAGTAGTAGTCCAGAACTGTTCCCAGTGAAAGTGAAGAGGCTCAGGGCACAGTTTCCAAAGCAGCCTGTTCAAATGACAGCAAGAGTGCTGGAATAAAGACTTCCAAAGAAAGGACAAATACTGCTGACCCGGAAGAGTGTGGTGAACAAGAGAAGGTTAGTCTGATGGTTCTTCAGGATTGCAAGGAATCCACAAACCCTGATGAAAAGGAAGTCTTGATTGCAGGGTCTGCTTTGACTGCCAGAGAAGGCGAGGTACACTGACAAAATACGCCTCAACTGCACCAGGTGGAAGGAGTTATTCCTATCAAAAAGGACAGAGAAGAGTTGGGGACTGTTAATGTCACTCAATGAACAGAGAACTAGTGCCAAAAGCTCTGTGGATAACTTACCAAAATTTTATTGAACAATTCTGCTTTTGGTGGCAGCAGTTCTGGGCAAGATAATAAGCCATAATCCAGTATTGGAACTGAATGTTCTTCTGCCTAAAAAGGAACACATGTCTGTCATAGTCCTCAGACAAATTTTTAGGAGCCAAATATTCTTGGTGCTAAAATTTTGTAAAATACAGATACTATCTGATATTAGGTATTGATAATGAGTATTTCCAAAGAGCAATTATTCATATTTAATTTGATTTAAAGTTATTCAAAGGTGTTTCTTTTCTCTTGTAATTTTAAAGTAAAGTACATTCTTGATTTTTGCAAAAGCAGTTTAATGCAGCTATTACTAAACTAGCAAAAGTTGAAATAGTGTTGTGAAAATTATACACGCTTTAATGTAATCCATTACAGCGTATACAAGAAGAACACTGAAGAAACAGCCCAGGAAATAATAATTTTTCTACATAAAGAAACCGAAATCTGTAGAATGGCAAATCTGTGTCTACAGAAGGTAAAATTTAATGGTCACAGACTACAAAACCAAATGACAGATAAAAATGCCTGGGTTGGCATTTAAGAGGAAGCCTCTGTCTTATTTATACAAATTATGGATCAAAGAATATGAGTTCAAGGGAAAGCAGGACAAAGTTTCTTTTATCTGGTCTATTTGCCAGACTGGTATAGATAGAGTCCATGCCATTAGGACTTACTAAAAACACAAACAAAAAACTTAAATTGCAGTAAGCATTCAAGAAGTTATCTTAACCTTCCTTCTTGGAGTTCTATATTATCTCTGAAATGTGCAAATAGATCTTTGTGTTTGGGTAAACAATGAAGATTCAGTGAATGTAAAGATAGAGGGACCAAATGTTAGTCAAGAATCCAATTTCTATATTTTAGTCTTCTAGTTAGGTGCATATCATTAACCTAATCTAGTTTGCTACTGGACACTTACAGGTGTAAAAGAGGGATTTTTTCTGTCTACATACTAGGTATTTCTAATTTTTGAAGCATTTGCAACAGTGTCAGTTTTTAGTAACTGCAACCAGGTTTGCTTTCAGTTTAGGGCTGGTTTCTTTCAGTTTAGGGCAGACTACATTTTCAAAGAATTATGATAATTTTCTGAGAATTTTCATAAAAGGTTAACTTGTTTAAGTTGCTTTTAAGTCACTTGCATTCTATAACTTTCCGATCAGTGTATTCAAAGACTGAGATGAAAGATCATCTTCCCTTTATATATATTTCCCTTATATCTAATTTTTCAATTATTTCTGGACTTCAGAATAGAGAACTCTTCTGCCACACAGCTCACCAGTCTACCTTTCTTTTGTCTCTGTTCAGACCTACAGGCACTTACAGCAAGCTCAATATAACTGTTGAAAATTAGGCTACATTTAAGTGAAAAGTTCCCTGAAAGGACCAGTTCAGTTGTACCTCTACTCCAAGGTTTCCAATATGCAAAAAAAAACAAACAAAAAAAAACAAAACAAAACAAAACAAAAAAAAACCAAAAAAAAAAACAAAAAAAAAGCAA
>JANRGV010000001.1:87222345-87233928 GCA_024734035.1 Alethe castanea | reverse complement strand
TTAAAAATTAAAAAAAAAAAAAAAAACAAAAAAAAAAAAAAAAAACCAACCTAGAATTTCTAACTTGGAATTTAAATCTGAATGTTTTGACTGAGGGACATTATTGGCATGTGTTCAATCAGATTCATAGAAGACTTGAGTTCAGGTTCCTATCCTGCTCCTTTAGAGCTGAGTCTTTTACCACAAATTGTTCTATTATACCTGCAACAGAGAAGATTGCAAGAGGGTTTTTTTGCTTCTCTATCTACTGTCTATATCTACTGGCTTATCACAAGAGAAGGGCAACTCTTACTTCACTTTTGTGTTTGGTAAATCTCTAAATGAAATCACTTTCCTAAACATCACTTAAGCATCCCTTTCTGCAAATACTGGCATAAGGAAATTACTTCCCTCCCTTGACAGATAGAAGATTTAAGAGTTTTCTCCAAAACAGTTACCTAGTCAAAGAGATGTTGAGCATCAGCTGTGACTGACTGGAGTGGAAGCTGCTGTTGTTCAGAAACTCTGGAAAACTTCGTGGGTTCCTAAATGTGTATTTTGACTCCTGGTTTGATTCAACAGCTAAAGAAAGAATTAACACTGACAGATTCCCAAAGAGATATTGCTGCCAGACGGGCAATTTCCTCTAGACTGGTTAACAGCAGACCAAATAAATATGTCTTCAATGGAAGTTTTAAAAACAAGACCATGAATGCTGTGTAGGGGTAAATATCCTCGACAATCTTGGCAGTCAAGAAAGGGGAAAGAAAAGAGGAATCTGGAAGAAACATGGGAACAGCTATTCTGAAACAGAACTACAGTATATCCATCAAGTGTCCTATTTCTAACATTGACTAGTACCATCTGCTGCAGACGAAGACTAAAAAACCAGCTTGTAAACCAGCTTGAGTTCAACAATTGGCTTATGCCCTAAGATGGGTTTTGTCTTTACAATCTTGTGGGTTGATAAAGTAAGAAGAAAGATTCTAGGCATTTTATTTACCTGTAGAGCTGCCCTTCTGTGAAACTGATCAATGATGGTATAAAAACCAGCCTGCTATTTATGTGTTTAGAAGTGTTTTGGGACACGCCATGTAATTTTACTCATTTCATCCATTGCTAACTCTATAAAGTTAAATCCAGTAGAGGAAACAAAACCAAATTGGTTACATGCACAAGACCTCTACCATTTACACAGATCTATATAGTACTAACATAAACTTTTACTTCCAAGGAAAAGAAAAATATTAGGCTTTCACGGGAGTTTTGATGGGATTCAGCTGCACTGGGATATGGTTCTGCAGTGCACATGTAAAAAAGAAAGAAGTGCTTGGTGTGAATGTCCTAAGACTTCATCTGTCTTGCTATTTTTTACCATAAAGCTTTTTCTTATCATCTTCTGGGAAACGTCTTCAAAGTTTTATTTCAGCCAAGCTTCTATATTAGGCTGCTTTTAGTTCCCTCTAGCATTTACTCTGTAGTGTCATCCCTAGTTGGGAATGCCATCATTTGCTTGGAGGTAAGTTCTTTGAACTTGATTTTGAAAATAAACAATATTCTTCTCATTCAGCTTTCCAAAGCACTTCAAAATAGCTTCCAGATCTAAAGTAATGAACAATTACTATCCTTAGCGGAATTCACTAATTGCATGATTCATATGTAACACAAGAAACATTCTTTATTTGTATTGTTAAGACTGGCTTTCTTTTTCCTAGTTTTATCTATAAAATATTCAATTATAAATTTTACTATTCAACAAATTTACTTTGGCCTGCGGACTTCTATACAAATAACCAAACAACAAAAAGTAAAAGTGGCATTCAAAACAAACAAAAAGAAATTATCCTGTTTCTCAGTGAGTTCTGTGTGGATTTTAGTGCAATCAAAGCAAGACAAGAGGAAACACATAGAACTCAACAAAAGAAAGAAATAAAAGGACAAGGGAATTGGGACTGGACTCCTAAACTGCAGTTTTAATGATTTCATTTTTATAAATCTAAAAATGTTCACTCTGCCCATCTTTTTTGGTAATTCTGAAGTGCTTTCGCAAAGCTGATCTGAGTGAGTTTAAGTTCTCTAAACTGCAGGTGAGCACTTCTGGGGATTGTTTAGCTACCAAGCCTCCGCACTTCATAATTCCAAGTTTAAAAATGGCAGGTTAGAGAGCCTTATACATTTATCAGTGATTACTGAAGCTATTTACTTCCTTTAATGTAAATATATTTCATTAAGTAGGAGCAAAAAAAAATTGGTTTTGTTACTTCTTCTATGCAGAGGTCAACTACTACAGTCACGTGACTCTCAATTTGCTCAAAAAAAAAAGCCGTTTAGGGACACATATCATATAAGGACAATCATAACATAGACCAGAAGAACAAGCTGCCCTCCCAGTCTTTCTGTGAACCCTTCTGCTTTCAGGATCGACTGTGGTTCCTCCATCTGCCTTTTTCTAGCAGTGTAATTCACAACAAAATATTTTAAATAGTAAAAATTTGGATTTGTAAATGCTACTTACATTTCTGGAGTCTTCAGCATCTATTTATAGCTTTTTCTTTTTCAGATCTTCTCAGGTTTTACTCCGACATGCTTTCTGTTCCAAATCTTTTAAGTTTCAAGAAAGAGCAGTCAGCTGGGATTGATGTTTCCAGCAAGTCCTCCTCACAAATTCTTGGCAAGCCTAGAAAGCACCGGAGACCTTGCTGTACACATCAGTGTAAGGTGGCTATCTGACTTTGCAAGAAAACCTGATGAAAAACTGCAAGCCAATAACAGTCGCACAGGGAACCATAAAATAGATTTGGCTGCTCAAGGTTTTTAATAGTTGTTTAAAGCTAGAAGTGACTGTGGGTGAATAAGCAAGAGATCAGCTAAGCTCCCACTTTGGAGCCTGGGCATGCCTCTGGGTGCCTGCACTTTGGAAATGGGAGGGACAGATTTTCTCACGCTTGTCCACTCTGACTTCTTCATTTGGCTGACCATGAGCAGCCAGCAGCTGGCACGAGCACCTGCCCAGGCTGGCAATAGCCATCCTTTCATCCTCTTGCAGCTTGGAGCATCTGGAAATGCCTGCGGTGCCATGGGCTGTCACTGACCTCTGTCTCCGCTGTGTCGCCTCAGGTGAAGTTTCCTCCAGGTGACACACAGCAGCTGCACCAGCTCCACCAATGTCACTCCTGGTTCTGCTACATCCCCAGACACGCTGGGTTTGAGTGTGGTACTGACATTTTCTTGGTTCCTGGATAAGCAGCGCTTGTCCTACTCCGCTCCGCTCCCAGCTGGAAAGATAGGCTGGCATAGGAACAGAGCACACCGGGGAGCCTTGTGCAAAGCCTAAATGTCAAACAGGACGTGCTCTCTGGGGACACGTGTGGCTGCAGGTGTCTGCTCTTTGTCTTTCACCTCCCACAGTTGCCTCTGGATATGGGCAAAGGCAGGAATCTGAGTCATCCTTCCAAGGCAGGCTCTTCCTTCAACATTAATGAGGATTTTGCAGAAATCCCTCACCTCCCACGGCCTGTCTTTAGGACTGAGCTCTACCTGCTATGAAATCAGATGCTTGGGAGAGGAGGAGGAGTGTTAACTGGAAAATACAATGCAGAGGAAACTGCACCTTGCAACAAACATGACTACATATCTTGTCTGCAGAGGCTTTTGCAAACCTAAAAATTAGACCTATGAGCATACCTTTTTCCTTTGTGAACCACATTTAACCTTGTTTGACATGTATTTACAATGAAATGATTCTACTTTCTAGACAAGTTATCCCAGGTTTACCCAGCTTTAATCTGAAGCCAACATTCTGACTTGTTTTTATTTCAGCTTTTCTGTATTACTGCAACCATTTCATCACCAGTTAAAAAAGAAAAAAATAGAAGTGTTTAAGCATTTATTGACTTTCAAAGCAGGAAGGAGAAGAGGGAGAAATGTAGGAATTCTTTACAGTTTCTCAGATTTTGTGGAGTTATTTACACTCATAAATCCATGTGTTCTTAATTAGACAAACACCCCTTTTGAGATAAACAGCCTAGCTGTTCTGGAAAAAAATTCTTTTGACTGCAAAGTCTCCAGAAAAGAAAAGTTCTGAAATATTGTTAACAGTGGTTTTGAGTAATTGGTGGAACAAACATCTAACAGAAATTTCAGGCTTTTTTATGTAGATTTGACTTTAACCTGGCTGCAAATCACACATGATAATTTGGTGGATGCGTCTGTTACGAGTGGGTATTTGCCATCAAAATAAACATAACTGTCTTCTACAGCCTGCGATCCCTGATTAAAATTATTTTTACTATTTTATTATTCTGATGAAGTAAAGTTCTTTGGTGAGACCTGAGTCTTATTGGTGGTTTTAGTGTTGTATTATATTTATTACAGTTTAAAAATTACTGTTACACTACACGTGTATTGTCAGCAACTGTATTTTTGGAACTGCAATGTGCTATGGATGTTTTTAGGGCTCAGTGATCCTCCCAGCCCCCTCACACCTGCAGGGTGGGGAATTACTGCATGGAGCTATGGAGAACAGTCACATGGTCATGACTTAACATCAATATTAAATGCTTAAAAATTCTTATAATGTTTATGATTTCAAATGCTCAAGGAAAAGAAACACAAGGGATAAAGACATTTATCTCTGATGCCATTTTTTTATCATCTCAGTTTAAGGTGTTTTAAACACAGAAAATGTTAAAATGCTACTAACAAAATTATCAGTGAGTATTGAAAATAAAAACCCATTGGAAAACATTGTAATTAGTCTTCAGTAGTGTGTTTTCAGTCTTCTCATAGAATATAGCTCTTCCAAGCAGTACAGGCACTTCTCTATGTGATTTCCCTCTGTGTGTGTACATACTAGTGTACATACATATGCATGAATGTATAGTTCTGGTTTCTAAACTTATTTCTAAACTTTCTGCACTAGTAAATAATACATGTGCAGTTTAGCTGTGACACATATTTATAACATGCAATTATTTTGCAAAGGTTAGAAGTTAATCCTTATTTCCATGGTAGGGTGACTGTGGGTCTATGATCTGTTTTCAAAGCTGGGTGCATGGCAGAAGGAAGAGCCTTACTGCAGAACAGAGCACCTCTGCTAAAAGAAAAAAATTGGCTGATAGCAACAATTCAGCCTCTACATATTTCTTAACAATTTCCTGCTGTTGAGTCACACGGCATTGTAAAATCACCTTGCAAATCGGAAAATGGTGATTGTTTAAGCACCTTTCTTTTACAACGGCCCCAGACGCTCATGAACTATGGGCCAAATGTCAAGGTATTTACTCATGGAGTTAGATCCTACTGAGCATTACGTGGCATCCTACATCAGAGTGTTGCTTGCAGAAGGCATGCTGCGACCACTTGAGATCGTCAGCACCTTGCAAAGCCATGTGGGTGTTCAGGGTAGTGTGATTAATCCTAGGAGCAGGAGCACAAAGGAAAAAAGAGAACTGATTTGGCCCATAATCAGAGAGCCAGTCAGCTGCACACAGCTGTGCACAATACAGATTGCAGGGTGTTACTGCTTCTCTTGAATTCAATAGAAAACTGCTTACTGGCCTAACAAGGACAGATTTAATCCTAGAGCCTGAAATATCTCCACAAACCAGTTAATTTTCTGTATAAAATGTCTAAATGTATGCTTTATCAAGCCACTTTTATGTTTCGCTGGCCCCTTTATCTTGTGTCAACCAAAAATTCATAATACCAATTTTGACTGAAGGCTGGCTTTAATTACAATTTCTTTTACAGGTCTCAACTGCTTTTTGTGTCCTGGGAAATGAGAGCAATTCTTTCTATCATATTCAGAAAGAAAATGAAAAGGTTGGTAAATGTATAAGTAATTTTAACTGATTCATTGATCTGAATACTTTTAAAGTAATACAGTAAGTATTTCTGTCACACTTTGAAGTTAAGCTTGGAGCTCAGTTACATCCCTTAGGGTTATTTTATAGCCATTAAGAATGTGTACCTTTTATCTCATGCCTTCAATTAATTGAATTTCAAAAATATTCTCAAATGTTTTTAGAAAATCATTTAGTACCTGGAGGACATTCCTGTGTGATTTATTGTTACAGTAATTAAAAGCAGTGAGTATTACACTGGTCACTGTTGGAACTCCTGTCTGCCTTTGGCTATATTTTGGTTTAAGTTGAAACATATAGTACACTTGAGAGACTTGTGAAGGGAGGTAAGAAAAAAATTAATTCTTTTCAGATTGCTTCAGAATTTTGGCACACTTAGAAATAACCTCTTAAAGTGATCACAGTGATATTTACATGATAATTGTATGCAAGCACAATTAAACTTCTATATTAAACAATTAAATAGTGCTTTTCCTGCTATGGTGAATTATTCCTGACTACCCATATTATTATTCTGTAGTTCTAATCAGTGCCATAAATAATTTTCAGTTTTACACATTCTGCTCTGAAGCAATTATTAAGAACTCTCAGGAAGAGTTAAAACAGCTAATGAAAATAATTAACAGGAAAAAAAATGATGGTTCATCCTGCATTGAAAGATAACCCTAACTGAAAACTACAAACGTTGCTTTAATTGCATCTTTGTTTTCTGAGGCGCTCACAGTTCTCTTCTGTGGTCGCTTTTGTGCAAGAAGTGATTGCTCACGAGCAGCATTCTGCAGAGCTCCTCACTCACAGGAAGATCGGCAGGGTTACAACCCCGGCCCACGACTCCTCTGGTGTAACACGGAGGAAGGAGCTTACTGCTGTACTGCTTCCCTGGAGCTCCACCTCAGCGGCACTGCTCACCTGGCCAAAGCCTGCAGCAAAGACGCAGCGCAGGAAGGAGAACTTGGTGCTACTGACTCACTTGGTGTCTTCTGCCTTTTCAGCATCTTCCAAGAGGCTTCATTCTGTTCCTGAGTCTATAAAATTATGCTCTTTTCCTACTAAAAAATAATCCTCTCCACCCATCCACATATTGAGCATACCAAGACAGCCCTAGCTATTTAACCACATGAAATCTTTTTTCCTAATACAAAATAAATATCTTTTCAAAATCGTGGGCTCACAAATGGAATTATGGCAATACTTGCTGACAAAATTCTTTTTAAGAAAATCGCAAGCCTACATCTTTGTGGACTACAAAAGACGCTCAGATGACCACACAGGATCTGAAAATAAATGTGGTTTGTTAGTGTAGGCTTGCATGTATGAATAAAAGTCTAGTTGTACAGATTCTTGCCAATACAGGTCAGTACCAGATAAACATTTCACATTTTAGCGTACGCACTGAAGTCATTGTTCAAAGTAATAACCTATCCTTTTAATAAACCATCCCAGTTACACAGAAATGCCTAAAGGTTTTCTAGTGTGCATCAGTCTTTTGAACATCACATAATGAATTTAATGTGAGAAAAGGAAAAGAAATGTACCTGTATGGATCCCTGCAAATTAAGCCAAACCTTGCTGCTCTGAGGCTACCATATAACTTGGCACCATATAACCAGATGAGGACAAAAATAGTTTCAGAGAAAATCTGATTTCTATCCATGTATTTACTACATTCTGAATTATATTGGCTTTCCTGAAATTATTCCAGTTAAGTAAATTATCTCAGAGGTTTCATGATTAAGCTAATGTGTTTCTAGGACCTTCATAGTGAACATGAGTTATGATACATGCATTAGTATATTATTCCTTGACTAGGTGTGATTTAGTAACCTCTACAGGAAAATAAAGGCAAAAAAAATAAGAGATCAAGCTGTTGTTTTCTCCCATCTGATATCTTAGAAAGTAGGTCTTCAGAATGTAGCCATTGTGCCGAAGGAAGTGACACTGAAAATTAAATTATATTCCCTTTCTGAATAGAAATATGTGGTGCTATCACCAGTGCTGTTTGTCTAATGACATGGAAAATTAAGGGGTTTAACCACTTGGTATCATTTAATGATGGCCTTTTCACAGCAGAGAGGGCATTGCTCTAGCTACAGAAATGGGAAAGAATGCCAGGATAGACAGGACCAACAGCATCTCTACAGTGAAAAGAGCACCTTTCGATAGTTTAAACATTAAAAATGGTTGAAACCTTAGCATTATTTAAACAAAAATAAAAAAGGAGCAAGACAACCTAATAACATTATGAACATAAAGCAAGATCTACAAATGCCCTTCCAGCCTTGGACTTTGGCCCATGGTTTTTTGGGAGTGCTGCCCAAAAGCTTTTGCTCTTGTTGCAAGCGTCTTCCCAGATTTATCAGTGACCAGTGTTCCCTCAGAGTCCATCATGTCACTATGGCTGACCTGCATGCATGTCTACTGGGGTTCCAGCTCCACTTAGTCTGGTTGTCCTCCTGCCTGGCTAGACCAGGTTCTGACAGAAAGCCACTGTGCTTTCTGCTACGTAGGTCAGAGTGGCAATGGATGGCAATTTCCAAGGTGTGGATGTCGACATGAGCACATTGGAAAAGACAGACTCGAGTCTGCTCACCTCCTTTAAGCATCACTGAAATAATTAAAAATGTTGATCTCGTGGACCTCAGGTTGTTATATTACAAAAGACACATATTAAGGCACTGCTATTGGTTGTAGCTGTTAATATACAAGATTACTCTTTGAACGATGCCTCCTACCCTCTAACACCATATTTCAGGGCAGGGAGGCAGTGAACCCAGCACCTCACCACCGGAGCTCCCCGCTGTAACTCTGCCGTCGAGAAAAGCAGGGGTGGCGCCGGGCCGAGCACCTGGCGCCGGGACGGGGAGAGGTTTGGAGGAAGACACCGAGAGGTCTCGGTGCCCTCAGAGCACCGAAGGGCCGAAGGGCCGGTGTCACCTCCAGGCGGCGGATGGCGCCACTGTAAAACACGGGCTCGGCCGGCTGGACAGATCCCCGGGGCTCCCGAGCACCGGCAGGGCGCTGCCCCGGGCACCTCGGGCGGGCTCAGGGGCAGCCCGGGGCGGGAGCCCGGGGCTAGCGCGGAGGGACAGGCTCCCGGGGAAGGGAGGAAAAGCCCAGACCCGCAGTGCCGGGACAGGGACGGCACTCACGGCTCCTGCACTCCCGGGGGCATCGCGGAGCCCTCGTCCCGCCGGCGGGGAAGCAGCCCTGGGCGGGCAGCCGGGGCATCCACGCCGCTGTGGGTTTGTTACTCCGCTTTAAAATGCAAAGACTCGTGGCACGATTGGCTTTCTGTTTACAGGTGCAGATGGGGCGAAGGCTCACGTTTTCTTTCTCCCCTTGGCTTCCCCACCTTGAAAGCTGCAAGGGCAATCCGAGGAGGGAGAAAGGGGAAAGAGAAGAGGATTTCCCAGTTTCAGCATTCATCAGATTTACCCTGTCATTGCACTACAAGGTGCAGCGTGTGTCGAACATTACGAGCACGGGGCCATGCAAATGACACAGGCATGAAAGAGCCCTGGCAAGAATAAATCTGTCGATGTACAGATGTTCCCTATTAACGTTACTGTTCAGCCTTGGTGGTTACTGTGGGAAGACACCGGATTAAAAATTCCCATTGCCACCCCACCTCTGCTGAACCTTTCTCCCCACACCTCTTTGTCTTCGCTTAATTAGGTAGGATATAATACTCTCTTTTTCTCCTCCTCTGTCTTATTGAGACGTCTGCCCAGGCTCACGCCTTTAAACAGGAATGATATTGATCCCTCCTCCCCCTTCTGTCAATCCCGATTTGTCCCCTTTCCTGCTGAACAAACAATTAAGAAAAGAAAGTGCCGGGCGCGCGGTGGAACTTGTGATGCCCGGGCTCCCGCGGGGGTCCCGGGGGCTGCGCGGCCCCGGACACCGGGCCGAGCCCGCTGCGGCCCTGGGCTCGGCACTGAGGCGGGGCGGCGGGAGGCTGCGCACCGGGAGAGGCATTTCGGACTGGGAGCTCGCTGCCGCTGGGCCCGGCCTCGGGCCCGTGTAACTTCTCCGCCGCAGAGAGCGGCGGTGGCGGCGGCAGCCTGCGGGACGGACGGAGGGGACAGGCGGCAGCAAGCGCTCCTGCCCCGACCTGCTTGCGGCTGCCGCCGGCACCTGCCCCCCTCCCCGCTCGGCTGCCCCCCACCTCCGCCCGGAGGGAGCCCCCGGTGCCCGGGCAGCACAGCGCGGGCAGCGACGGCTCGGCCAGCCCCGGGGGCGCTGCAGGGAGCGGGTCCCCGGTGCCGGGCGCTGCCGCGCCGCCCCCCCCTTGCCCCCACCCCGCGGCCGGGGGGCGCTGGCCCGGGCAGTCCCCGGCAGCTCCGCGGCGCCCGAATCCGCTGCGCTGCCCCCGGGCTATGAATAAAGCCGGGGCGGCCGTGGGGACAGGTACAGGTGCCCGTCTGCTGTGCGCAGGGCTACGCCGACGTCCCAGCCCGCCTCCTCCAGCGGGAGGGAAACAAAGACGGCGAGAGAGGCAGGGAGAGTTGCCTGTAAGTTTAGCGCCTTTCAGTCGTGACTCGCGGAGATAAATGATAGTTTGGAGGTGCGCGCAGTTAATCACCGCCACGGCTGCCGTACAGCGTGTGCAACCCGCAGATCATTAGGTTAAATGGAGGACATTCGTGTCCTTCCAGAATCAATGCAATTATTGTTGGCAACAAGGACAACAATTGGAGTGGCAGCACTAATTTTACTAACCTGCTATTAATTATGGTGTCCCCCACGCCCCAGACGGCGTTTATAACCCGCGGAAGCAAGCGGCGCTGGCTGTTTCTGTTTTAAAACGGGAAAAGTTGGAAGTGGAATGCCTGGTCGTGTTGGAAAGTGTTAATCGGTAGGAAAGAGTGTGATCAGTGGAACTATTCACTTGAGCGTCACTCTGGTACGGGGGGTTAGTGAAGTGGCTGTGGCGCCTGGGGACCGAAGGCTCCGTGCCGCGCCGCGCCGCGCAGGTACCGCGCACTGAGACATGTCTGCGTTAGCTCCCCGCAGCTCCCTGCCTCGCCAGCCAGCGCGGACCGGAGCAGAGGAGCCCTACCATGGCACAGCCATCGCTACCGCGTTTTAGCCGAAGCCTGGCGTGATCGCAGGTAAAAGATTTCTTCTTTTGGTAGTGATGCTCGTGAGAGAGAGTGAGTGTCTATGTGTGTGTGCCAGGCTTAGTATTCCAGAGACTCTATTGGGATCCAGTTTCTTTTTCTCTTTACTTAGCCAATGTCCTAAATATTTTACTTCTGATTTTGTGAATTGTAATTTAGCTTTGGATACTTTCAAATCCTGTTGTCCCAAAAAGTTTAAAAGTTTTACAGTCCCATTTCTAGTAGATTTCTCATCTTTTCCTGCTATTAATAGATCATCTACAGATTGTAACAATTTCACCCCTTCTGGTGGCTCAAAAGACTGCATCAATTCTTCTAGGGCTTGCCCAAAGAGATTGGGGGATTCTGTAAAGCCCTGAGGCAATACTGTTCACCGTTGTTTTCTGCCCTTATCAGGGTCTTCCCATTCAAAGGCAAAATAATCTCTACTACTTTTGCTAATGGGCATGCCCAGAAAACACCTTTTAGATCTATTGCACTGTACCAAGTGTAGTCAGGGGACAGCTGATTTAAGGGAGTGTAAGGGTTTACTACTACAGAAAATTTGGTAACAGTTTGTTGATTTATAGCCCTCAAATCTTGTACCAATCTGTAATTCCTGTCTGTCTTTTTGACAG
>JANRGV010000001.1:87190305-87207105 GCA_024734035.1 Alethe castanea | reverse complement strand
TAAGTAATAAAATATCCCTGAGTATCCTTCCTTCCTTCCTTCCTTCCTTCCTTCCTTCCTTCCTTCCTTCCTTCCTTCTTTTTTTGAGTCTTATTTACCACAAACTGCAGTGTACATGACTTAATTCTTTGGTTGCAGCCTTCAGAGAGAAGCAAATAGAAATCTGCTCACTTAAATGAGCAGTCTCATAATCTTACAGGTAAAGGTAAACCAGATCTGAACCGGCCTGGACAGTTTTGTAGTCTGTTTACCACAGGTAGGTTTGGCATACAGTAGCTGAAATAAATAACAACCAAAAAAATAATGTATCCATGTTGATTTTCCTGGGGAAGTAAGGTGAGAAAGTCCCACCATACAAGAAGGCTGAAGGAAAAGAAGCAGGGGATGGGAAATTATTGTGGTAGGAATTGAAGGGGTTTTAAGTCCATGTGTCAGCCCAGTACTGATTTCTGCCTTCCTTTACACCAGACTTAATTGGCTTTAACTCAGACTAGCTTCACTGGACCTTCTCCATATTTATGATACCATGTCAGACAGCAGGAAGGATCCTTGTGTGTGAAGGGTAAACCCCTGCTGACGCAGCTCCTGCATGTAAATTTGGGGGTTAACAACATTCACAAAGTATATGACTGGAACCTCACAGTATGTAACTGGTTTAGATTAAGGATTTTAGATACATAAATGGAGTGCTTTTGTGAAGCTGGCCAGTTCACGTTATGTTATTTCTCTATTAAATTGAAGCAAATAGAGTCAACAAATGTGGGGGCCAGAAGTCAGATTCTCAAACTTATTTCCAGGTTTAGTGTCAAACATTTCCACTAAGCCCCTTTTCTCTGACAGTAACACAATACAGAGAAACATCAAGAGTTTTCATCTTCCCACCTGGAGGAATGCAAAGCTTCTCTTGGTTGACAGAACTGTTATTCTCCCCTTTGCTGCCACATGATCTAGTCTGTAAAACATCTTCAAATACAACTATTTTCTTGCTATGCACAAATCTTTGCTGCTGCTCTTCCTTTGCTCAAATTTTTCTTTTTTTTTAGGAGAAGTGATGAAAAAAGGAAGAAAAATCAGGTAGGAAAAAATGTTCTTCACTTGAACCTGTACTCACAGATGCAAACTTAAGCCTACCACTGTGGATGGGAGGCATTGTCAGTACTGGGCTGAATTCTGCAATTTTGAGCAACCACGTAAAACAAAAGTAATCCTGGAAACAGCCACAACACGTCCATTTCACACATTCACTACATTTAATGAAATAAACTTTGCCAACATACTAAAGTAGGACTTTTGAATTGAAGGACATGCAAAACTCAAATTATAATTTACTAACAAAAAAATAATAGCCAGGAAAGGAGCCAATTTTGCAAGTTGTCGGAAGAGGAAGGAACTTAGCTGATAAATACTTAGCTGATTCTGAGAAATGAGGCTTATTCCATGGTAAGAGCAAAACAAAAGGCCACAAACACCAAATTCTGATCTCAAATCAATGGATGAACAAGATGCACACCATATCTCATTCTGTTGAGAATCTCCATTACAAAAAAGAAAAAACGGAAAAGCAAAGACAGAAATGGAGTTGTACATCAAGAAAATAAAATCTCCTAGTTGCTGGAAGTGACTGATAGAAATCTGGGAGAATGAGTCTGTACACAAGTAAGAACAAAGCAAATAATAAGCAGAAAACACTTCAGCCTCTTGAAACATATCCATCAATGCTTCCTGCAAACACCAAACTCCTGCTTTTGGAATGGCTTTAATTAACTGTGCATAGATTATTCGTTCATGCCATCCTTCTCCAATTGATAACAATTTTAAAAAATTGATACATGTAGAACATGATATGTGTAAAACTACTTTACAGCTGCCACTATTTCAAAACTATAATTTCTTAATCCTGAAGAGCATAATTGAGCCAATGATATCACTGAAAATGCCCAGTTTTTAATACAGGCAAACAGTACTATAATGTCAGCCTGAAAACCAGAGTCACAATGCACAGGAGAATCAGCCTGTTCCCTTACTGTTCTCCCGATCAGCCTTGTAAAGGAGTGGTTTGGGCTGAATTTTAGCCCTGTGCTCTGCCTTTCAGAGTTATCTCCCAAGCTGTATATAGCTGTGTCAATATCCCAACCCTTTGCAAACATCCCAAGCCCTTCACAACCTAACTTCAGGCCTGGATGCTGAAGGATGAAAAGGTTTGTTACTCAAGTGTGAGGGTCCCACAGGCTGGGGACAGTATGATGAGTCTTGGAGTCTTCTCAGTGCTGCTGCCAGGATTGCTTCAGAAAGGATGCAGCCAATCCTTGAAGGACTGTGAGAAACTGCTGACATCTTAAATCCCAGTGGTAGGGCACAAAGGGACAGATTGGATCAGGGACATTTCATTTTGTGATGCATCACTTACAGGAGAGTGGTGAAATGCAATGTTCTGTTCACTGGAAGCGTGTTCCCAAATTTGATATGAAGTCAGCTGACCACAGGAAGGGATTCTGCAGACCAAGGAATAGCAGCCGCTTGTTTTTCCCAGTGGGTGGCTGTTATGTGAGGCTATGTGTATGGGAGAGGTACAGATGAAGAAGGGTTCTTGCAAAGCTAACTGCAGAGAATCCTCCATCAGGCATACCTCATTTCAGCTGCAATTCTCCTGGGGGTATTTTTAAGCAGTTGGCACTGTAGATGGCCAGGAGAATGGGATAGGAAGTATTATAACAGAGCTGTGATAGCTGCTGTCACTGAGGTAGCTGACTGGCAGACAGATAGCTCTACAAATAGGACAACACTAAGAAAAGGATGTAAGGAAGTGTTTTATTTTTATTCCATTGCCTTTAACTACTATAAATTCTTCAGGCACTGAGATGTGAGGAGACAAGATTCTCAGCCTTTCTCTTGACTTATCCTGATTAATGCTCTGCCAGAAGGAAGTAATATATTAATTGTTTGAGATCTGGAAAAGAAGTTCCTGACTTTGCATATGTTACCAAAACTGAGTCAGATAATGCAGTCTTAAAGGCAGGCTTTGGCACATTTCTAACCAGTGAGACTTCCTGAACCAAAGAGGGACGTGTGGCCATGATTATTGCATCCAGCTTCCAAAAAGGATGCCTCCTTCTTCAAAGCCAGAGCAAAGAGACTGAATCCACTTCACATGCAGATTCAAGTGTGTGATAAGAACCAAAGGTACTTTACTGTGTACCCCATGTCACCAAATCTTTTTGTGGCAGCAGCAAGAATAATTTAAGACTGAATATGTTCAGTGGCTGCACTCTGCAAAAACACAATATGTGCTCTTAATCAGTAACACATTATCTAACAGCTTCAGCAATGACAGGTTGCCACATGTGTTGTGGGTTTTGATTAAAGGCTGGGCAAGTCTCTGAGAAATGGGAGTTAAACACTTTGGACCAGTTTGCTACCTTCACTTCAGAGCTGTTTCTGCAGCACATTTCACTCTGCTGCTGACCTGTGAAGTGGTTAAGCAGGTTCTTTATCCTTCTAGATCTGGGCCTTGACACTTGCATAAATAATACAGATGAAAAAGCTTTCCTCAGACCAGACTAGGTCATCCCATCCCTCTTTTCTTCCTCTGCAAGGTCCTGAAGATTCTGGTTGAAGAAATTGGCAATTACAAAGACCATATTGATATTAAATTTGCTTTAAAAGCCCAGAAGTTCAGTATTTTGTTCCTCTAGAATGCTGATTTCTCCTATCTTTTGTACTTGCCCACTGGGTCTTGGCCCTGCCCATTTGAAGTGCACAGAAAGAAACAAGGATCACAGAATCTGCTCTCTCTCACTGTGACCCATCATACATGCAATTTGTTTTAACTGAACTGGACTGAACTTGTCTACCAGGTAGACACATAAATGCCAGTCATGATCTATGTTGCTTAGTGCAATTGATAATACTAGGACTACAGGTTAGGAAAGAAGTGAGCAAATAATTCAGGGTGGGATTATTGTGCACTAGGAAAGCTGCATGATAATTCACGCATCAATTTATTGATTATCACAATTATTCACATTGATTATATAAAGAAAAAAACCTACTTGGATTTTGTCAGATATTTGCATGAATGTATCTCTATAAGTGGAAAAGGAAATGTTTCTGGCTGGCATACTTCTGAATTTTTTCTCATCCTTTTCAAATAAATATTGGAGCTTGCTCCCTTACAGATACATTTCAGCAAAGCTAAATTAAATAAACTATATAAGCTGCATGCTTTAGCTTTAATACAATTCAGTACATTGCATTTATTTTTAATAAATTTAAGTATGACATAAAATTAAAAACTATCTGTATATTTTAATACATATGGACAGACATATATATTTACAAACCTTGCTTAAGTATTCTCACTTTCTTTCAAAAGCTCCAAAGGATTCAAATGACAAATGGCAAGAATTCTTTTAAGGTAATCATATAAGAGAAACAAAGCAGATGGAAATACATGGTCATTGACTATAAGATTGAACTCCCCAGTGAGTCCATTGAGAACATCCGGCCTACACTGAAATGGGGTTTTGTTCTTCCTATCTGTATTTTGTACAAAATGTGTGCTTTCCATTTTAAAGTAAATGTACACATTGAGTCATAAGATTACCGTTTTTGAAAACAGAGTTGGAGTAAAAATTCCTACTTCTAAGTTTAGAATCAGGTACTTGAAAATAATAATTATTTTTCTATTAGCCACTTCCAAAGTTATAATTTGAATACAATTTGAATTCAGCCACAGTAGTCCCATCTAAGGATGATATCAGCTAATTCTACTGAAAGATGACCCTCTCACTTTTCACAGTTGACACACTTGCTTCCATTTTTAGATTTCTTTGAGTATGTAAAACAACAACAACAACAACAAAAAAGCAGATGGGCTTTTATGCTGCCATTTTTAGCAATTTTTCATTCATTACTGCTCATGTAATTCAGATATAGTGATGGTTTTAAAGCCCCTAGGAAAGAGAGTAAAACAAAAAAGTCTTAAATAGTTTAATTATAAAGCAAATAAACAAGTACAGTAAAAATTCACATAACTTTCACACAAAATCAATTTTGCAATGGACCAGTAATATCTGTGACTCCACTATGATAATTTAAGGTATTGATGATGCAACACTGACCAAAATTCTTAAAGATTATTTACTCTTTAGACATTTTCAAGTGTACAAGCGATTCATAGTTAGCTTATTTGTCACAACTTCTTTGATTTCCAAAACTGGGAACTCAGTAATTGCCTTCAGTATTGGTAGGAGTTGTGCTAAGCCCTGCATCCCAAATTCATAGGAGGGTGCAGCCACAGGTAGACAGACTATGGACTTGATTCTACAGAAAAAAAATCCTCATTAAAACATTCTTCAAAATCCATTCCCATAATTTTGCCAATACAGTTTGATAAGCTGGGTTACAGGAGTTAGGGAACCCAAGGAACATGAACATCCAGAAAAAATTCTAGAAATCAGCTGGAGCCTCATACATTGTTGACTTTTCATTACAGATGTTTTGGTATTTGACAGCTACATACTGTACATAATTAATTTGGTTCTTTTCCCCATAATGTACATGACCCGATTGTAATTTTCACAAATTGGATCATTTTTCATAATTATTCATCATATAATTTATATGAACAAATGTCAGGCTGTGGTTTGTCTTCAAATGCAGAGCTGCATCTTCTACTGTGTACAACTGATTGTGTAAACCCACAACCCTGGCCTATTCTCTGGATACTCTTTAAAAACAGGAGCAAAGCAAAAAATATTTCAAAGGCTTTGAAATTTTAAGGGAAAGCAGAGAATGCTTTAAGTAGAAAAAGGCAGTAGACACAGGAAAATTAGAACAGCTTGTGTTTTTCCCGTTATTATTTCCAAAACTCCCTTTTCAAAGGATTATGTTTGATTATGCTCATAGACAGAAGATTAACAATTAGTTTGTGGTTTCTTTAACACATCAAAGCCAACAGAAATACAAGATTTTAAACATTTCGAAAATATTAGGCTTCTTTGCAGTAGCTAGTCTCATCCTAAGCCAAAGGAAGTACATGGCTTACTGCCTCATCTTACATTCTTACTTTTAAAATTTCAGCTTTCTCATTGTGCCCCACAGAGAATTTGTTCCTGCATAATGAGAAGAGCAAGGAAACCACCTGCAGACAAGTAAAAAAATAGGTGTTTCTCCTGATCAACTTGAACTTACTCTACAGTCACTGAAAAAAAATGGCAGGTCCTCTGACCTCCAGCATCCACGACGGGTTAGAGGAATCCCACTCAAGGGCTTGCTGTGAGTTTAGGGAACTACTTTCCAGGGGTTTCCTACTTACTGGCTGTTGCTTCATTCTAACATGTTGGTCTGGCTCAATACAGATCTGTTTATTTAGACTCTTTTTAATAACACTCCAAAGGAAGTCCCAGGACCTGACCTGTACAGGAGACCTCAGCAGAATTCTGACACTGAAGCTTTGTCTGTACTGAAGGCTTGTGCCCTCACTCTCCCAGTCCCAGTCTCTTTATTACCCATAGCAGGGGATTGCCAGCAGACCTTGACTCCCTCCTTGCTTGTTTAGTTCTCCTTCAAGGGCAGAATAGGGTGGAGAAAAGAAACAGGGATTTGTTTTATCATTCAGGTGTGGTGCCCTAAGATGGGGGCCAGGACACCGCATCCATGGGTAACTCAACCTGGCTGGAGCTTCCTCCCAGCTGTTCCAGCAGCATTCCCAAACTTGTCTTAACCCAAACACAGAGCCCTCAGCTCAGGTTCAGACAAAATGCCTAAGTATGAAATAATCTGGACACATGGTGGCCACTTCTCTGTCTCTCCCTGAGCAGCACTCTCTGTTGAGCTGGTTGGTGTCTTTTGATCTGGACATTCCACAAAGCAATAGTTAAGAGGGAACAGCATTAATCTTCATAAGTATAGCAGGGGGCTAAATACCCCTCACACCCGTAGGAATAAGGGATACATTGCTAGCATAGCTCTCCATCCTGCAAGGCCTGCTATCAGCATCCTGCAGTCCTAACTGGCATGCTGCTACTTCTTCCCTTTCCTGCTCGCTTGCAGCTGTGCTGGCTGCTCAGGCTGTGTGATACAGTCTTTGCTTTGATACCACACAAAAGGTTTTAAAGTGGAACATGCCACAGAATTAGGAAGGGTGAATTGGCCTCCTTTCATGAATCATAATCTTCTCTTTTTTCTTCTCCCTCCTTTCCCATGCCCCTTATCTTTCATCCTAGCTCTGGACTGGCACTGTTCCCACTAGGTATGCTGCTCTTTCTTCTCTCAGTTTCTCACTGTTACTGTTCTACTTCCTCTTATACCCAGAGAAATTTAAGGCAACCTCACTTCCAACTTCTCTTATTTCCCTGCTAATTCACTCATAACAGTGGTAGCTCTAAATAGCTCCCCAAAGCTCAGAGTGGCTTCTCAGACAAGTAATTTCCCTTAAATGGCCCTATAATAAAGAAGAAAAAAAAAATCTATGTCTTTACTGTTCACTACCTGAGGAAAAGGGGTATTTTGAATCTGACATGAGGACAGATGAAGACAAGCAGTGATAAGTGGGAAAACCTGTTACTAGCTCCTGACTGGCCATGCTCACTTGTGACAGCCTCATGCCTCCTACTCCTCCAGAGTGTGGACAGCTGCCCACTGCTGCTTATTGTCTGCAGGCTGCATTTGTTCTGCACAGATCTGTGCACCCAGGCTTTGGGAGATTGGCTAAAGCTTGCTGGGGGGGATCTCTGAATGTCAGGAGACAATTTCATTGATCCCTGGGATCTAGACTTGGCCATTAAGGCAAATAGTCCTGGTGTGTTTACTGCCTTGCAACTCTTTCTTGATATGTAGGGTTTCTTTGTGAGGTCAGTTCAGAAGTTAGCTGAATGCTGGATAGTAATGAGCAAAAGGCTGTACCAGGACCAAGTCAGGTTTAGTACCAGGGATTTTTACTCTGCAAACAGAAAGTTGTAAGAGCCCCAGAGCAGAAACAGTGACAGGAAGACTCCTATGACAGGTCATGGTACAATGCTGAGACTTGTAAGGCTGGCAGAAATATTTGCTGTCAAGAGAAGCCTGAAATTGCAGCTCATTGGCCGCTAAAGAAAACAGCTCTATCAGGTCTCCAGGAAAAGGGTCCCTGCACAAGGGGACTACAATGAATCTGTCCTAACCACTTCCTCTAATTGCTTCTAGTGTTCTGCTTAAACAGCAGCTCTGTCATTTAGAATGGCTGACAGAAGGAAGACCTTAAGCTCAAATGTAGTCAAGGGTTTTATACAAGACAAGGGCTGAGCCTACCTCCACCCTTCAGGTGCAGCAGAAGGAGCAAGCAAACCTTTGTTAGGCAGTGGAAGGACAAGAACCAGGGAGCACACTTCTCCCACTTTTGCAGGGGGGTAGAAGTGTGTTGCTCTACCTCAGCTGAATCTATGGGTCAAAATACAGAGACCAAGGGCGCTCTGGCATCAGCTAACTTAGTCCACCAAAACAGTGGAAAAGTAATCCGTGGAAGAAAAACAGGTTTTTGCTTTTTTAGTGAGCTGATGTGAATCAGCAAAGGAACCAAAAAGAGCAGGCAGAGATCTACAGCTGGGAACTGAGGCAGGGAGGAAGAGCAGGGGAAAGAGAATAGGAAGCCAGGACAGGTCATCCAAGGTTTCCTCCTTTTTTCTGCAGTAGGACATGGTGGGCTCAACTGCCTGTGAAACTAAAGTTTTGGGGTGAAGTTACACACCCATTTCAAGCTGATAGAATTGTTCACTGACATGAGAAGAAAGAAGCATCCCAGCTTCAAGGCCCCAACATCTTTGAGAGATCCTGTCACATAGTTGTTTGCAACCCTTCTCCTTTCCTTCAGGTTTTTTTCTGGAAGATGAATTTTCAGAAATCAGATCAGAGTGAATTTAGTAATAGAGTCTTTCAGAAACCGGTTTTGTGGATGTGGTAACCTTGTGCAACTGGGATTATTAATGACTTAATAATTTTGCCCTGCTGCCTTTGCTGTGAACAGACAGAAGATCATAGAATCATAAAAGATGACCAGTAGGGAGGGAAATGTGTAGGAGAGTTAGCAGGATTTTCAAAAGAGGGTACACTGGTTTTGTAATTTAAATACAGACAGATTTCTGCCAGTGATGATACAAGGAAAGAGTCATACAAATATGAAGATCCTTAGGAGATCTCTTTGTTTGTCCATAAATCTGGGTCGCATTTTTGCAATTTAGGTATCTGTCTACATCTCACTGCTTTGCAAAGGTCTTAGTCTGAAAAGTAATGAAGCATTAGAAACACATGTTCTTCTCCTATAAGATGCAGTCTATGGCTGTGTTCTTGCTCCTGGGACTGGGCCAGACTCCCTGATGTTGCCGAGTTCCCAGGACAGTGAGGGAGCTGGTTATAGTTCCCTGGTTATCTGAGTCAGCTGCTGCAATGTATATACACCAGATGACAATCATCCCACAAGGGACTGTTCCCCAAGCTAAGAATAGCTGGAGAAGTGAAAAGAGGGGACTATAAGGGAGGAAAGCTGTCCCAGTGTCTGCGCTGAATGGACCAGGTTGCAGCTTGTACAGCTTTATCATTATTAATAACAAAAGTGATAGGGACAAGAGGCCTGTAATCTTGGCAGCCCTTCAGCATCTGATCAGCTTCATTCGATATCTTTAAGTAACCCAGATCTAAAGCACTAGAGCAATCAGGCTCCTGTCAGAGGTGAAAGAGGGTGTTTCTGAGTCTGATCAGAATAAAAAGATTGTCTTCTTGGAATAATGTCAAGTAAACCCCCCAACTTCCAAGGATGAAGAACCCACCTCACCCTTGGGAGTGGGCTCAAAACAAAGGCTTACATTGAACCACTGAGACCCTTGGAATAACCTCTTATTTCCTGAGATACAGGAGACAGAGTTAGGGACTTTTGCCCACACGGGAGCTTTCCTGCTCACAGCTGTCACTGGTACAGGCGATGCCTCCTCCTTTGCCAGCTGAACAGCACAATGCTCTAGTGGCACAGACCTCCCCATGGCACTGGTGATAGAAACCTGCCCCTCCTGCCACCAGACCTTGTGCTTTTTCTCTGCTTCAGTTGCAGGAGTACCTGCTAAAAAGCTTTAAATACCTGCAGCAAATATACATTTGCATCCAATAAGCTGTTTGATAAGCATCCCTTGTTTTCTCTTCATATTTTTCCTGTGTAACTTTCTCAGTAGAACAACATGCACCATATTCAACATTTTGAGTCATACCTGTAAATCGTTCTTTGTTCTGTATACTTTAGATCGTATGAACACTATGCTTAGCCACCAGTGACAATTGTCACTTGAGTATCTGGGCAAGACAAAACAACAGAACTGTCAAAAGATCACAAGTTAGAAATGGCAAACTTGCCCCTTCTGATTTTCCATTTACTAAGCTAGATTTGCATGGCCAAAGTCTACTTTGAGCTTCGTTTCCATTATGCAATTGTTTTGTGACACATAAAAACTAATTTTCTTCATTATCATTCTCAAGTTACTGGATGATGCTCAAACGCTTAACAGGAGTATGGCAAGGCCATCTCTCCCACTCTTCATTCCAAGGTAACAAAGCCAGCAATTTTCATACTGAAGTGCAGTTGAATTACAGCTACTACAGGCTTTCTAATTCACAGCCACCTTGAATTTATTGTCTTACACCAGTAGTACTAGCTATAGAATGATTTTACATATGGCTATATATGTTCTAAACTATCCAAAGTTACAATGCCTGTCCCAGAGAAACTTCTGGTTTTTTACAGGATACTCTTACTGAATTGCTTGTGAAATATGCAATGTAGATCTTTAACACCTGCTGAACAAAATAAGCATTTCATAACACTCATTCTCACTAAAGAGGAGTTGCAAGGGCACAATAAAGACCTTGGTGAATGAGAACAGGTGAAATATTTTTTGAATTATGGAAATCCTTAGCTCTGAGTATAAATTCAGGTCTGTGGCAATTTGTAAGTCTTTAGATGCTTGAGGCAGGACTTATGGCCTGGGTTATGTTGCTGGTGATCCCAGAGACCTGGACTGGCCTTCTTGCAGTAAAGTCAGAAACTGTAGGTCAAAATATGTCCTTTGTATGTGTTTGAAGTTGGAAACCTGTTTTTCTAAACATTTCTTCTGAAATTACTTATTTCTATCCAAAAGCAGTAGTAATAGATAATCTAGATTTCAGTTTTATAATAGATAATCTAGATTTCAGTTTTATGGCAGCATTATGATTCATATCCCCATATATCTATTCTAGATGTATGTTTTATTAAATATCCTCACTAATTTAGGCATGAAACAATACACTTTCTATTCCTTAGAAATTGCAGTGATACTGAGTATTTTTCAATCCTATTCTGATTTGATGGTGACAGGCTCTTGTTTTCCTCCTGCAAGCAATCAGCCAGACTATTCAATTGTATCCACTCAAGAAAGTTAATATTTGTGCCCAATATGATCATTGTACTATCATATATAAAGAGACTGTCACAGTCATTCTTCAGGAAGGCATGAAGACTGAGGGGAACATCTGCCAACCCATTTCTTCTTCTGAAAGTAGAATTCTTTATTACTCAATGGAGTTTACACATGAGATCAGTGATACATATGAATTAAAATCCCTGGCACATGTGTTTATGATAATTTTTCTTTGACCTCACTCATAATTCAGACATCCCTATCCTTTTCAAAAGTGTATTATATTTTCTTTACCTTTTTCTTTTCATGATTTGGTTTACTTTTCACAGGTTTCCAGGTTTGTCATGTTCCATGCGGAAAACAAGTATCAGGATTTCTTTGTCCTGCCTTGGAATTGCTCAGGTGATTCATTAAGATGAGAGCACACTCATTTTCTGAGAGGAAGGAAGACCACATTCTGGTTTTGATGTTTCCAGCATAAAAATCTCGATGCGCCATTAACGGTTCTTCCAAGCTCAAAAGCCATAACTATTAACAAAATTTTGACATTTTTGTGTTTCCTTTTGACAATTTCCTATTTAATTGATCATTAAGGTGGAGATCACACTCGTGCTGTGTCCTTGTCCCTCGCAGACACGGATCTCTTTGTAGCATGAGCTCCCCACAAGACACACACACACAAGTCTCTTCAAGGCTCCTCGATCCCTACAAACTCCCTACAAACCCCCCTACAAACCCAACCATCAGCCCTGGGGAAGAAGGAGTTGCCTTGTCCTCCATGTGGCAGCTGATGCATTTGGGAGGGAACAGATGGACCTGGCAAGGTCCACTCGTGTGCTCCATCTACTCCAGTGGGTCATGTTGGATGCTGAGCTGCAAAGAACCAACAGTAAAGTCTTAAACAAACACTGGGGCTGGAGCCCTGGCCTGTCCCAGTGTCAGACAGGCTGTGGCTTGCAGGGTGCTTCTGTTGGCAGTGACCATGCAAACCCCCAACCATAAAAGGAGGGAAGGTGATCTCTGTCTTACACCTGGCTGTAGGTTTGGAGCACAAGTCTGACACAGAACCAAAAAATTAGCTTTTTTTTGCAGGTTACAATCCTACATTTCAAGAGAAGGTTATAGTCCTCAGTACCTTTGTGTGCCCAGGCTATAGCTTTCAGAACATTTTCCTTGAGGAGAGTTAAAATTGTTGCTGTGCTTTACTCACCTAAGGGAAAACCCTCAAGGGTTTTAATGGCACTTTTCATTTGCATCACAGTATATTCATGATTTAAAGTTCACAGACATATGGAGATCTGTGACAACTGTCATGTCTGAGCGTGGCTCTGGTGCCACAGTCAGCCAAGCTAGTTTGCAGTGGTAAGGATATGGCCCTGTGATTTTGCATGCATTTGTGTTATTTTTCACATGGAAGCTTCCTTTTATAAATATTTGCAGGTTCACACAAAACGCACATGAAAATACCCACACGGAAACCAACATGCATACATTCATATGGTAAATCCCCCAAATAACTAAAATCTCCTGCTCCTTTCAGAAAAATCATCTCTACACAGGAACAGTATTTTCTGCACAGTAAGTGATTATAAAATATCAAGTTAATGTGCTGTGTGCTTTATCTATTACTGTGGATTTGACAAATAGGTTGTTTTCACCATTTTTGTTAAAATAACATGAACCTGGTTTCTTCTAAGTCTGCATTTTTTTACATTTGAAAGTAAACATCCCTTAAAAACAATAATCTTTTGCAATAACCTTATTTCATATCTTCTTAGTCCTCAGTGGGATGAACTGCTCATGCAGCTGGCAGCATTTAGCTTTATGTTTGCATACCCAGTGATGTGGCCAGGTTTCATAATGCTGTGAATACCAAACCATAAAACCACTTTTCAAAAGCAAATTCATAAATGCACTCATGCATACCTTTTTGAGTTATGAGGTGGCTGCAGATTTGGCAGTGCTGACTTGATGCAGTTTTGACAGGTTAGGTTAAAGGATTAAGTCTAGTCTGTCTTCACTTTGCCCTGGCTCTGACACACTCTAAAAAAAGTCATAGGCTGGCTCTGTGCCTAGTATGACCTCTACATCTCCTCAGAGTGACAACACTTCCCTTTAAGGCTCTCCAAAGGTCAAGGCAGATAACTTGTTGAGTCTTCCAGATACTTTCTTATCTGTGGCTCTTCCTCCTAACCTCACACAGTGGAAGAAATACGCAAAACCTTGGAGGAAAACAAATCAGGCTTCATGAGGAACAACCAGCACTACATCAAATATTTCTACCAACGTTTTCTTTATTATTCGATCCTTATTTACAATAAACATCTGAGATCATAGGTCACTAAAATCAGATACATGAAAAGAGATGTCATAGTTCATTTTGTTGCCGTGGCCAATTTGCAACTGAAAGCAACTTTCAAGCACTTAAAAAGAGGGAGCTGGGGAAATAATGATATGATGACAGAAGAGTACACCTCTACAAAAAAAAAAGCCTATGGTATTTGTTTAACAACTGTTCACCTTTAAGAAAAGAATAATGTGAACAAATATGGATGATAAGCTCAGCCTTTTATTCTGGCATTATGCCAAAGACTTTTACAGAGAAGTGTTGGTGTATGCAAGATTCATAGAGGTTAATAGATTTTAAAAAACAGAATACCATCTGTTTTTCTCTATGATTTACCCATTTAATTTCATCTAGTATTGTGTTGTGTTTAAAGCCATGTGACTGACTGCAAAACATCATTTAGGAAATAGAAAAAACCCTCAACAATCATTTTTGATGTACAAGTTTAAAAAAAAAATAAATAATCTTTCTATACTCAGTATTATCACTTTATATTCTGATTACTGGAATGAGAACTTTTGTCTACTGAATTCAAGTGCCTTACTCAAAGGAAATAGTTTTGGTAGTTAGAGAACTTGATACAGGCCACTTACATTTCTTGTGTATGATTCTTTAAGAAGCTAAGCTAAAAGCTTTAAGCTTCCTGAAGGTTTGGTTGCAAAGTGGAATTTTCTGTCTGTAAAATCATTTCTATATCTCTTGTCTGAGCACTCTGCAAGATTTTTAAATCTTTTTTGAAGAATAGATATCAGACTGCATTTTGGCAGTGATGCTGATACCTGTGTGGACAGGCAGAACACAGCTCTCTTCCCCTGTGCCATGATTTCTTGTTTGTAAATCCACTGATTTACACTAATCCTCTTGGCTGTAGCAACAGATGAGAAAATATTTCCACTGAATATTACATTTCCGGGCTCAGTGCTTCTCAAATATTCTCTCCTTTATGTTAAATCTTGCATTTTTTTCCCTGTGTGGAGGCCTCAGATTTGGTTATATTAAAACATGTATTATTTTTTCCCCAGTTCATTAAACATTTAAGAGGATCATGTACAGGCAATCCAGTATCATGATTTTTTTTTTACCTTAGGTTCTGTTTTTGTGGCACCTGCAAACCTTATCAACAATTCTTTTATATTTCTTAAATCCTTTTTTCAATGATTTATGACTGTACTAGGGCAAGAACTGGTCTCTGTGAGATCTCAGTGGAAGCATACTTGATTATGATACTCTGGTAATTATTCTGTTGGATATTTATCATTCACATATCACAGATCTCCTTGTGATAGTGAGAAATTTGCATGGTAATAGGGGAAAAACTGTACAGATATTGAGCCTGAACAGAATAATAAAGGTACCTTTAATCAACCCGTCATCTCTTAAGAAAGGAAATGAGGCCAGAAAAAGCTGTTTCATGTTAAAAAACAAAGAACACATCAATTGAAAGGAATTGTAATCTTATCCTTTATTTTTCATATCAGTTATCCTATTATTTTGATAAACTCCATATCATCTTTACAGGTTCCTTCTAATGATCATTTTAAAGTACAAATTTACTTACTATTCTTCAGAATTTCCCTGCCATTCTGAAATTTTAAAGCATTACCAGGAACAACTTTCAAAATTATTTGAAAACTCTTAGATTTAAATGATAAAGATTCCTTGGTAAAAAGCCCTTATGGTAGATGCCTGACTTTTTTTCTGAAGTCCATTAATTTCTAACACTGCAAATGACTTTGTGACCAGGGTTTTTTTCCATTACATAGCACCTGAAGTAAGAAGTTATAAACCCAGCTTAGAACATAGCTATAAGCCCAGCTACTGACATATGGAATTCTTCATAATGTTGTTTGAACCTACAAATGCATGACCTGAGACAGGTCAGTTTGGGGCTAGGTTTCTGTCTCTTTATAGAAGAAGTAGTGCAAGGAGAGGGGGAAGGAAAAAAATACTGTAAAGTTCACCATGTGAGGTTTTGGTTGCCTTGTTTATTTATTTAAAAATTCCCAAACATGGTTGCCTCATGGGCTGAAGGAGTGTGAGGATAAGAATGTGTCAGCCAGGCCAGGGGCTGGGACAAGAATGCCCATCTTCCTGCAGTGCAGGGACACAAGTGTGCCCTGATCCCAGCAAGTGTGAGATCCATGCTGCCACGACTTGCTCCTCAGCAAGGGGTGCACCCCAAAAAGCCCCATATCTGCATGTTTAAATGCAAAGAGGGTAGATCTAGATTCAAGACTAGGAAGAAATTCTCTGTGACCCTGGGACAAGCTGTTCAGAGAAGGTGTGGATACCCCATCCTTGGAAGAGTGTAGTTTACTAAACATGTACCAAATATAGCAATGTATGCAGACCGTCCCCACAGTGTAAAGCTCTTGTTTCCTTGAGTACATTTTGGAGTCACTAGCAGGAGATACATTGATGTTTAGCAAAGTACTGAGGCTGAATACCATATATTCTACTTGTCAGTCTACACCCAAGAAGATTCACAGAGTGAGATTTAAATTTTCTTTCTAAAGAGCTTACACATCCTTAAATCTAATTATCCTATGAACCTCAAAAACAGTTTTGTGAACTTAAGTACCCATCAATTATGATTCAGGAGTAGCTTTAAGCAGGCCAATTTCTACATGGAGTTATTATCCAGTGTGGATTGCTGAGTGTAAAGAGGACAATGGTTCAACAAGGAATAAAAATGAATTTCATGTTTTAACATTAGAAGGAGTAAATAAGATCATGGATTAATTAAATAAAAGACTAAACAGGACAAACCTTTGGAACAACAGACATAACATTTAAGAATAAAATCAACATGGCAGGGTAAAGGTCGGAGAAGATCAAGTAAGACGCTAATAGTTGTGCTTTTTCCATTTTCTTATCGATCAATATTATGTTTTTCCCAGTGAAAATGCAACAGCAGAGTTATTGCTGACCTTTCTCTCACCCTTCCATTGTGTATAAAATCACAGCAAAATAACAAACAACTTCATAAGCTGCAGAATTTTTTGAGTCAAAAAGCCCATGTCCAAAAAATAATTG
>JANRGV010000001.1:87177511-87190205 GCA_024734035.1 Alethe castanea | reverse complement strand
GATGCATAGTAAAAAATGCTTTTTCCATGATAAAAAGTAATCTACCTCTCTTCTAATTACACATGAGAAAAACTTTGTGCCAACTTAAAAGTCAATAGGTACACATTTTTGGGGGGGAAAATTCAGCAATAAACTTTGCCAGCACTTTAAATAATTGACAGGTCAAATACACTCTCAGCAATAAGAATAGGAATTAAGCACATATTTCAATAAGAACTAAGGACATATATATTTCACTTATTATAATATGGGGTTTTTTTTCCTGATGCTTAATTCCTCCTTCTCACTTTAGTGTAGCTGGATCAAAATTCTGTTTATTAACAATGATTACCCATATTGCTCTTTTTAAAACTAAGAATAAGCTTTTGTAAGAACTTTACTTACTAATAAGGACGTGAATGGCCACAGTGAGCAATTCGATCAGAAAATTGTGTGTTCTGCTCCAGCAAAATGACACTTTCCATTTTCTGCCTCTGCCACTGCCACCAGGAAGAATGAAACAGAAATTGAGGCAAAGAATAAGAGAAATTAAAAAAAAAATGAAAGAAATAATTTACAGTGATTTCAGTTAATTCAGAATGATACAGTTTTATCCCATTTAATATTTTTATTTTGATCAATTAAGATTAGGAACAGAATAAAAGTTTACATATGGTAAAGCTGAACTGATCCTTCATTGTGAGTGTCAGAAAAAATCAGAGGGATATTATGACATGCCAAAAAGAAACACAAAGTTTCTTCCAAGTGAAAGAGGGAATGCTGATATTTTTTTCTTCTGTAGATAGTATTTGTAGCTCCTGTAGATACAATAAAAAATATTCACAATTCTCCTTCCAAAAACAGGTACTGAAAACATGATCAGAAATTAAGAACTGCCTAGTAAAAAGTTTATTGTCATTTCCAGTGTGCAGGTAGTGAAAACACAATTTCTTTACATAAAAATTAGATAATCACAGGATTATCTACATACAAATGCAGCTTGATAAACCACACAGTCTGGTGCTCAGTGATACAGTAAGGATATGTTGTGTTGCAGAAGGTTATATGCTCACTAGATGTCCTTTTATGTGACATGCAGGGTGTGGTGACTTTTGTAGACAAAGGAAGCCTCTTTGTTTTCATACAAGTTATAGTTGTTTTCCTAATTAGAAGCCACCAAAGAATAAAAGAATATAAGGTAATTTAAGAATCCATTAAAATCCCACTATTACATGTCAGATTTCAAAATCTGAACAGAGGCTACAAAAGAGCAAAGCTATATCGTATACACATAAAAAATGCTTTGTGGGAGATTAGAAACCTTGACAGCTATCACAGGTTTCTCTAGAACCGTGATATAGTTGAAATTTACTCTGAAGCCATGACCTATAAAGATATGTGATTATTGGAGATTCTCTGACTTGTTTTTTAGACAAGCAGGTTGCAGCCAAACTTGTTTTTTTTCCAAAGGTACTTGAAAATGAAGCCTCACAGTATTCCATGAGTATTTTCAAAACACAGATGGCAAATGCAGAGTCTCTGGATGCATTATTTATTACCAAGTCTCATAATCCATTTAATGATGTAATTGTTTTACAAGCCTGGGTCGTCATTTGTGAATATCTGTGTGTAGTGACATAGAAACTAACCTAATAAAATGCCACTATTGTGCTTTACTGTGCCACAGCAATTACTGTAGACAGTACACAGCTCTCTCTTGCTCTCCTTTTCATTATCCTTACCTTCTGCACTAAACTGAGACTAATGCTGCTTGAAGTTATAGAAAACCATCCAATAAGAGAGAAGATGTGTTCTTTTCCAACTATTAGCCCAGTCATTACAACATTTCCTCAAAACACAGGAAATCCACGGGAAATGCTCACACTCTGGAACTCCAGACAGGTTTTAGCAAAAGCTGTGCAGCAAAGAAGACATCTGAATACACTAAAACACTGTGATGGAGCCATGGGAAAATGCAGAACCTTCCATACTACTTTTCTGCTATTTCTTGCTGTGCATTTACAGCTTCAGCCCCACTTTCCCATATCTTTAACAATTGCTAATACCCCACAACATGCAAAAGCTGAATTGAAAAGCATGTCACAATTATCTATGTGGTGAGACACTGGCTTTGAGCAGGATACTACTGTAGGGTATTACTGTTTGGATTATCAAATTCCCAAGGTAACTTTCTCCCTCAGAAAGGCTGCTGTTTAGGGACACTCCTCCTGGGATGCCATGGCTTTGGAATAAGCACACCTCACTTTCTACTGATCACGACACACAAAAAGATATTTCCATAGTAAGGAACTGCAATATTTCTATTGCAGAAGAGAATCTTTGGGTGCCATGAGCTGCATGGGTTGCAGCCACTCTGCTTCTTCTCCCCTGCACCTTCCCACATCTTTTGGAGGGGTTTTAATTTTCATTCTCTTTCTTCTTCCTTCCCAATTTCCTCATGCAGTTCTCCTCTCTGTTCCTGTGCTCTTCTCATTCTGCTTGATTCTCTCTCTCAAGCTGTCATTGTTTTCACCCATTCTCCACCTTTTTTTCCCTCAGCCTGCCTTAATTTTATCATGAATGTGGTGATACACAGCTAACTTTAGATGTATCTCCAACTTGTCACACACATTGCTTTATTTAAATTGCTTGATATCTCCCATAATTTTCTGTGGGACTTGGACTCCTAAAGGTCTCTCTGGCAGTGGCTGCATTTCCCCTGCATGTTTAGGTGACACTGCAAATGTTGTCTGCCTGGCTAAAGATGGACTGAAGCTCCTTTTCTTTCTGCCTGGAAAGACAACTGTATTTGAGGCCTCCACGAAAGCAGTAGAACAGACAATACAAAAGAGAAAACATTTTACTAAGTGGAAGAAAGACATGAGTGAGGGAAAGCTATGCCACAAGATATGTGAGAAACAGAACCTCTATAACAATAGCCAAGACAGGGGTTTGTCTGCTTCTGTATTTTACAAAGATGGGACAGTTGGACCAGAAGTCTTGACAGGACATGGGCAGTGATGAAGGAATTGGCCTGTAGTGACAGGATAGTGCAAGGCAGAGCATCATCAAGACTGTGAAGCTTGCAGAGATAAGAGTTGACCCAGCTGGGAGAGACCAGTTTACTTTCAATGCTAATTTTTCACCCTGCAGATTAATAATATTTGTGAATAGAGTAGAAGGGGATATGAGGACAGTGCTGTTAAAAAAGTCTTGGCCCTAACCAAACTATGAATTTGCTAAGTGACCCTATACTAGCTTTTCACGTTTGCTCTTTTTATTTTTTTAGCTTTTTGGTTTTTTTGTGTAAATTTATAGTTATGAGGGGGGTTTTTTCCCAAAGGTGTGTGATTTTATATTTTTGTGAAGCTCCCACCACTCAACAGAGAAAAGCCTGCATATAAAGATCACTAGGAGATTCAAATTCCTCATATTCTGAACAGAATACTGGGACTCTGAACCAAACATTTTATTTTGAAAAGGATCTCTTGAAGTAATTGAGAACTCCAGCTCTTTTTACTGCTGGTGGTTTCTGCCAGAAGAGCAAATGTTTGGAAGAGGCAAGTTACAAAGTGTATCTTGTATTTAACCTCCAAGCATAAAGAATAAACTCTTCTATCTGGGGCAGGGAGGAAGGAAAAAAAATTTAAAAAATAAAAGCATCTTCCAAGAACAGAAAATGCAACGTGGCTGTTTGGGCAAGAAATCTAGCACAGTTGCTGTGAGCCCATCAATCAGTGGCTGAGATGAACCCATTTGTAAAAGTTAATAGAGCAAAGTATAATGAAAGACAAATTGGTGTTATTAGTCTAAAGTTTATGGTTCAATTAAACTAATAATATGCAGTAAAGCAAAAATAATAATTAGAAACTATGATAAATATACATGGGATTGTAAAAATATGACAAAGCTTTACATATTTTGTTCTTTTTGAATATAGTATCTTTTTGATAACTTTATACACAGTTGCCCTAGGGCATACAAGGAAACTGCAACAGTAAGATTTAAAACAGATAATTACTTGAAACCAAATAATATTAAATATGCAACATAAAATTTACAGAGGAAATTATCCTGAGAGCTGAACCAAATTGAGATTTTAAAAAATAAAAGGACATTTTTAATTGGTTTCATGATATTACTTGTTTATCTGCTTTATAAATAGATAAATTATAAATATTTTATCGCTAAGCCTTATTATTGTGTTCTCTGAACCCTCTAATATTTACAAAATACATACAATGAGCTGGTCTATCTACCATGAGCCAAGCCTTCTACATCCTCCGTACTTCTCTTTGTGGAAATGCGCCAAGGAAAAAGATCCATTGCCAAGCACTCAGCACAGTCCCTCCCCTCCTTGCAGGGTGGCATCAGCAGGACCAGGAGAACTCGAATCATCTTTTTTCCAGGAAATGTTAAAATGTTTCATGTGGCCTCTCAGCCTAAAAATCTTACCCTGTGGTTTTAAAACATTTTTATTTTTCAAAGTTTATTGGGATGACAGCCAGATTTTGGTCATCAAAAGATGGATGGGGAATTTGCATGAGGAGAATATGAAAGGCAAATCCTACAAAAATTATCCCAGTTTGAAAAACCCCTACATTTAATCTATATCTTACTCAATCTGCAGATGGTGAAACACCATTTCCAGTGCCACACTGGAAAACAGCTGCAGAAGGAAAGTGGAAAATAAGACAGTAAATGTTTCAGGTTCATAAGAGGACAGAGATCAGTTTTGAAATGTGGTGTGAATGCTCCTAGGGGATTGTGTTAAGCAGACAAAGAAAATAAATAGAATTTTAGTATGGAAAAGTAATTACACAGAGCAAAAAAAATCTCCAAAACCTGAGAACAAACCATTAATTCAAAATTTTATTAAAAGAACCCCAAGCAAGCCCAAACCTGCTCAACCAGGTATTTTGGAATCTTTTATAGGCTTTGAAAGGACCGTCATATCATCTTCTCAGGGAAGTTAAATTTCATACATCCCTAATCATTCAAATACCTTTTCTCAAGCCCTGGGGCTGTGACATTTCAGTCAATCAAAGCCAGAAGACAGCAGAGACCAAGACACTTCCAGGATGGGCACCTGATTAGATGCACATGCAACAAAAGCTCTGTTACCCTCACAGCAAGGAAACAGTGTTGTATTTCAAGAAATGCCATCTAGCTTCAGTAGGAACTCGGTTTGTTTGTTTGTTTGTGTCAACAAGATTGTAATCCCCTACTGTCAGGCCTTTTTCCACTATGAAATTCCTGTTACCAGTGATGAGGGTACGTCTTGGTCTTCTTAAAAACTAGCTGAGCAAGATGAGCTCTGAAGGCCTCATACCACAGGGCTAGAATATTTTGATCTCACACAGCAAAATAGTTTGAAAGAAAATGTCCTAAAAAGAAGTTTCACACTGTTTCACAAAAAACACTACATAAAAAAACATAACTTCCATGAAAATTGCTTTAGACTAGATATTTTGTACCACAGTTTAGCCTAAAAAGAGGCAGAAAGTTGAGAGGTTATTACTTTATTCAGCATTTCCATTTTCTTGCCTTTCAGTTGGATAAATTCTTTAATTAATTGAAACAACTTGATGTCTTTTTTTTAATGTTAATCATTTGAAATTTTGTAACATAGCTTGGGCAAAGTTATTTCAACCTATAAACATTTACCTACTGCAATAATTGATTCAAATATTGTTTTACTCAGATTTCTAATTTCCACCTATGATTGATTATTTAAATACAAGAAGATGTTTGGGTATTTTCCCTGTTGCTGTTAAGTGAAAGACTTGCAAATTCACAAAGAGTTCCCTACAATAATTTCAATTAGAACTGAGCAAATGGTCTCCACCTAGCAATTCAGGAAATGCTTTATTATCTTCCTTCTTGCTAACTCTCTGGGGAAAGATCCTCAAATAAAAATGATGTGTTGCTAGTAAGAGTTGTTCTTCCCCTTCTTCCCTCACTCATACTGTTTACAGATTACATCCCAGTTCTCTGGAATACTCCATGTTCAAAGCTCAAAGTCTTTTGAATGTTCCCACTGATTTTCACAACTTCATTATAATGCTAAATTGATTGAACACAATGTCCAGTCAGGACTGGCACAATCAAAAATCTGACACTGAGAAAACTTTAACCAGCTTTTCCCTCCTCCTGCTTGCAGCAGTAGCAAGCAGCAGAGCTTAAGGAGCACATATTTGAGATGACACTTGTCACTCTTTCTAATACAAGGCAAACCACTTTTCATGCCAGCTCTGGGCTAAGTGGTGATGGTCACTTCAGACACCAGCGTGAGAAAGAAAAGGAAGGGAAAAATTAAAAGTGATTTCTTTGCCTGCTTATGCTCAGACAACACAGAAAATTGATACTTGAGCATTCCCAGGATCACCTTTGTTGGAGAATCACTAAAAATAGTGCAGAGGTAAGATAATGTGAGCCATAGACATGTGGGAAGTGGAAAACTGAGCCTGGAGAGAGGGAGTGACACTGAAACTGTTTTTCCTGCAGGTAGCACAGTCTGTGGTCTTTCTCTGAATTAATTTATTTTAATGAGGTTTTGATTCTGCCTTGGAAGTTCTCTTCCCCTTCCCAATTTTTTCTTGGGAGAATCCACACACTATTCCAAGATCAGGCCTGTGTTGCCTTTGTTAGGATAGTTTAGCTGTTAGAAAATAAAACAGACAGGAGAAGAGCATAAGTTTACCCATTGGCAATTCCCAATTCCTTCAGAACTTTTGCAGAGAGCATTGTTGAATGGAGAGAAAAGCTTCCTGTTAGGTGAGCTTTTATTTTCATTTAGGGGAGTCAAAATTACAATACTCTACCCCTTGCTCATCTGGGACAACGCAGGCACACCTGGATTGCTTGGAAGCAACCTGGAAATCCACAGGTATCTCATGCACATCTCTGGTTACATCCCCACTGTCAGTCACAGTCAAAAAAGCTCCTAGGACTTCCTTGGGGATCTCTGAGAGGCCCAAAGTTGCCTTATGCTACATGGAGTTCCTCCACCAAATTCTTGTTTCTACCTTCTGTTTTCTCAGCAAGGAGAGGACTCACTAATAGCTGGAGAGACCAAGGCTCAGTGATGGCTTTTCCTCAGCTACCAGGAAGCTTTTGAATGCCAGGCTTGGGGCTATTCTGGAGCAAAACCAGCCTGAGCTCATATTTGTAGAAGGGGTCAAAATCCATCAAATCTGGATTAAGACACAGAGGAGTTGGTGTGAATGTGACAGCCCAGTTTTTCCTGTCAGAGTACTTGGTGAGCAGCAAAGAACTCTTTGAGTGTATTAAATGGCTGTTTGGTTATTTAAATTTTTTATTCAAGCAGGAGATTTAAATCATGCCTTCCCTCTTCTAGCCAAGCATCCCAACCCATAGATCCAGGAATATGCCCAGGTCACACACCATTTCCATCTGATCCAGCAGACATCTTTTGTTCAGAACTCAAAACACCAGAACATAAATGGGAAGATGGGATGCACCACCCTCTGTTCAAGGGAGTACCCAGCCTCCTGCTGAGTGCCCTCAGGTGCCAGCTTCGATTTTCTACAGTCAGAGGAAGTGTGTCATGCCAGATGCCCTGAAGATTCTGTCCCCAGTCACACCAAAAACTGCCAGAAACTCCCAGCTTGAGCTAGATGAAAAGGAGTGTTTGATGGACAAAGGAAGCAGCAGTGCATTTCCACAGCCTGTCTCCTGACAGGTCCCTGCTTCATGCTTTGCCTCCTGTGGCAGGAGACTCAGGGACCTGCCCAACCTAGGACACAGTTAAACTGTGGATGTGGCTCAGGACTTGTACCTCTGGAAGAAACAGAATTCCAGCCAGCTCTGAAATGCTTTGCAGCCTCAGAAAGTCAGTCACTGCTTTCCAAATCAGCAGATATCCTGAAGTCTGTGGGAAGCCAGGGAGAACACCACAGCCTGGTATTTCTAAAGCAGCCATGAAACTAAATCAGCTGAGGGAAAGAGTGGGCATGCCTTGAAGCCAGGCATAGAAATATATTTTGTAGGGCTGATCTTCACATTTTCCTGCACTTCACTCCTTATTCCTTTTGTGCATTTCAGCCAGAAGCCAAGTGTGTATGTATTTTCGATCAACCACAAATATTTTTCCCTCTTAAATTTGTTTGCCATTGTAGCGACATCATTTTACAGCACACCAAGAATTCCTGAGTTTTTTAATACTATCACAATACCTCACTTTTAATTACTTGAACAAAAAGCTTTCAAGTCCGTCAGAGTGCCTTTCAAGGCCTGCAAAGATATTAACTGATTCCATAACCAATTACCTACATTTTCCCTTACTTATTGCAAATGTGACCTTTTGTTAGAATTTGATTGCAAGTTTCCTGCTGTGAGTGTATAACTATCTGTATGTCTGAGAATGGTTACCCTCCACTCATGTGATGACTGCTGTTAATTTTAATACACTTTGATGGCTAGAGAACAAATAAGTGTCTGTGACACAGAGCAGAGACATTTGAAGGTGGATAAACTACCACTTTAATGAGTAGAAATCAGCAAGTAAAGGGGCCTTCCAGTGACAAACCAGAACACCTTCAACCTAAGCAAAGTATTTTTCAGTTTGGAGGGGATTAAAAAAAAATCCTACTTTCTGTAGAGGTGGAATAACAAAACACCCCATAAAAATGACACAGATTATAGGAAAGAAGGATGCATAACAAAATGCTCTGCAGAGGTAATCTATTTTTCTTATAAATTAAACTATGTGGGAGAAAATATTTTAGAGAAACTATTGTAGGTATATGTTTTTATTACCTGTTGATAGTAATTCTCTGAGATACGAAAAAAAAATCAAATAACACCATGTTTATAGACCATTTTTTCCATACTGGCACTGCACTATTCTTGTTTGGGTTAATGCTTTGGGATTTTTTTGTTCACTCCAAAGACAATGTTCAGGCCAGAATCCTATATCTGAAGAAAAAGACACAAATAGATCTTTTGAAGTCCAAAGGAGAGCAAGAACTAAAATCAGGAACCTGTTTGATGATGATTTCCTTGCAAGTTAAGATTAAAAAAATGTTACTTACCCTGACTAAATAATGATCAAGGTGAAAAATTAATTCTCTGTAAATATTTGAATACTATGAATCCTTAGGAATAAGAGAAATTAGTCAACAACATGTAAAGGAGTACTGGGATATTAGAAAGGTTTTAAATGCAAAAATATGAAAACTGGAATATTTATTGTAAAGAAAAATATACAAATTATTTAAAGCAAATGAATAAAAATATACTGCCTGCTAATGTAAAATACATTGTACTAAAGTTTGACTCTTCAAGCTGCATTCTTTTCTATACTGTTATTACCCCTAAAAATCCACAACACAATTGCACATAGAGGTTCCATTGGATAGAATCAGGAGACAAACAGAAAAGACTTGCACCAGGCTGCTTTTTTCTTCCTTTTCTAGTTTTCATTCACAGTTTGTGGGTGTATTCTGAAACCTAAGTACTGACTTGTTATCAGTAGTGGAAGAGTTTGCAGAACACAAGGTCTCTGATTATGTGCTAAAATGGAGAAGCAAGCAGAAGAGATTCTCTGAATATATTCTTTCCTACTCAGACCCCACTGGATAGTTTCTCAAACTGATGAAATCATCAATTATTAGCCTACAGAGTTATCTTTTCTTATGTTTCCATGTTTCCAATCACTGATTAAGGATTCTCATTAATTTTCAGGGAAAAACCCCAAACCAACAGTTTTTATCTTGTTACCCCCAGAAAGAAATCCCATTCTTGCGCTGATTCCAGAATCTACCACTCACCTGGATTCTTACTCCCTTACTCCCCTACTATTTATTTATTAATAACACAAGAACAACACAAGAAATTTTATAAGGGAGAAAGATACAGATTAGGGACATTCTGCAAGATGTTGTGTAATACAATGTGTGCCAGAAACAAGCAGTTTCTGTTTTCAAAGACGTGCAGCTTTGCATCTTATATTGTTCTGATTTTTAATTCATCTTGATTGTCTTATATTTGAGGTGCTCTTTGCCCTCAATATAATCATATTTGGTAAGATTTGCTGTCTCACTGGATCTCACAGTCTAGGTTTCATGACCTTGACTGACATGTCTCTGGATATCAATTACATTTTATTAAAAAATATACTCATTGTAATATAAGCATTTCCTCACTCCTGCTTGGTTCAGTAATACCTACTGAGAATCAGGGAGAAAAATTGCAGGTCACACTGATACAAAAAGGCAAGACTGATTGATCCTTTCTGCAAACAATGTTCTACTAAGTGCTCTGTTTCTATTCAGTGTGAACATGGATTCAACACTCATTTTTTAAGAAGTTGTGTGGAACAACTTGTTAGCACTAGCTCCTCTTGGAGATGCCACCCAAGCCTTTGGGATGGTGTGCCAGACCTCTTTTGACTATGTCTGTTCACTGATGAGCTTGTTCTGGTCTGAGGCTACTGCTGAGCATAAACCTTGCCTGTCCTTCTCAGCATCATTTTCAATGCTTGGCTGTCAGTTTGTGTTCCAAAATGCTATGCAGTGAGCCAGCAAGTTGCACTGCAGGAGAAGGCCAAGTCTGGACACCAGCTGGCAATGAGCTTACACTCAAGTGCTGTCCTATGATCAGTACAGCTCTGACAGCTCAAGCCCTGCCTGCCCTCTTGCTATTACAGCCCTTCTTTGGAAACTGGCTTTCTTTCCAGGAAAACAGCCACAAGTGCACCAGGTACACAGAGGGCTCAAGTCTGGTGCTCTAAAGGAAAGACAGTATTTATTAATGCCTTGAAAAAATATTTTCTGACACAGAATTTAGGCAGGAGGCTTAGGAAGCTCACTGACAAGTTGGCAAGAGTACAGCAGCAGATTATGGATTAGTGCTAACCACTACCAGGGTTCAGAAGAATGAAAGGTTGGTGTAAGCTGGTGATGGCATCACGGGAAGTTTTTGCACCATGAGTTTTGGATGACTTTGTGAATGGCATGTGCCAACAGTACAATAGTCAGTAAACTACAGGACCACTGAAATGATGTTTTTACAAATATATTAATGGCAAAAGGAAGGGCAAAACCAATCTTTGTTCTCTACTGGATGTGAGAGGGAACAGAGCAACTGCAGATGAGGAGAAGGCAGAAGTGCTTAACACCTTCTTTGCCTCAGTCTTTAGTGGGAAGACAGCTTGTCCTCAGGACAGCCATCCTCCTGGGTTGGTAGATGGTGTCAAGGAGCAGGATGGTCCTCCTGTTTTCCAGGAGGAGGTTGGGCTGCTTAGATGTTCATAAATCTATGGGCCCAGATGGGATCCACCCCAGGGCAATGAGGGAGCTGGCAGATGAGCTTGCAAAGCCTCTCTCCATCATTTACCAGCAGTCCTGGGACACTGGTGAGGTTACAGATGACTGGAAGCTGGCCAATGTGACACCCATTCACAAAAGGGGTGGGAAGGAGGATTCTGGTAACTATAGGCCAGTTAGCCTGACCTCAGTACCTGTTAAGGTTATGGAACAGTTTATACTGAGTGTCATCACACAGCACTTACAGGATGGCCAGGGGATCAGACCCAGCCAGCATGGGGTTAGGAGGGGGAGGTCGTGTTTGACCAACCTTATCTCCTTTTATGACCAAGTGACCCACCTGGTGGATGCAGGAAAGCCTGTGGATGTTGTGTACCTGGATTTCAGCAAGGCCTTTGACACTGTCTCCCACAGCATACTCCTTGGAAAAGCTGGCTTGGACAGGAGCACTCTTTGCTGGGTTAAGATCTGGCTGGATGGCCGGGCCCAGAGAGTGGTGGTGAACAGTGCTGCATCCAGCTGGTGACCAGTCACCAGTGGTGTCCCTCAGGGGTCTGTGCTGGGGCCAGTTCTGTTCAATATTTTCTTTGATGACATGGATGAGGGTATTGAGTCCTTCGTTAGTAAATTTGCAGATGGCACTAAGCTGGGAGCATGTGTCAATCTGTTGGAAGGTAGGAGGACTACGGAGAGACCTGGACCAGTTGGATGGATGGACAGAGTCCAATAAGATAAAGTTTAACAAGTCCAAGTGTTGAGTCCTGCATTTTGGCCACAATAACCCCCTGCAGCGTTATAGGCTGGGGACAGTGTGCCTGGACAGTGCCCACGCAGAATGGGACCTGGGGGTACTGGTTGACAGCCAACTGAACATGAGCAAGCAGTGTGCCCAGGTGGCCAAGAAGGCCAATGGCATCCTGGCCTGTATCAGGAATAGTGTGGCCAGCAGGAGCAGGGAGGTCATTCTTCCCCTGGACTCAGCACTGGTGAGGCTGCACCTTGAGTGCTGTGTCCAGTTCTGGCCCCTCCGTTTCGGGAAGATGTTGAGATGCTTGAGTGTGTCCAGAGGAGGCAACAAGGCTGGGGCAGGGCTTGGAAAACAAGCCCTATGAAGAACGGCTGAGGGAGCTGGGGTTGTTTAGCCTGGAGAAAAGGAGGACTCAAGGGTGACCTTATCACTCTTTACAACTTCCTTAAACGTGGTTGTAGTCAGGTGGGGGTTGGTCTCTTTCACCAGGCAGCAACTCTCAGAACCAGAGGTCACAGTCTCAAGTTGCACCAGGGGAGATACAGGTTGGATATGAGGAAAAAGTTTTTCACTGCAAGAGTGATAAAGTACTGGAATGGTCTGCCCAGGGAGGTGGTGGAGTCACCATCCCTGGATGTGTTTGAAAAAAGACTGGATGTGGCACTTGGTGCCATGG
>JANRGV010000001.1:87150593-87166310 GCA_024734035.1 Alethe castanea | reverse complement strand
ATTTTTAAACAGAGTTTCCATGCTCTTCTATTTGTACATGGATCAAAAGATTTCTAAAAATTCCTCTGTATAACATATATAGATATTTTCCATATTACAAAAAGAGAATTCAGAAAAAAAATTTAGACCAAAGTTTTCTGCCTCTGAATTTCCCTCTTTTTCCCAAATGCTCACTAGCTCCATCTTTGTTTCATTACATCTGTCCCATTAAGTCCCATTGCCCCTAATTCTCCTTTGTTTCTGCCTTTATGTCACTTATCTGTGGCTCATGTCAAAACTTAAGTGCTTTTAGGATGGAGCAGATTATAATGAGGTACACATTATCTGATTTAAAACACTTTTTCTTTGTTGCCATTGTAAATGTCCACATAAATATACAAAGATGAAAAGGAGCCATAGATGTACGTATAAGATGTGTGTATCTGTAAGTTTTTCATATACCCAGACAGCACACATGTTTTCCTTGGCATTTTGTATTCAAAAGTAATAAAATTGGACAGGAAATATTTCACAGGTGACCCGCTGCCAAGAAGAATTTGAATTATTTTCGGTCATTTTGAGTTATAAGGTCTCAAGATAAAAGAAAAGAACATTAGGAATAAGCCATTAAGTCACTTAACCAAACAGTCCTAAAGGAGTTTCCTGCTAAAGTGAACCACATTTCACTGTCCCTCTACCTGCTGTAATGAATGATACATGAAGCACTTCAGATAATACCATGGGGTTCAGAGTGATGAGCCGACAGTGTGACTTTCCTTGGCTTCACTGGCAAGCCATCAAAAAGAAGTATTAAATCATTGTAGGTTTCTTTTTGTCCCCAAAACTTTTCCAACTGCCTAATTGACACATGCATATTTTTACTCAAATGTCATGAGGGTCTGTTTGCTTACCTTTCATAATGAAGGAAGTACTGCAAAATATTTGCTTTGTAACTAATTTAAGATTTACCAACATGGAATGGTATCCATATATTTGCAAAAACATCTTTATGATCTGTTTAGTGAAATGCTTATGTAATGAATACAACTCAGTGAGGACTGTACAGAAAGCAAAAGGTAGGGATTAAAAGAGGAAATAATCTAAGCTTATCTCTCACACTGACTAGTTTGGTTTTGTTGCAGACACTCCAGCTCTAACTTCTACATTATTTCAAGTAGTTGTAAAGCAAAGGAAGAAACGAATTTTATTTTATACTTCTTTTAACCAAGGCTCTGATGCCTGTGCCCATTATTTGAAAGTTTGCACCACCAGCCCCTCATATTACTAAGCACACCCTATACAACAGATTGCTGTAAATGTAGGGAAGCAGCCATGTCCATCCTTCTGCTAACATTTTGCCATCACCTAATCATCTCAGCAGAAATTCATGCCCTCAGAAGAAAGCAAGCAGACAGGAAAAAAGCAGATGCTAGTTTAAGAGTCTATAAGACTCAGCTAGATGCAAAATGGATTAGGATCCTAGTTGATGCTGCTTTATATTGTTTTAGATGATTCATGAATCAGAAAAGTCCCCTCCACCAAACCAGATGGCCTGGAGTGCAGAATACTCCATGGATGATACAGTGCAAAATGAAATAAAATGGGCATTTCCTATATATTATGGGTCTTTTTCCTATCTAAATATGATTCATAGGAAAGGTCACTTCTTCAGAAGTCTGTCTAGTCTATCAACACCAAAACCCATGAAAGCTTTAGACTAGATTATTCCACACAGCATGTATTCCGTTTTCCTTTGACTGTGGAAAGGTTCCAAATCTAGCCTTAAATTGCTTATGAGGTTCTGCAGATTTTTAAGAGAAGTCATCCTTATGGGCACTCATCACGAGCTTCCAGGCAGCAGCACAGCCCTGGTTATTACATATTTGAGAGGTGAAAGGTACATATTACCTGACACATGACCTGCATACCTGTAATTGTATGGAATACCCCAAAACCAGGTGACTAAGCAGAGGTACTCTATGGAATACAGAAATTGAGAAAAAAAACATCATTCAGATCACAACAATTTTACAATATCAGCTTTTTCTCAGCTTCAAAATACACTTTTCTCAGGTTATATGAAAATTCAAAAAGAAGACTTATATAAAATTTTAAAATAGGCAAATAAAATGAAAGTTCACTGAAACACCAATAAGCCACCTGACAAGGAACTGTCATTGGCTAGTAAGATGATCTGCTTGAGCAACACAAGAATTTAACACTTCATAGAGTATGAAGCTTTGTATCCTTTTTGAAAGGAGAAGAAGATAGGTCATAGATTACAACCACATAGGTCATCAGCAGTCAGGTTATTCATAATTCTGACCTTAGATGAAGCACAGGCAATTTCAATACAGGAAGTCTGACCTGCTTTTTCCTCTCTGAATTAAATGGGTACAGTACAGCAGACTTGATTCACACATTTTACTTCAAAGAACTGTTTTTTCTGTTTCAACAGCAATACAGAGTTACAGAGCTCATAACAGCAACTTCAAATGTCAAAGTAATCAACTTCACCAAATAAAGCGAGCAGTGCTAGGTCACAATTTTTTGTTCATTAAATAATGAGAAATGTTACTAGAACTGATAAAATACTCTTAAAATACACGAGGGGTTGAAAAAAATTCTTAATGGAATTTTGCTTATTTTTCCCCAAATGCTCCTGTTTTGCAACATATTTTTCAAGTATTCAGACAGAACTTGAGAAAATCTTAATCATAAGCTAGAAAATGAAGGGTTTCAATTTTCATGATTTAAATAAATAACCCTGGTTTGGGTATTCCTCCACCACAAACACAGCATACTCATCCCAGTACTTGCAAAGAAAAAAATAGACACAGAAAGAAAGTTACTATTGTTCTGAAGTTTTCAGCACTTTTCAGTCAACTGAAAGTTAACAACTTCAGGTAAGAACCTATTTTAAGAGGGAATAGCAGATCAGAGTCACAAATAACTACATAAGCTGTTGATGCATCCAATCCTACCAGAAGAACTGAAACAAAATATTAAAACCAGTAAAAAATAGGGAATGCAGAAAATACATAAATTTATCACAACTTATAGAAGATAGGACACTAGGAAAAATCTATACTGTAAGATGTAAGGCCCATAAATGTTTGAGTGTTTTAGGAAAAGTTTTACACTGTTGTTATATTTCTACCATTGGGTGAAATTAGAAATAGGTAGGTGACAGATTACAAAAAGTTGTTCCAAATTAAGAAATTCTTTTCAAACAAGGATGTTTCTCATTAGGAAAGGCCTGACACCAAGAAAAACTGTTTCCCAGAATTAGCAAGAAATACAAACCCATGTCTGGTTATGCAAATATTTGCAGAGGAATGTGAAAGATGGAGATAGAACTGCCTAAAATGTGATATGAACCAGCCAGCTGGGTGCACCCAAGCTCAACAAAATCCCATACACTCAAGTGCAAGATCACACAGTAAGGAACAGAATGAGCATCCGAAACAAATATACAGCACAGGAGACACAACGAGTCTGGAGGGCACGACAAACAAGTCTGCTTAAGTTTCCAACACTACGCTATCCAAGAAGGTGAATGCATTCCCTTGAATGAAAAGGAGATTCCCTCCCTGCTACTTCATTTCTGCATGCAGCAGCAATGTTCTTAACACTAAGTCATTATATTCACTGTAGCTAGCAATATTGTAATGTGTTGAAAAATTGCTGAGGGTTGAATCACCAAAGAAATAAAAACTTGTTCTGTGCATCTTAGCAAAAGAAAACAAAGGTTACAGGACACAGTGTACAAAAATCTTCATGGAGGCAAAGTAACAGATGCTAATCACTCTTTGAATGGAGCAGGAAAGAGCCAGAATGAGCAGCAAGATGCTATCATCAACTGCATCTTTAAATATTGCTGTACTAAATATATTTCTTGCAGTTCTCTGGATGCTCATCTGTGTTCCAAGAGGTTAGATCTATCCATGGAGGTAACAGGGAAAGCTCTTCAGCCAACTATTTTCAAAGTTATCCAGTCCTGCTGGTCTAAAGGTATTTACTGGGAGTATATGTCTAATATCCTTTCCATTTATTGTTGGAACAGAATACATTTCACCATTGTTTAATAGAAGTATCAGCTCTTTTCCAACCCATTGGGCATAATTAGTTAAATATTTTCTCTCTTTTGAAAATTCCTGAGATTTCTATCTCTTTAATGCTACCATTATCAAAATCATTGTTTGGGGTTTTTTTTTGGGGGGGGGAGGGGACAGGAAGTCTTGGGATTTATTTTCAGTTTTTAATATGCTTTAAAAACCCTTTCAATTGTTCTTAGGATTATTAAAGGGAGATGTTTTACCAATAAGTACAAATTTTCCTACTATCGTCTCAGGCTCCTCAAAAATGTCTGAATTTGATGTCCAATTTATGTTAATTGGCATAAAAACTCAGATATTTCATGATTAAACAGTAAACACTTTATTCCATGGCTAGTCTTGAGGAAGATGCTATCATCCAGCACAGGAGATGCTGAACACTAGCTACTTCATCAAAGCCTGGAGAATGTGAGAACCCACTGGAATCCAGAGTGGCATTCAAATGGATAGGCAAAACTTAGAAAAGTACAAGTCTCTTCAATCCAGAATCTGGTATAAGCATCAAAAGCATCACAAAAGCAATACTGCCAAAAATAAAATTACAATAAACCTTCAGAATCCAGAATTTCAGTTTGAACGGAAACAATCCTTTTACATTTTCATCCCAAAAGGTAGTGCAGATTTCACATATGTTCTCTTAAATGAAAAAGTGAGAACAGATCTGAAGTCCTCTAATTGTCCATGTCCTGACTTCTTTTTAATTTTAGCTTGTCTGGCTTTGTTAGACGCTGAGCAGATGATGACAATTCTTCATCATGATTAACATCAGGATTTGAGGTTTGGTCTTTTTCCACATTGCTACAAAGCCAAATATTATTTTGCAACAGCAAAGTTCAAGTCCTCATCACTCAGACCACTAGAATACTTTTCATGGGAAAACAAAGTCCAAGTCTTTCCTAAATCTTATTCAGAACAAGGTCTAGAAGGCATTTTTAACAGCACCACTGTTCAATGGAATCACTATCTCTGTCCTGATACATATCTCATTTCAAAGATTGAGAATGGACCACTGCAAGGATATAATTACCTTTGGAACACAGTACATAATGGTTTTCAGATTCCAGTCTTGTTTCAATTAATACACATTTTGAAAATACAAGCTTAAAAAAAGAGTGGGGAATGCTTCAGAATTTGCAAATGCTTGGTAAATCCCACACTGTGAAGCCTCCTTTCCTCTGGTCTGAATCTGCTTGTCTATAGCTTCCAGCCATCAGAGCTCATTGTTTTTAGCCAGACTAAAGATCCCATTATCAAGGTTTTGTTCCCTGCATTTGTGCTGGTAGACCCTGATCAAGTCATCCCCTTAACCTCATTTATAAGGAAATGCAAAGACAAAGCTTGTTAGATCTTTCACTACACAATACATTTTCTATTCTTTTAATTAGTACCATGGCTTTCTCTGAACTTTCTCTCACTTACCCATATTAATTAATGATCCACAGATTTCAAGCTGGACTCTGTATTCAAGTAACAAACGCACTCATGTAAAATTCAGAAAGATGTGCCTGCTGAACACATCTCTATTTATTCCTCCAAAGTTCCTAAAAGTTATTTAAGACATGGAATTAGACTGGAAATTCATAGCACTTGATGATAACAAACTCCCCCAGCCAAACGCAGTAGCCAGCATTTCCTGTAACCTGAAGTTATTAGGGCTGCTACTCACACAGGATAAATTGCAAATCAGGTTGATACAATTATCACTTCAAAAAATACATTTTTTACAATAATACAGACAGCATTTCATTTTTCCTGCACCATTCATTGCATTGAAATACATTCAGCTTTTTGCCAGTGTTGGCTGTCTAAGTGGCAGTGAAGAGAATCACGGCTGAATCCTCTCCCTTAACAATGCTTCAACCTTTCAATCCTCAGCAAACCATCAGTCTCTATTATATGGCTTTTTAGGACATTCCTAAGAAACCAAGTGCCATTGGACTGAGAAAGGAAGCCATGAGAGGTCCAAGAAGAATGCATCCTTTCAGCAAGGAGTCTCATTTTACACTGAGAGTAACACACCTAAGGATTATCTACCCTTTAACACATGTAAAATTTGTGAAGTGCTGCTGGTTGATTACACAAGACTTTCCTTTCTGAATCAAAATATGGACTACTAACTCTAATCTTCAAAGAAATCAGAGGATATTACATTAACACTTTTAGCTTTATCAACCACTTTTTCTAATTTCATCAAAAATACATCATGCTAACTTGACATGGCCTGGCTTTCCTATAACTCATGTTGATTGGCACTAATTATACAACACTTCTTTAATTCATTATTAATTAGGTCCCTTATTATTTTGCCCAGAAGTGATGTCAAACTGACAGACATGTAATTATCCAGGTCATGCCTTTTACCCTCTTTGAATGTTGGCACATTAGCTATTTTTGTGCTCTTTCTCCAGTATTTCAAAGCTTATAAAAAAAATCAGTATTAATGCTCCAGGAAGCTCATTGGGCAGCCCTGTTGAAACTCATTATCTGAGCATGCCAATTTAAAAATGGCTAAATTTAGCTGCTTACTAAAGAGCAACCCCTTGAGTGTCTATTACTGGAAATTATTGCATTGACTTCCTATTATACAATTACATAATATAACACATACATCTTTTAATTTGCTGATCTTTTTACACCACTTTACAATTCCACCACGTCCCTCTCATGTTAGACCAACACATCTGCTTGATTCTAACATAATTCAGTGCTCCGTATCAGCTTTAGTTATGCTTACTATCAGTCCTCTGTTCTCATTTTCCTTCAACCATTTACAAATGTACATATTACTTAATTTACAGCTCTTCTAGCTGCCCACCGAACACGGGATAAATTTTTAACCCACGTGGCCTCTGTTAGCATCCTAAGCCAAGTATTGCCTCTCAAAACAATGTGTACCACTAGCAGGGAACACACTAAACAATACCAACAATGTGGATATTACAAAAGCAAGCATTTCTATTTTTATTACAGCATGCTGCATTTTGTCTGACACTTGCAACAGCATTAAACAAAAAGGGAAAGTATTAATAGCAAGTCAGAGGGTGAGAAATTTAGGGACACTATTTGCTGATTTGGAGCAGACTTTTACAGGAGCAACTTCCAGAGCACAAGCAGATGCCACACAACTGAAAAATTTTTTAGAAGTGCTTTTGCATATTGTACCATAGTCATAGTGATGATTTGTGCTCTTGTAAACAGAACTTGCCTTGTAAACACATTTTAGTTAATTTTTAATTAGAGGACAGAGAACTAACGTGGGGAAAAGGATGGATGGTCCTTATTTATTTTGGAAGTTTAAATACATAGTGATTTTCACCAACCTTAAAACACGCAGCAATAAAGGAGAAAAAGTCTATTTGGTTTTACTAGGTGAAACAAGATAAAGTTGTGACCATTATCATGTGTTAGTACTTCACATTTCCCTACTGACAGACTATAAACTATGGTTTGTACTCTGCTAATCAGAGACTGTAGTTCCAGCCTGGGATGAATTATCTACAAGGAAAAAAACAGTGACAGACAGAATCTAAGTCTGAAAGTTTTATTCCATACTGCTTTCAAGTCTGAATTTGTGACCTGGGAACTGCAAAGCTGCTTTGATACTTACCTGGTATAGTCTACCCTTACCTTGATACTGATGTGCCCCAGTCTATCCTCACACATCCATTTCCACATTTCCACATGCATCTGCTTGGGGCAACCAGTACAGTTAAGTTCTTGCTTTTCCTCACTTCTTTTTCCTGCAAATTAAGGCCAGCCTTTCCACAGGTATGTGGATGGCATAGTTCAAAGTGCAAGACTTCCTATAAACAGTCATTCCCAAGTAGATACATGAACCTAGCACAGAGGAACTGATATGAAGCAAAGTCTGAAGTCTTCCTATGGAGATCACTGGAGCAAAGCAGAGGCCTTTGTTCCATGGGTGTCACCAGCTTCACACAGCACAAGTACTTTAGGGAGAACATCCAAGAACAGCATTCCATAGTTAGACCAGTGGGATGGGATTTGTCAGAGTTCTCAGCAGATGCTGTGCCAATTTAAACATTGTTAATTTATTATGAGCAGCAGTGATCCAAGCAGATATATTATTCATTAGAACATCAAAGGTCCAAGGAAGAGGACTGCACACAATTGTTTGTTTCAGGTCTCTTTGCAGAAATGATTGCACCACAAGAGAACTCTGCCAGCCAAAACACTACAAACTGGTAGAGAGCCAGAGTAAAATGCAACCAGATTTATGCTTCAAGATAGACACTGACAATTCAAGCATAAGACTCATCAGAAGGCTGTTCATAATATCCCATTTATGCTCAGTTAACAGATCATCTGCATAAGGTCAGATTGCAAATTACTGGGTTTTGTGGAAGGACCTGTTGCCATCTTTGTACATGCTCAGGCGCTACTCTAAACCCAACATATGTTAACTTGGCCACTGCACTAACATTACAAAATTACAACCTTCACAGCAGACCTTGGCCTTATAGAAAGGTCAGTGCTCAGTAACCTACACAGCAAAACAATGCATAACTCTAATCAGTACTTCCTAAATCTAGGTCATTACAAAGAATAAATTGGCAGCCAGATCACTGAAACCACCAGTAATGGAAAGGAGAAAAAGTGAGGGGAAGAATAAGGGGAGGAGACAGAAAGAGAGGTAAAGCTTTTATAGGTGGAGTGAATGAAGAAAGAGGAGGGGTGTCCATGCAATCATGCAGTACAGCCTCTAAGCACACAACTTCTACAGAGAGAACCATTCAGACCTTGCCTTAAGCCTGAGTTGGTCTGTCTTCGTCTATAAATTGACACAAGCAAGTTAAGCAGCTTTAGGCCCACATTATTTGGTTCAACTTGATACAACCACATCAATCTAACTACGTAAACTGCAGGTTTAGAATCCTACCCTGTTAAACTTTAGACAAGTAGCAATTACTCCCTGGGACCATGTCCCATCACTAGTATTTAAAACAAGTAATGTACTGACAACAGATTAAAATGCTTTGTGGAGCAAAGACCAAACCAAACTCAGACCCTTCTGCCCCAGACAGAGGCCCTGTTTGAAAGCTATGCTCACATGACAGAATGTTACCCAAGTGAAATTAAGCAAGTGGGTAGATATGTCTCACAACCAGCCTCACAGAGCCTAAGTAGATGTTCTCAGTGTCAAATTACCTGTATTAAAGGAGCAGAAGCTACCACCTGTAATGGAGCAATGCCTTCTTTGAGGCTGACAAAACCCAGTTCCTACAGAGGCTTCGGCTGTGAATCCCAAGCAGAACCAGATACACACTCACCCCTTCAAATGAAAGGCTAATGGTTATGCCCTCACCTTTCCCACATGCCAGCTCAGGTAGCTCACCAGCTCACACTGATTACCATTCCAGGCACTGGTAGCTTCTTTTAAACAAGTAGCAAGAGCAGCTACTTAATTCAGGGCTGACAATCTTGCTTCCAGTAGCAAGTGTTGTGATGCTGACTATCATAATATCTTTGCACTTCCATTTGTGAATCTAGCTACAGATACTGGACCATGAACCAATTAGGAGTGCCACACAGTGACAAAAGATAAACACCAAGGATAATTAATCACCCAGTAATTACAGCCCATTCAAAGTTGAAAAGAATACATACCTACCCAGTACAAACCAAACCTATCTACAGCCAAACACCACTTCCAAGCCTTCAAGAAGTCTGCCAAACATGAAAACTAGAAATTAAATAAAACAGATATTGGAATACCATTCAGCTCTCAAATACTTGACAAGCTGGGTTTTAAAAATGTACAGACTAGACTCTCCATAATTAAGATAAACACAAACTTTGGCTTTCTAAATATATTGTTTATTTATAGTTGGACGTTAACATCTGAACAGAAATCTGCAAGCACACAGGGATAACTTTCAGTGATGTTTCTGTTTAAACTGCAGTCCACAGTAGCCACATGTTCCGGTCTTTGTCTCTTTGTCCTGCAAAAATATAAAAATACAACAACTGCTAGTTTCACTTTATAAACCTTTAAGAAATTACAATTTTTTTCTCTTATTAATTGTGCCATCTTAAAAACAATCAATATTGCCAAAGTACAGAGTTTAGTCTTATTTGAAACACTGGAAGCAAAGATGATGGTGTGAGGTTCATGCTTTATTTCTGTATCCCAGGTAACTTCCCTTATTCCAGACTTTCAACTACCAGGGCTATATTCAACTATATAATTTTAAAATCAAGCAAACTGGTATCTCTTCAGAAATATAAGATCCTCTTACCAAACTGGACATCTTGAGCCAGTTTGGTCATATCTGTTCCAATGTTCTGAAAAGATCATTTCACAATTATTTTAATATAGAATAGGATTTGGCATTTCCTAGACAGGAATTTTTGGTCAGTAACACAGTTTGTTGTAGGAAGGAGGAAAATCCATGAGAAATGCTGGAAGAGTGTTTTGGAGAAAAGAAGCAATTACTGCTGTATAAAATGTCATTATTTTCTCCAGAAGATACATGTATCTTTTAGAATTTTGAAGAATTTTTGCAAGGTGTCATTGCAGTCCTTGCTAACATGATAAAACACAATACAGCTAAATACTCAGGTAATCTTCCATTATCTAGAGTAACAGAAAAAACTGGAAAAAAAGTTAAACCCATGGTTCCCCTTAATAAAGGATTAGAATTGAAAAATCCAAACAATGGTCCATTCCCAAAAGCCGGGATTTCAGTTGTTAGGACCAGGGAAAAGGAGCTAATCTAACACCATTCAGTTTACAGACTTTATTTTTCAAAAACTAAATCACAGACAAATTGTTAACTTGACTGTGAAAACAAAAAAAAAAAAAATCTCAAAATCTACAAAATTTAAAGTATTCTTCAAGAGTGTAGCACATCAAACACACCAACATAAAGATCAGGAGTGTGCTACAGAAGTAAAGGCTGAAGTCCTTCCTAAGTGTTACAAATCAGAACCTCCGAACACTTGACTTTGAATAATGTAAAATGAATTATTACAAAACTCTTACTTTGTTCAAAATAGAAATGCTTATGATCCTAGTTAGCAGTCACAACATCAGTAACACTTGAGGACACCACGTCCTCCCCATCAGTTTTTCTGGTGTTAGGAAATGTCAAAGTTTAGGTGAGCAAGCAATGATTTTAAAACATCTGCAATCAGGCTCTACCTGAGAACAGTACCTAAGCAACAGCTGCATCAACTAAGGTCACAGGACAGTAGCATCAATATTTTTACTCTCTAGAGCAAGAATACACTGGAAATTATCACTACTGTCAACAGGAGGATAAGGCAACATTTATTCTTCATTCTCTGGTCAGGTCTGAAATATTCAGTCTACCCAGATTCCCAAAGACTGAAAGAGGGTTGGTTTGTCTGGTTTTCCTCCTTTTTTTCTCCCCGCTAAACTTGCAAGATTGAAAATAAACTGCACATTCCTAAGAATACTGCAAATGTATAGTCAAACTACATGGTGGCATTTAAATAATTAGAGTTCCAAAATGCAGCAAGGATGTTAATTTTTGCTCTCAGTGGTTGTTCTTACTACTTCATCTGATTTCTTTTTTAAAAAATAGTGTCTTACTAAACAAATCAATATTTCAAAAAGGAATTTCTATAACTTCAAATGGAAGCCCTCTAATTCTTCTGATTTATATCAGGCACCAAATAAAATAAGCACCTCAGGTGGTTACTCCTTTTATTTTGTTTATCTAGCATTCTAAAAACTAGATAATCTTACAAAAACAAATGCACAAGCAAAACATGCTATATGCAGAATAATGACATTACCAAGTTTATGTATACTTTAGGATGTCCCAAAGCTCCACCACCACCATCGCAGGATATCACTCTGCTTTCAACTTGACTCACAGGCTGCTCTGCTATCAAATCAATTGCAAAATTCTTGTTCACCTGTAAGAAAAAGAGGGAAACTTTCAGACACCATCCCCACTCAAACAGAAAGCAATTGCTATTTTCTGCTTCCTCAGGCAGTTCTACCACAGCATTTTGAGAAGTTCCTGCTTAGGCTTCCTCTCAACTCCTTCACCAACTCTTAGGCTCTGCTATAAGCCAGATCAAGGAACTATATACTAAACTCTGAAGAAGTAATCCCTTTCCCCTGATATACAGGGCACATCAGTGCTCAGGTTTCAGCAGAGAGGTGAGCAGGAACAAGTAGACAAGTTAACCAACACTGTATTCTGCTTTAGTGACTATATGATAAAATTGCAGAAGAATCTCTGCTGATAAACTAAAAATAATAGTGAGACAAGTAAGGTCAGGCATGAGATAAAAAAACTGCTGGTAATTTAGAGCCTCTAGCCATGTACCTTATTCTATCACTGCACAGGAATCTCATGAAAACATGAATGTGCTGCACAACAACAGTCAGAAAGACAAATTGTTCAGCATCAGAAAAAAGGAAAAACCTCTAAATGCCACTACTCCACTCTGTAAATCCATCATATACACTTCCTGAATATTCACATCATTGACAAGTAGGGCTTCTTCCTAGAGCACACCTGCATGGACTGGAAAACATATCCATGTCTGGACAGGCTGGTGACACAGCAGTGCATCCCCCAGCAGGACCTACGGCAATTCAACACTCTCCAAGTCTGCACTGAGCAGACAACTACTGCTACAGTTCAGGGAGAAGCACTCCAGGAGGGGCCACCGTTTACAAAGGCCATGTTGTACACACATGGAATATCACATAAAATGCACACCCAAAGGAGGCACTATCTACTGCTCTGTGTATAAACATGCTGGTATTGGAATAAAGATGAGATTCTTGGAAAAAAGACAGCTATGAGTCCATTATAAAAATCCCTAGGAACTACAACGGTGTTTTTGTATAATCTCAATATATAACAACTTATCTTCCACTAAGTCTCCCAAAAATCTGCATTCTCTGCTACAGTAATGGAAAAATCAGTTTTGCCAATTAAGAATTTGTCCTTGTCAAAAGAAGATGATAGATAAAAAAAGTTAACAAAGAACTAAGTTTTAGTATTGAAAAAACTGGCAACTTGTCAATTTGCAAACTGGCAATTGTCTGGGGCTGCATCCACAAGTCGTGTAATTTTTGCCAAACAGCAAGAACTTTTACTGCTGCTTTTAATAACACTCAAAATTGTGCATCCTTCATTTCATGCTAGAGGAGGAGGGAGATAAAAACTATGATACACCTTTGCTTCAAGATTAGAAGCAAAAACTCCATTCATCCCAACACTTCTTAATCACAAAAGGGACTTATGGGGAGAGAGAGAAGCAAAGACCTCTCGTCCACTATACAGCTAAGACTTGTCTGTGGTTCAGCCTACTAAACAAGACACAGTCTAGGAATTCACCAGGAAAACAAGCCCTGAAAAACCCCAAGTGGCTGCAGTTACAGCACATCCCTTTGACTAAAGCACAGCAAAACCCAGCAGCAAGGGGCTGATTTCCTCAGCACATCCAGATGTGCCTTGCTCCAAGCATAAATCAATGGGCTATTTTTTCCCTGCCACAGTGCCAGTTTGACAATTTTGTTTCTGCTTCTTCCCACCTATCCACCTGTGCCAATCCATGGTCTGGGAGACCAAAGAGATAAAACCAAACTTGGACCTGATCCCAGTCCAAAGATGTAGAGGAAAGGCAGGAGAGAATATTTAAAACAGACCAGCACTGAGGTGAGTCCTCCTCACACCTTCAGCTGCTGCACCAGTCCCATAGGAAGAGCAGAGCTGAAATGGGAATGGCAGTGTTGAAATAGGTCTGCTCTACCTTGGATTACAGAAGGGCAGGATGACCTTAGGGATTACAGAAGGGCAGGACTACCTGGTTGGACTGTGGCAGATGCAGTTTAGCTGTTGCCATCTTCAATTTTTTTGTTTTTTTTTGTCACAGCTTCCTGCTTTAGGCCACTGAGCAGTAATCCCCAGTTGTCCATAGAGAACCAATAATTTTAGCTAAAGCACATGGATGTCACCCACAATTAGGCTGGCAGAACCGAGGGGACAATGAGCACATGTCCCTGGGCCTGGCCCCCTGAAGCAGACAGGCCCAGACACCCTGACTGGGGGAGAGTCCAGAGGCTGTGCTCCCCCCAGGCAGGAAAGCTGCCATGGCTGCACTGGGCTGATCCCAAGCAGGACTCAACCACCTGCATCACACTGAAGGCAAAGGGAAGAAGTGACCAAGAAAGAACAGTCACCAGGAGAGCTTCTGCTTCAGAAACATGACAACATTCAGACCACAGACATGGCTGTCAACCCAAACATTGGCAGCTGAAACACACTGTGGCATAATGGCAAAGCCCCTAGAGAGAGATCCTATTAATAGACACAGATTGTTTGAAGTATTTAAAATGTAAATTTTGTCCCCATTTCACCATTAAAACTTAGCATTAAACCTTGCTGAGCAGACATAGAGTTTGGCTTTTGCTGGAGAAGGAAGAACTGGGCTGAACTGCAAACCTTGAGTGTTCCACACCACATAGAGTCTGAAATTACCTGATGGCAAAGGCACATTAGAGGGAGCACTGCCACATGGAAAATTAGGCCTAAGGAGCATTTCCTACAAAGTCACAGAAGTTGCAGAGACACAGGCAATACACTTGGGAGAGACCTACTTTGCCAACTATCCTCCCTGAAGCAAGCTAATTCAGCATTTAAAGCGACATTTTCATTTAATTATTTCACATGTAGAATCCCCATTTTTGTCACACAGCATGAGTTAAATTGTATCTGTCACACAGTGAGGTAAACTCAATATGAAAACTCAGAAATTAGTGTAATTAGTTCAGGTTAATTTAGGAAAAGAATAATTATGTGCAACTACATTAAAAATCTACCACACCTTATATTTAATGTCTCTGCTATACATAAACATTTATAGCATTAACTCTAAGAAAGCACTAATCAAAGGCTGAGGCATTGAGGAATACATTTTAGCTTAAATAACTCTATTTCTATCCCAAAGGCTAGCAGATCCCTTGTGGAGCTGTCCTGCTTGATCTTTAGAGAAAACTCAGTGCTAAAGGACCTCTTATAGAGTGGGTATGTGAAATTTTAAGCAGCAGCAACAGCGATTGGACGATGCTGGTATTACTACACCTTGCATTTGAGGCTTCAATATTTCAGAATAGTCTACATTTTACTTTCCTTCATCACTCTTTCAGCAAATGCTTATCAGGCTCACTAAAAACAGTCTGGGTAAAGATCAGAATTTTAACTACACAGAAGCAAATTCAACTTCAAAACAGATACGTGAACAATTCAGCAGAGTGTTTAATGATGCAATTTTTCTGAATATAAATGTGCTAAAAACACACTAACCACTCCTTAAAACACATGCTTAAAACAAAAACTGTTCCAAGTTCAAGATGTTCAAATGCCTACAAATCTAACACCTTAAATGTAAGCACTTAACAAAGGTAGAGCAAGTCTTGAGTTTTCCAAGTCTATCAAAAGCAGGGAGACAAGATAGAAGCAACTGTAAACTGCCTCAAAAATTTTTTTCACCGTAGTGAAAAAAAACCCCACCGAAACCCCAAATCCAAACTAGCTTGGTATTGGTAGGGGTTTTTTGGTAGGGGTTTGTGGTGTTTTGTGTTGGTTTTTTTGGTTTTTTGGGGGTT
>JANRGV010000001.1:87114669-87147689 GCA_024734035.1 Alethe castanea | reverse complement strand
TTGCAATGACTTTTATAATTAATATGTTTTTACTCAGTGCTTGTAGACAATGAGAATCTAGGCCTCTAAAGTTGTGGCAAAGCGTTCCAGAGGTAATAATTATTGGTTTTCCATGTGTTGGGTGGTTTGTCTTTTCACTCATCTATCTCATCACTGGAAATGAGGGTTTGTGGAAAGAGGAGCAGGTTAGTTAACATACACATCCATCTTAGGAGGCATTAAAACGAGTTCATGACAATGAGGGGAGAGAGAACAGCCTGTTTCATCTAACTAAAGAGAGACACATTTATTGAAAATGTGTAAGGATCCTCAAAATTAAACAACCCTGAAGTAGTGGAAAGTTTGCTGTACTTCAAAAGGTTTGATTGAAATTCGGATGCTCATGAAAACTAACTTCTACCTTCTAAATACCACAGCTTGTGCATGAAAATAAAATGTAAGCAGAGAAATTTCTTGGAAATATTTTACGCCTTCAACATGCTTTGACAGTTAAGCCATTTTAGGAACTGAAGATTCAAAAAGTTCTGATTCTCAGCGTTAATGGTACACATTTGTAGGTGTACAAAGGTGTTCTCCTGTTTCAGGCCTGTGTGCTGTGAACCTCTGTGATACCTTATGAGTTTAGCTATTAGTACACCTTTAAAGTAAACAGTGTATGTATGACCAAAAAAAGCCAGTGATTTCCAGGCCTACCCACTTTTCCAATGGATAGTAAGGACTGACCTGTGGATTGAGCATGAGATGAAGTGAGGGTCTGTTGTTTGGTTGGATTTTTTAGGAAAGATAGTGGGCAGATGGTCTTACTGCCTCATGAACATTCATCCAACCCCTGGGTTTAGTCAGAAAAAGGCAGCTCACTGATACAAAACATACTGTGCTGGTAGGTTACTGAGGAGGTGTTCAAACAAGGGCTCTCTTGCCAGGAGCAGTGTCAGGTTAAGAGACACCTGCAAGTGTGAATTGCCAGGGTGAGGAGCAGCAATCCTTACCTGGCCAGACTTGCTGAATTCAGTGGTGTGTGGGACCCTGAGACAAGTTCACTGCCAGGTTGGTGTGAAATACAGTGCACTCAGAAGTGGAGTGAAATTTGGGTCTAGGATTACTGTGCAGCAGAGAGAGGCACAAGTTACTGCGTTCATCTCCCCTTTAGCCTAAGACAAGTTTTTTTTATACAGTGCTGACTCAGCATCTTGTTTCAACAATTTACAACAAGGAGAACTTTCCTAATTAAACCCTTTGAATTTAGGGCTGCTGGTCAGAAACTTGAGATGTGAAGTAATTTGAATTCAAATGTTGATTATGGCTGTAGACAATTCACGTGTCATTGTCTGAACAGACAGTTTGTAGTACCTGGGATGGAGCATCCAAAAGAATGGAGCATTCATGGCCATCACTGAAACAGCATATTTGGTTGTGCTTAATGGATTTTGGAAAGAGGATTATGGGATTAGAGACTTGGAGGCTCTGAATTGTTATTGTACTCTATCACTGTCTTGTATAATCTTGAGAAGGTAATTTTGCCTTTGTCTCAATTATTCCATCTGTTAGGCAGGAGTACTGATTCTTACACTTGTAAGTACCATTTTTAGTTGATGTCTACAAACTATTACAGAGGTTTTTTTAAAAAAATCAGATTTTATAGCTTTCTTTAATTTGAATGACATGAGGAAGGTGACAATATCTGGGAGTGATGCATGTTTATTTTAGGTTTATTTACATGAACTGCAAAATGAGCAGGTGAAATAATGTCAGCCAGTAGCCTCATGGTTGATAGCTAGGGGTTCACATCCTTCATTATAGACCTTCTGAATGTTGTGCTACTTAAACAGCTGTTGGCAAAGGAGCAGGTATGCAACAACTACTTAAGTTACCCAGGCTAAAAATTTAGTGCTGGAATACTAAGAATACCAATCTATGTTAGTTCCTTAATTGTATATGTTTTCTTTTTTATTTCTCCCCCTGGAGGCTGAAAGGGAGTGGAATGATAAGGAGAGCGCAGCTAGAATGTAAAATGTTTTAGGGAGGAAAATGGTACCCAATAAGACAGGAAGAAGAATGCCTACACTGAAGACTGAAATAAGACTCAAGCTCAAATTGTGTTTTCAGCTTTTGGCTTCCTACTCCTTACATGTCTAGGTTACCCCCTCCAGAAAATCTTCATTCTTCTTTAAATCCCCACAGTAGAGTGGGAATGTGACACTTGATGTCTCCTGTGACTGTCTCCATTGTACAGTTATGAAAATCATTTGAAGTTGTGAGTGACTGAACTTGCTTAACTCCTCAGAACTGTTCTAGGGAATAAGATTGTCAGATTCCTGATACGCAACAGGTAGAGATGTATTTAGGTCAACTGGAGGATAAATCTTAGAGCTCATGTATATTAATGACTGTCAGACTTTGTCTGTGGTTGTGTGTGTGGGAATTACAGTATTGGTTGCTGAATTCAGGACAATAGCTGTTCAAAAATGACAGGTGAGGGAGAAGTCTTTAGGAAGTATAGTACCGAGAAGCTGTGTCTGCTCGGATGGAGGCAGCACACCCTGAGGTTAGCTGACTGGCAGGTGACTGCTCCAGATTCTGACAGCACCACAGTCAGTTTCCTGCACTCAGTTAGAATAACAGCTGTTTTTGAGTAATGTAGACACCATATTGTTCTTCCAATTATTCTATTATACTATCCACAAAAGAAAAAGAAAAAGTACAAGAGAGAGTCCTATTTCAGAGCAATTACAATTGGAATTTTTTCTTTATTTGTAGAGATGAAGTAGGTAAAATTTAAAAAATATAAATAAAACTGTAAAACAAAAATGTAAATATTCTTAATGATAAAGAAAATGAGAAGCCAGTCTGCTTTCTCCTTTTTGTTTAACAGTGCAAACAGACACAACATCCTACTGCAGGCACTGTTCAGAGTATCTTCTGTGCAACACCAAGGTCCTTCTGTGGTTTCAGTGAGCTCCATGGAGCTGACACTAAAGCTGATTTATGTTTATCTGCATCATCACCATATTGCAAAGTCTTGAATCTGCAAGGGTGGACACACCTTGATACACACTGCTGAAAACTATTGGATTAGTTTTAAAACAGAAGTTAAGGATAATGTAATCCCATTCATTATAATAAAACTGATTCTACATTTAAATACACACATTCTTTCTATTACAGCTCGCCAGATTATTAATTTGTTGCTTGGAATCTGTGCTAGGTAGTTCCAGAGGCTGAGAAGGGGCTGGATTCTTTCCAGCTAGCTGGGACAGTTTACCTTACCACACTTATGAAGGGACATACCCTCACCTGTCCTGTCTCCTCTGCTTTCCAGGACTGAATTTATCTTCCTGTAGGAATAGGTGAGCTGCCCATGAAGCTGTTATTGAACTGTCACACTTTACAGCCCAGTTTATTTAGGTAAGTGGTGGTGTTTTACTTCTATACCTCTGGGAGATAAACTGCAGCAGTTTCGTTATTGCTCCGTATCCCACTCATAGTGGAGGCAGCAATCTTTATAAGAGCTTCATCACAGTGAAGACACTGAACCTGATCTAAAAATGATGAAAGTTGGTACAGAGAGAATATTGGCACCCAAGATGAAGCTGTCACTTGCTGGAGTTATCCACCTGCCTCCAGGAATGAAAAATTCGCCATTTTATCTAGAAGTTTGTGCATCAATCTTTGAAATCTGTTGTCTGTAAATATGAATAAAGTGTTGAAAACAAGCAGTATTTTTCAAGAAGCCACCTGTGCTTATGTGCCACATTATGCAAAAAGAAATAAAAAGTGAACTTTGGGTAGTCATTTGATCTAAAAATAGACTGATTCCGTTTAGTGGTTGAAAGTAAGCAAAAGAACAGGCAAGGAATAGTGGCTAAATGAGGAAAAGACTCAAGCAAGCAGTCCCAGAGTCTATAGAGTTTTAAAAGGGACTCATACTAGAAGGCTAATATTAATAAAAGCAGTGACTGGGATATCTAAGATAGGTCACTTTCATAAGATCTTGAGGCTTTAGATAACAACTTTTACATCTACGTTTTGTGCCAAGGACTTTGGTTTTGCTTTGATCGCTCATCTAGCTGTTAAATAACAAGTTGGTTTTATGTCATCTGGTCATTCATCCTGATCACCAATTGCATAGTTACAGAAAAAAGAACTTATCTGATGTATTTAAATGAATGAAAATACAGTAAATATGAAATGCTAGCCTGGGACTTGATCTATAGGCTTAAGAATTCTGTTCTACCAGAGGTAGGACGTGAAACCTAAAACACGGCTGCAGCCAGAGACCACAGCTCTGGAGTTGCATAGATGAGTAGTGGATAGATGAGCAGGGCAGTCACACAGCTGTGATTATCTTACAAAATAGCATCACCTCACTGCTAAAAGGGTGAGCTTGTTTGCTTTAATTTGCAGTTACCAAATTTTGTTAAGCCTTTCCTTCTTAGATTCCTGTATTTTTTCCTTCAAAAGGCAGTCACTAAATTTGAGTCACTCTTTTAATCTTTTGTTAAAATAGTCAGATTAATCATCCTTCTAAGTATAAAATATTTTGTCTAACATTTGGCTATTTCTGTTAGCTGTACCCTCCTCTCATTTCTTTTTAAAAATATGGACACAGGAGCTACAGGTAGAATTTACTTTAGTGATGCTACACACTGAGGTTAAAATGCTCCTGGATTTTGTTCTCAGTAATCTTCTGCTTCCTTCATTTGAAGATTGCTATGGATTTCTGTAAAGAATTTGTTTGTTGTCAGTTTTTTATGACCTGTAAAGGATTTATATTGCTTAACACTTCCCCTCTGCTTAACACAGCCCTCTCTTCTGCAGGTGTAGCCGTAATGTCTGATTTCTAGATGTTTGACTTTGGTCAAAAAATGAAAATTATTTCAATATATTAAACAGCACAAAATTGTACCCATTGCTCCTTTGCTAATTTTTTTAACCTGAACTTCTGAGTGTTTGATCTATGTAACACCCAAATCACTCATTTAAAAAAAAAAACAAAACAGGGTATCTATCACTGTCTTAATATTTCTGAAACCACAGTGAAAGACATTCAGATTTCATGGTGGTTCCTATTTGCAATTGTATTTTGCCATGTTACTCAGGCAGTTGTGAATTCATATATGTATGCTAGGATTTATTTTTTTTAGTTTTGAAACATAAGGCATATCATGAGTCAGTTTGAACCACTTTGGTTTTGCTCCTGCATCTTGTTCGCTTGATCATCTGCCTTGCATCCATGACAGAGTTTCCAGGATGCTTTCTTCAGACAAAACCCAGACTCAGAAACAGTTCAGTGTCTAGACTAGCATAGCTATCTTAGCACTAAGACTAGTGTCATAGTCTTCTATTCAGTGTGGCTGTTTCCTTCAGCCCATCCCAGGTCTCCAGTCCTACTCCAGCTGGCCTTGATGTCTCACAATACTTCATACCGTGGCCTTCTGCACACAGCATACATTCTCAGCATTATCCAACAAAAGCACAGACATGGAAGGCTGCAAGTCACCCATCTCATTGTATTGGGCGCCTTGAAAAATGCTGGGTTTTAAAGAACTTGAGATTTATAATGTGTAATATTCAAATAATGGTCAGAAGGAAAAACAGGCAAGGAAAGGCAAAAAGGATTTTTATGGAAGATCCTTTCTGGTGAGTTTCAGGTGCATCCCTTGATACTGCTTGAAAAAGTGAAGGGCAAAACTAAGTGAATCTGACATTAAGGCTCACAGGGAGAGGTGGTGTAGTTGTGTGCCAGGTGTGAATCAGACAACGTCTCTGTGTGCCATCAGCAGAAGGGCAGAGAGCTGTGATGGCAGGGACACAAGGTAGAGACCATTGATGCTAAGGCCTTTGAAACATTCATCATTTAGGGTCTCCTTAACCATGACATAGCTGTATTCTCTCCAGGCCTGGAAAGGTGCTGCCTCTGAGGAGTATGGTCACAGTCAGCTCTAGGACTCTTTTGTGATCAATGGAAAAAGTTGTGAAGGCAATGGATAAACTCCAACTCCCTGCTATGCTGGCAACTACTTAAATAAATACATTAAATTCTTCATTGAATTTTAAGTGTCTTTTGCTAAAATGACTCTTCAAACAGTCTAGAACTTTCCTCCTCTTCCTAATCTTCTAACTCCAGCTCAACATTTATTCACAACTTGTTTATACTTATACCAACATTATCTTTTCTGTTAAACAGCACTTCTGTTTCTGGAGAATTTACCTGCTTGATATTTATTTCTGGGTAGCTCCCGTGTCATTTCTCAAATCTTTATATTCCTAAGCTAAACAAGTTCTTTTAGTCTTTTCTCATGAAGCAGACTTTCTGATCCTCTCATCATCCTAATAATATTTTCATGTAATGTTTGAATTTGTGAGATAGACCTTGTAAGAAAGGTAATATGTTTTATGAGATCACTGATATTGTTAGAAAAAAATAAGAGAGGTTTTACGTAGACAAGTCATTCTCACATAAGCCAAAGCTTACCAGCTTTTTTCCCTACTGTCTCAATTGTCTTTTAAAAGATATTGCCTCTGCCTGTAAGCATTCCCTCTCATACATTCTTGGACATTACTGGCTACACCATACACCTTTTGAGGTAATATTTCCTGATATATTTTTCATAATTCTGTCCTCTCAAATATTTTTGTGTTTGCCAGTATGGCAGATGAATGTCTACCTCATGTTTCTTGGAAACGTGCATCACCCTATATATTTCCGGAGTCCCTTTGAACAGCTCACTGGCCATCTGAGTGACTTCAAGGAGTAAGATGCCATGGATATTTCCTTCTCAGATTTCCTCCCAGAAGAGGGAATAAGGTGGGAGCTGGCATATGTGAAACCTGTCCAGTGATTCATGCTTGTGCAAAACAGCTGATCTAAAGGTTTGGAGAGTCCCTCAAGGACACACAAGCTGCATTTGTAATTCAGTTTTGAGTGAAGAGGATTTCCTTCCCAAAAATCTTATTCTGAGCTCCAAATAATAGATGATTCTGCCAAAATTATATAAATATTAGATGTCTTATAAAGATAAATGGTATGCTTTGTAGGATATCAAGTGTATTCTTCTCAGTCTATTTTTAGCAATCTCTTAAGAAATTTTGTGCAGGTTTGTGTATGTGAAGGTTTGACTGGACTCACCAATCTTCCTCTTTTTTTAATAAACCAGCATAAAGTAGAATTTATTTACATAATGCAATGATCCATGAAGGTTACCATAACATCAAGGGACCATATTAACCGGTTGAATGGAATTCATTAGAAATTAACTACCACTTAAATTAATTTTCCCACATTCACAAGGCTGTAATGGTGGAAAAAGGAACCGTCCATCAGTGTGTACTGACAGGAGAGCTGTCACTGCTTTTATTTATAGGTGAATACATTAACCCATGAAGCAGCCTTTTCAGACAAAATCTTAAGCTTCTGTTCAAATAAGCTGCTTCTGAAGACTTTTAATAAGTATCCCAGCCTCAGTTAAACAGGAACACATACTGCTTAATGCTTTTGCCACTGGCTATATATATTGCAGCTTTTTCATAAGCACAACAGAAAAATTTGCTCCTAAAAAATACAAAGTTCACACAGTATGTAATGTATTTTCAATGGGTAATATTATTGATTAGATCCAGATTTAGTGATATTGTGTTATCAGTATTGATAAAACTATAGAAACAAAAGATCATCCATTGGTTCTTCATTTTTTGTAGTTCATTACCTGGTTTGAATTTTTTAACTCTCTTACAAGTCATTATATATACAGGTCTTCAAACTGTAGGATGAAAGCAAATGAGAGTTTTACCCATCTGGGATCTAAATATATTTTGGGCAGATTTACTGTAGTGTATTGTGGTAGTCATTTACATAAGCTGTGGTGGGAAAAGGCTTTGTGTAACCTGTTAGATGACCATAGTTGTCACAAAACAATACAGCATAAGAGGTGGGTGTCTTTTATATATGTAAGCATCATAGCTGAAATGATCTCAGGACAACCTCCTGTACAGTTTCATCCAAATAATTTTTTAATGTGTAATTATAGCTCAGCACTAAAAGCTAGCCCTTACCAATCAACATTTTGTATTTTAACAGTGTGAGTTCAGTAAGAAAGGATTGTTAGCTTTCAAAAAACACCCCCTTATGTAACCCTGTAAAACAACTAAAAAAAATGAGTTTTACATCATTCTCTCTTGGGTGCAACATTATGTAATAAACAATTGTGAACATCATCAGATGAGCCTGTGTGCCAGCAGTGGTGCTGACTGAAATGTTGCAGTCTCACTGCTGTCCAGAAAGAGACAATACAGAGGTTACAGTGAACCTCACAGCATTCTGAACACTTTCTCGTAAGCAGTGTCAAAGGAAGTTTCAACACACAGTTTCTCATATGGGGAATTTGTAGGACAAGGGGCCTTTCCAGTTATTTCTGTGAATTTATTGCTGTGTTCAGACACTTGACAGGCATAGCAAATATACGAGCTTTTTCTGGGTTATCCACTAGTCCCTCAAAGGGAACTAAAGGCTGTCCTGATACTCCAGTGATAAAATTGCATGCTCTTACTTTTTATGTCATCCCCTCTGAACAGATTCTTTTCAACAGCTTCTCAGAGGTATCGGGATGTTACACACTTAGGGCTAAAAATATAAACTCTGTAAGCAAAGAGAAAATATTTTACAAGCTTAGCCCTCTGATAGTGTATGTAGTTTTCCATTCCCATTATTTGAATATGGCTATATTATGCTATTCAGCTATGCTGAATTAAAATCTCAGTGTCAGTATTACCAAAAGAGTCCATGGTTGCAGTTAGGTCAGTCTCAGACTGTTGTCACTCAAAAAAAAAAAAATTGTGTTCACTTTTTTGTAGTTATACTTTAACTTGCTAACCTGAAAATCTGGAAGTACTTCTACCAATGTCTTGCTATGCTATTTGTTTACAGTACAAATAAGTGATTCTCAGATGTTCCCATGGCAGCCTAAGGAGAGTTGGTAGCTTGCAGCAGACTAGCCACTCTCTTTCAAAAGCAGCAACTGTCACCAGTACAAATTATGATTTATTTATTATGTAATGGATTTAGAGCATTTAAAATTCTTACAAACACTGTTTTGTCTAATTCTTCCACATTTTATGTGGTACTGCTTTTTAGTTTGTCTGATTTGTACACACTAATGTACACACATAATGGATAATGGGAATGAGTCAGACTAACTAGAAAATCATGCCATTTTACTTAGTTCTCATTGGGGACTGCAGTTAGTTTGGTTAATTGATACAATATTGACTAGGTAATGACTCTCACTTCTGTCAACATTTTTACATTTGTTAAATTCCCCTGCCTGATTCTGCTTTTCTGCTTTATTTCCTTTTAAAATTTAAACATCTTAAAAAAGGCTCTTCTCAATTAATGCATTTCATGATTGAGGAACACTGAAATTAACTTTTAGCCAATTAAATTTTTACGAGTATTTGCTATTGTCGACAGTAGTAAAAACTTCTGTTTCAGCCACATCAATAATTAATTTAGAAGCACATGCCTGAAATACTTCCCCACATACAAAGGAGTTGTTATTCTCCCACAGCTTCCCTCACAGTCATCCTGGTGACTCCCTTGGCACTAGTACGCCATTATTTTGTTGGCAGCATTTTGATTTCTGCATGGTTATGATTAACCTGTACAATGTGTTCCTCTTAATGCAAAGCTGTTTTCTTATCCTTCAATTCTACAAACTGGAAAAAGCATATAGCCGCAGGCCACACGGAATAATACCAGTGTCAAGCTTTAAAAAACATATTTGTTTTGTGTCCTCTAAGGACAAATGATAGACATGTAAAAATGTTTTCTCTGTTTTTCTTTCATGGAATACTTACTTTAGAATTAACTTCTGTCACAGAAAACATAATTTGAAGCATCTACTTTGTATTATTTCTGAGCATTTCTGCTATAAAGAGGGAAAATAGTACATTGTGTATGACATGTGTGATTACAAGGTTATAGAAACTCTTTATGTTTCTCTAGTTGTTGTGGTTTCCCCTTAAGAAAGCTTGTCACTGGAAACATAAGAGTGTCCTTCCTTCAAAAGAGGCAAGTATGTAGTACTATTAAGCAGTGTAATTAATGTAATTTTTAAATGCTTTACAATACTTTAAATTCTTACCCCTCTGAAGCACTCAGTTTTCCTCATGCAATCCAGTCATGCATCTGTTTTGAAACAGGTCAGAGTAGAAAAGATATTTTTATGATACATTCTTAACCGTTCTGTTGATTACATGTGCTGTAACCCATTTCTTCATAAATGCATTCTGTCTTTAATTTTTCCCTCTTCAAGTTATAATCACCCCAGTTTATTCATAAAGATTGTTCTTTTACATACTTTCTCTGTCTTACCTATTTGTTAATTCTGTTTCTCTGTGATATCAAGCATACTTCATTTCATGCTTCATCGTCCAGGTTTTAGTTTCAGCTCCAGTATATTAAATGTTCCCACCCTTTTGCTCCATATTTTATAGTCAACAGTACAGAAGCGTTAAAAGCCTTTCTTGAGCGAAGAGATAGATGAGTCTTAATGTGGAATTCTCTTTCTTCAGAAACTTGATTTACCCCAAATCTTATGACTCCACAGTCAAGAAAAATAAAACTCGTTCAAGGCAGAAAATATCTCAGCAACACATTTCTGAAGTTAAAATAGCAGAAATTTTCTCTTTTCTCCTTATTTCTTTCGTGTTGAAATAAAGAACCTATATATATATATTTTTAGAACACTTTAGCTATATGATTTTTTGGCGAAGTCTACACATTATTAGGTATTTTATGGATCCGTGGTTTTGATAAAAAAATGTGTTACTTTATAAGATTGAATACTACTTTTTCTTTTAAATCCTTAATTTTCTGGCTCAGTTGACATAGTGAACGTGATCATAGAAAAAGATTTCCATGACTGAGGAATTTCTGATAATAAAAGTGAGGCATGTTGAAAAGATCTCTTAGAATCACAGGATCACAGACATGGTCAGGTTGGAAGTGACCACAGTGGGTCATCTGGTCCAACCTCCCTGCTCCAACAAGGTCATCCTAAAGCACACAGGATTGTGTCCAGATGGTTCTTGAGTATCTACAGTAAAGGGGACTCCACGCCCTCTCAAGTCAACCTGTTCCAGTGCTCAGTCACCCTCACAGTGAAGAGTATTCTGCCCATTTTATTGCTTGACACCACCAAGAGCCTGGCTCCATCCTCTTGACACTCTCTCTTCAGATACTTGTAGACATCAGTGAGGTCCCCTCTCTGTTGTCTTTTCTTGAGGCTGAGCAGGCCACCTTCCCTCAGCCTTTCCTCATAAGAGAGATGCTTCAGTCCCTTAATCATCTTTGTTGCCCCGCTTTATTGCTTCACTCCAGGAGCTCTGTGCGTCTCTTGTCCTGAGTAGCCCAGAACTGGACACAGCACTCCAGATGCACCTCACCAGGGCTGAGTTGAGGGGCAGGATGACTTCATTTGATCTGGGGGCAGTGTTAATTATTCCTAATGCTCCCCAGGATCTCACTGTCCTTCTTGGCCCCAAGGGCCCACTGCTGGTTCATGGTCAGCTTGTTGTCCACCAAAACTCCCAGGACCTTCTCCACAGAGCTGCTCTCCAGCAGCTCAGCCCCCTGCCTGTACTGGTGTCTGGGGTTTTTCCTCCCTGGGTGCAGGACCCTGCACTTGCCTTTGTTGAATTTCAGAAGGTTCCTCTCTGCCCATTTCTCCATCCTGTCGAGGTCCCTCTGAAGGGCTGCACAGCGCATTGGGGTATTGGCCCCTCCTCACAGCTTTTTTTTTTTTCAGAACTTCATAAAGGTTTATCCCTATTTCATATCTGATATTCAGAGAAAATGTCTCAGTGGATTGTTTTTGAGCAAGTTTCCTAATATTTGTTCTCAGTGAAATCTTCCTTTAAATATAAAACTTTGGTGAGGGTGAGGTGGGAGTGTTAGAAGGTTTTAATGTGAATTCTATTTACAAAATCATCCATAGCATGAGTGATTTGGAGGAAAGTAGAAAGGATTTTCCAAAAATGCTTTTGATAGAGAAATTTAAACAAGTTGCACAGATCCCTACAGTTTCTTATTAACTGCCTTTTGATCACCATGAATGAAAGTATCTGTAACATACTGCTATTTTTGCTGTGTACAGCAGAGGACACTCTGGCATTATATAGAACTGGCCAGTGAAGTAAAATTAAGACAGAGCTAGCAAACATGGATGTACCCATTAGAAAAATGACATATGGATGATAATCTAGTAACCAACACCCAAATAGCATTTCTTGGAGTCATATATATTCTGATGTTAGCAGGAGAAACTTTTGAGTAACTATAGAAAAAGAACGATTTCTCTCACAACCTAGACTAGAAAGTATGCAGCAACAAACACTAAAATTTACATGGTAAATCCAATTAAAAAAAGGAAAAAAAGAAGGAAATTGGTAGAGAATTTTACTAATGTTTGTAAAAATGTTTATTACTCCTTCCTCTGCGTCTTCCACCCTAGATTATCAGAACATTTTACAAAAAAAAATAAATCCTCTGAGATTGGTATTTTTTTGGTAAATAAATATATTTGAATACCAAGAGATTTATCTTCTGTGTTATATACTGTATAATAAACCACACTGCAAAATAGAGATTTCACTTTTCCCACAAATTTTTATAACACATTTTAAATTTGTAATAGTGTTTACATCAGTAACCTAATTTAAAAGCTATGCTTTATCCAGTCAGTGAATAGAAATTTGCCACGAGAATTCCTCAAAGCAGAGTGACTCTCAGACAGGAAACATGCACAATGGAAGGTTCATTTGTTGCAGAGCTTGGAAAACCTCAGCTTTCATTCAGAAACAAGTCATACATTATTCACCTGCCTTTAAAATTTCACTCACACCCACAGAGGCAGAGCTGTCAACAGAGGGGGAGTTTTCTTCCGCCCATTCCTGTGTTCAAATTGTAATAGCATCTTCCCCCTGAATTCCTAAGAACAAAGTTCTATACTGCTTTCCCTCTGTCTGGGTAGTCCGCTCTGGGAGAAAGGAGCCACATGCAGGTGTAAGACAATAACTGTGAATAAATTACTTGCTTGATATTTTTGTAGAACATGTTACTGGGATGCTCTAGGTAGTTCAAATATGTAATTACAGTCACCAAGCCGCTGTATGGCACTCTTACTTTATGTGTAGGTTGTAGTTTTTCTGCTTCTTATCCTTAGTAATATTCTGTGCTTCATTGGAGTTTTCTAGGAACCCTTATTCTTCACTGCTACATAGAGCAGTAAAAAAATCTGTGTATATACTGGTTTCCTAAACATTGCTCATCAGCTATATGGGATTTGTGTTAAAACCAGCTCTTGCACCAAAACAGATCAGATCTTTCTCTGTAGGAGTCTGGCCTTTTCTCATTTTAAACTTTGTTTTGTATCTCTTTCTCAAATAGTCTCACCCAGAAGATGCAATAATATTAAAGGAAAAATGAGATTTCTCTAGTCATGTTTCCTGTCTGAGAATATATATTAGTTAGCACACCAATCACTACCTAGATCTCAAAAATACAACACTACCAGAGCAGTTCTTTTCTAATCTTTCAAATGTCTGGTCCATCAAATGCAACCGTTTCAGAAGTTTCCTACTTGAAAATATTTTTCCATCTTTCACGATATGTCTGTGCATCTCACAGCCCAATTAATAAATGATCTTACTTCCTTACCCCAATAAGAACATGAAAAGTGGAGATTGCAGAAACTAGACCCTGAAGTACAGTTGTAAAGTGATTCTTGACTGAGTGATAGTAATTTATCTGGGTAATTTATTCAGAAACACTAAGCCCCACCTTTTTACCTGAATAATAAGAGGACATATCCCTGACAGAAATTATAAGTAAATACAGCAATTTATTAAAAAAAAAAAAAACAAAAAAAAACCAGAACCATCCAAAACTGAATATTGAGGAGCCCTGCAAGAGAACAAAAGAAACCTTAAATGAAAGGAGGAAGCCCTCTGAAGTAACTTAAAGGAGCTGGCTACTGGAGCCAAAAACCTCAAGGTGATTAATCGTATTTTTACATGAGTTCCTGCCACTAAGCACTTCTCCTTTTAATGTAATTCATTAAAGACAGAAATTATTTGCTACTTAGAAGATTAACAAAAACCACTCTCTTATATATGTATATGTGATCCAGCGAAGCATTCCCATATATTGTGGTGAAAGATAGATTGAACAATCTAAAAAAATATGTCCAGCATTTCTGTGATTTCTTTGGCCCTCTGTGGAAATATAAAAATGTTTGTGGAAAGCCTTCCTTTTTCCCTAAGTCAGGCATTCAGCCAAACAGTTGTGTACATCCGGCTTCTTCATCATTACGCTATTAAGTGAAGTCATACTATGTAAACATCCACTGTGATTAATATATGGATGCAATCAAGTTCCAGTTTTTTGTAGTAGGGAGTGCTGTAACCAAGCAGGAAAGCCCTCCAGGGTATGTATTAACTCAGGTGTGCAGAAAGGCACAAAACATTAGACTGAGTAATTTTAAACGTCTGAACAATATATTAATGGATCATTAATGTGTGCCCTAGAGTGCATATAGCTCTTAGTCACAGCATAAAAGTAAAAAAGCACATTCTTGACAATAAATAATGTTATCTTTCAAGGAAAACACTGCAATATATTGGCATACTGTGTGAAAAACCAACTTGAAATTACCAAAAAAAAAAAAAAAAAGCAAATTTAAATTTGACTTTAAATCATAGGAGATGGCTGATTAACCTTTGTATTCCAGTAGAGGACCTGATATTCCAGAAGCCACTTAGCTGTAGGAAGCAGACACTGTGTTTTGTTACTGTGTACTCAGCTCATGGTGGTGGAGGTGGTTGCTACCAGCATACTGAGCTGCACTACCACAAGCACAGCCAGAGGGCTGAGGAAAGCACTTATTCGCCTTTGCTCCACATTCATTCAACCACATCTGGAGTACTGCATTCGGTTTTGGCCTCCCCTAGTATTGGAAAAATATTTATAAACTTGAGGAAGTTCAGCTGAAGGCCACCAAGATGGTCAGATGGTTGGAACACAGAAACCAGATGGGGTGACAGTGGAAATTTGGCTTGTTTTAACATGGAAAAGTGAAGGCTTTGGTGCAACCTTATGGCAGCTTTCCAGTACCTACAAGGAGGTAAACTGAGAAAATGGAGTGATTCATGGACATGCATGATAAGAGGCTGACAATGGTGAGAAACTGAAATGGAAGTTCCAACTAGATAGAAGGAAGAAGTTCTTTCACCACAGAGGCAGTCAGAAAATGGAACAGGTTGCCTAGAACAGTTTTGCATCCTTGAGTATTTTCAACACTAGACTGGATAAAATTCTTACGCTATGGTCCGATCAAGTGGTGGTACCTGCTTTGAGCAGGGGGATGGTGCAGTAATGCTCCAGATTATGTCTGTAAACTACATTATTCACATTTGTGACATACTTGTATAGCTTTGTTTGTATTTGAACATGTTCAAGTTCAAGCTTGATGGGCTTCCATCAGTTGGATCCACATAGTGCAATAGGCTGTGCAGCTGCACAACATTACTGTCCTTTCATGCAGAGCCTAACCACAGGTTAACTTGCATGTCAGTGCACCCTTTAGTACAGAGGGTGCTTGTTGTCTTCTGGAATGTGCTTATCCTCAAACTCCTACTGCTCAGTGAGCAAGCAGAGTAAGATGGAAAGGTCTGCCATTAGAATTGTTACTACATAGCCATTAGCTGTTATCTTCTATATCCCAGACATCAGTTATGTCATCGAAAACATCAATTACTTAAGTAGTTTTCTCAAATGCACGGGTATCCAGATATAAAAGCCATGTATTTTTTCATGCATACTTTGTCTTTTCTCTTTCTTAAACTGAAAAGACACCTGAGTATTGCCAGATTGCTAATGTCTGTTACCAATGGAGGTTTAGTTGTTCACCCTAAAACTGTATTTTTGAGCCCAGCTTTAGAGGAAAGAACAATAATTGAAGTGACTTTATGAAGAAAGAAAGATTGTACAAGCAGTAGGAACTCTTACTTTACTCTTGCAACACCTTCAGGAACATGACTCAAACACAGTAATTTTTCCAGTCACTATTAATGACATGGTACTTGGTCTCTGTGCCATTGTCTTGCCATATCTGACTCAAAACCAAGTCAGAGAAGGAAAGTAGCTGTATGCAGGAGTCAGCTGTAAATGCTGTGGAAAGTCCATGTTTCTTCAGACATCTGTGGTTCATAAAGTGGTGACCAGACGTGCTGTCATTGTCTGGTAGTGGTCCAAGGCCACCATATGCTCTTTTGCTAGTGGCTCTCTTAACCTGTCACATCTGGCACTGCTGCCTAATTAGAGTAAAAGCCCCTTATTTCTATGGAAGTGGGATTCTTATTTCACTTGGCAAATGGGGAGCAGGGGACAGGAAAGTTTGGAAGGTGGACAAGTGTGCTGTAGGTGAGATTACTGTAGCAGTGCTGGGAAAATGTGGCTGCCCACAGTCATTGTCTGATGTTTCCCCCCTTACAGCTGTCACAAACCTACAGCTGTAAGCTGTGTCACATACCTACAACTTTTTGTCCCCAAAAAGCATAATTTTCAAATGAACATGTTTGTGAGATGCTTGCTGTTGTCTCAGAAAGAATCTGATCTTTTCCTGTGCAGTCCTCCAGCACTCAGTGATCATGTGTTTTAACATGAGCTGGGCATAGTGTGAGGGAAGGGAGGTTCTTGGCCTTCCCAGTACTCTGGTGTCCTCAGAGTACTGTAAGCAGGGCAGGTCTCACCAGACCTGACTCAAGTGCATCTCTACTGCCTGTGAGCATAGGACTAATATGTGAGTGAGTTGCTTCCCCAAGTTCAAGGTTCCCACCAGAGGAGTCAGATGGTATCACCCCAGAGCTTTTCTGAGTGCACATTAATACTTTCGTGGACGCTCAGGGAATCAGTCCTCAATGAAAAGCCAATGATGTAGCCAGACAGCACATACATAGACATGGCAAAATGTCTGATATGTTATAGCATCACTGCCTTTCACTGAGAGGTTGCAAGCTCTGTGTCCCTTATTGAAGCACAGATTTAATGCACATATTTTTATTGTCAAAGTTTATTTGTTTGAGTTTATGCTATGCAGAGCTTTGGAATTACCAAGCCCTGTAGTGTTGTAAGTGCAATCAGATGCATTTTTTTTCCAAGTTGCAGTGTTAATGTAGCTACTGATATTTTTCTTGGAAACTAGGTGTCACTAGTGGTTTAGAAATAGCAGATACAGTTTCATTCCTATGTGTTTCTTTTTCCTGCAACTCATTTATAACCTCTCAGCCTCTTCCTCTGCAACTCCAAAAGAGCATGGAGCTGCCTTCTTTGTAACTGAAGAGTGAAATTAGATCCTTTTGTAGCCTTCTTCTCATCGGGAGGAAGAAAGACATGTCACTTGTCTCTGTATCTCACCTTAATCATCCTGATGTACCTTTGTAAAACTCACACAGTTTTTTCCTTTTCTCTTGCTGCTGTGGGACCCAGTGTCAGACTCTTCTCTAGGCATGATCTCACAAGTGCCAAGCAGAGGGCCCTGCCCTTGGCCTGGCCATGGTGCATTAATCCAGCCAAGTATGGGATGTTCTTCCATTCTCACTATTCATGCCTGTTCCACTGTCTGTGTCTAGGACTCGAAAAGTCCTGTCCTGCAGAGCTCCTCAGCCAGCACTCCACAGCCCCAGCAGTTCTCAACACCTGCATTGCAGAGTCCCAGGACTTTTGTCTCTAGAGATTTTTGATATTTCTGTCATCCAAATGGCTGCCCTGCCCACCAGTGCGTGGAGTGCTTTCCCCCACCTTGCTGTCCAGCCACCACTCTGCTGTTAACTGCAAACTTGCTAGGGGTATGTGCTGTCTCCTTGACCAGGTCATTCACAGGATTTAACCATATTGATCCTGGTATTGACCTCAGGTACATCCAGTGTGGGACAGCCAGCGACTGAACATCAGTTGAATTTTGTACCATTGACCACAAAATTCCGTTTTTCATCACCCAGCAGCCAGCTTCTCTAGTCCTATATCTCACTGACTCCCTAGAAAGATACTTTGGGATGCTGTGTGCTAGGACTTCATGTTCCTGGATGCATTTTCCAGGAGTATTTGCTCCCTAAACTTCCTGGACACTGAGAATAGGCTGGCTAGCAGGTAGCTCGTGGTTTTCCCATTCTTACCAGTCTTGTGGGGATACTTATTCCTATCCTCACATGGTAATCACAGCCAAAAATTTTTGACAAATATCACATGCTAAACCACTACTATCTGTGAGTAAGGAATCCAGCAGAGGCACCTCCAGTGCTTGATACATCCAGAAGCTGTATTAAAGAATTGCATCTAAATTCCATAAGTTTCCTGAATTCTTGCACCCTACTGTGTTGATCTTACAGCAGATACCCAAAAATAACAGTACTCTACAGTGCTGAAAACAAGAAGTGTGATACAATACATTCTTATTTTCAAGATACGTTATCAAAGATTGCTTGAAAATCAGAGTGGAAGAAATCCAAGACCTTCATAGTCTTTTTAAGTAAGGACCTTGTTATGTAACCATTATGTACTAAATTCCCTCACTAAGTTTCACCGTATAGGTAGAAATGAATTTATTTAACACTACTCAAAGAAAATGTACAGATTCAGTAAGGTATTCATAACAATGCTATGGTCTGGAGAATTCTTCTGTATGATCACAGGATGAGTGCATATGCATGATTCACAGTGTAAAGACACATACAAGCTGTTTATCTTTGCAGAAAGGAACTCTACTGCTATGAAATGCCTGAAGTAAATATCTCTGCCTCACAATGACTTCTGCTGCCACCCGGCCATAGTAATACACTGTGGCTCAGGCAGAAAATGGCAGAAAGATAATCTCCAAGGGAAACTTTATATCAGTGATGCAAATTTAGCAATTAAGCAATTCCTGACATTTTCAGCTTGCATACAATGATGATACTAATCATCAATGTTCAGAACTAATCATCCTCCTGTGTCTGTTCAAGGCTCAGATTAAAAAAAAAAAATGTAAAAAGCATATATAAATAATGTAGAAGCAATTCTTCATTGTATAGTTCTTGGATTCTGCATCAGTATCTTCACTCGGATCTATTCAGTTGTGATCGAAGTCACTGTTGTTTCGTGCATAAATGAATAAAATGACTCAACTGTGACCAAGGAATTGCCTAAAGCATTTTAAGAAAGAAGGATGAAGTATGTTTGAAGACAGTCCTCATGGCACAGGTAGATGAGGTTTCCTGCAAATACATATTCTAATAATATGAAACTGTCACTGTGCAGCTAGGAAGCGGTGAAATAATACAGCAACACAACTCCTCTTCCAAGCAGCAAGAAGGAGAGATTTATTGAAAAGCCATGGCATATATATAAAGGAGATCGCGAAAAACAAAGTAGAAAATACACGTTGGTCAAAGAAGGCAACACCTCTTTCAAAACATGCTCTCTGCAAAATATCACGAGACACTCACACGACTCGGTGGTCAACACCAGGTGTCTATCTGTGTTTACTTTCTACCTTTCCTTGTTTTGTCTCTGAGAAAGATTTCCAGCCTGGGAAAGATCCTGGCTGGAGCTAAGAAAAGTCAGCAATCTGGGAAAAAACCCAATTAGGTTCCTCACGAGCCTTCAGCAGTGTCCACACTTGACCTTTCTGTTGTTATTTAATTTTTGCACCAAGATTAAATTATTTTTAGGATTGTGATGTCTGAGACTCTGCTATGGGAAAACTCGGGTCGAGCCAGTAAGGAATCTTGGTCTCAATGTGTGAGTTTGATGTGTGTAGCTGCAAAGTGACTTTTGTCCTAGCTCAGGTGGTGTAAATGTGACTCTCAGAGTATCTGCTGGGTGGTCAGACAGGAAAGTTTCCTTAAGATAAATGTCACTATAGAAAATAGGATATATATTCTTTCTGCTCATAGTCTGTCTTGTAGTTTTGCTGGGTAAAGAAAGGATTCATCAGAAGCAAACAAGAAGAAATTAAATTTTTCAGTGGGTTGGATGCTATCAAGGCATACCTAATTTTCATTCAGACATTTTGTATAAATCTACATGCTATAGCCTTTAATAGCAGAGCTTCATGCTCAGTATGGCAAACTTAAGTCTACATTAGTTCATGTTTTAGAAAGCAGCATTCATTGGGCATTTTCAGGCATTACATTCTTAATAGTAGGAAAAGCAAGTGCTAAAATAATAAGAAAATACTATGTATTTTACTTTAGAAATGTGTCATTATGTAATACATTTACTACATATGCCCAGAAGGAAATTTAAGTTCATCTGTCAGGGCTATTTCTATTGAAGGTAAAGTATCAAGCTTATGTCTAACAGCTTTCCTTGCAGATCAGTTATGGACCATTGCCTTACACTGACCTCTGCTTGATCTAATAATTTTTACCTGAAGGAAGAAAAGGGGATATAAGCACAATTAGCAAACAAACAAACAAACAAACAAGAAGACAAATTTAAAAGTACAGAAAGTGAGACTTAAGGAAGTAGAATTACATTTTTGGTACTATTTTTATACCACTGCTAAAATTGACATGATGACCTGATTTACACATAATTAAGACGTTTTTCTTTTCAAAATTCAAGTTACTAAACACAGACAATTACTTTGCAATGATTCCATGTCTACTCTTTGCTAAGGTTGTTTACACAGAAAAAGAGAGTTATGATTTAGGGATATTAGGGTGATGCATTTATTACCTTGAGATGTCAGCATCTTGGCTGCACTGAAGTACTTGCTGAGAGTAATCTAAGCAAATGTAAACATGTTTTCTGAGTTAAGATACATTCACAGGCAGTGGAAAAAAATAGACATATGCAGGAAGACACTTAAGCTAAGAGTTTCTTTCCCCCTCCATTAACTTCAAAGGAATTCAGTAAGACAAGCTCTGAGTTAGGAGGCAGTCACCGACAGAGGTATATAATGCTATGTGAGATGAATTCAAATACAGAATTTTGCCATTAACCCTAATGAAATGAGATGTTCTGTATTTAAGGTTTTTTTCTCTCAGAAGTATTGCTTGTGATAATGTTCCACATACTCTCATATTGAAAACTTGAAGAATACTATAGTTATAGATGTTGAATAAATATAAAAATGACTTGAAAAGGACAAGATTCTTCTGTTTTTTCTTAAAGTTTTTTTTTTTTCCAAAGAATTCTATTCAGGCTATATTAATAATGTGTCTTAAGGGGCTACATTTTTCCAATTTAAGAGGTAATAGGCGTGAACACTATTCCAAAGGAAAGTACTGAGAAAAACTTTTTTACTTCCACTGTGGTCATGAAGGTAAGTCTTCAAAGCATTCATATGTATATACTTAATGCATTCCATTGTCATGACTATGCTAACAGACAGAAAAATTAGATATTTAGCTTCTGTACAGACTCTGAATGCAATTTTCTTATATTTTCTATTGCTAAGATTATACAGCATTCTACATTTAATTGCCATTGTTCTCTGCTGTGTCAGAAGTTCATTTGAAAAACAGTGACAGCAATAAAAAAGCCTTGTGCAATAACCCAGCAAGAAAAAACACTTTTGGTCCATGCTGAAACAATTTATGTAACAAAAGGAACTGCAATTCCAGTAAAAAAACGTTTTCTATTCTTTTCAAACTGAGAATCCAAACATATAAGCAATCCTTGCTACAAAAACCTCAGATTATTCATGCCTATCCATGTACAGGCTTCCAAATTCAGATGAACTTAGATTTCCTTCTCAGCATATGTAGTAAACGTATTAAATAAATGACACATTTCTAAAGTAAAATGCCTAGTATTTTCTTATGAGTTTTCTTTTCCTACTATTAAGAATATAATGCCTAAAAAAGCCCAATGAATGTTACTTTCTAAAAAGTGAATTAATGAGGACTTACATTTGCTTTACTGAGCATGAAGCTCTGCTCTCAAAGGCTGCAGGATGTAGATTTATACAAAAAGTCTGAATGAAAATTAGATATGCCTTGATAGCATCCAACCCACTGAAAAATCTAATTTCTTCTTGTTTGCTTCTGATGAACCCTTTCTTTTCCCAGCAAAACTACAAGCTTATGTGTTTCTGGCTTTTTGTTTGCTTGCTTGGGTTTTTTGTGCACTCAAAATGCTGAAGGGATTCTTCCTGCATCACATAGACATGTGCTATTTATGAAAATGAGCAATGCCTTTACAACATCATATTTATTATTAAAGCTACTAGTAATGACATAAAGACTCATTCCCTTCTCCCACAAAAAGTCAAGCAAAATTTACAACATCTGTGGTTGTGAAGGATTATACACCTCTAGTCTTCATTTACAATCTCTGCACAGGCAAGACAGACGATGTGATTGCTTAATTGTGCATAGACTATGGGTATAATAAAAATCCTGTATGAAATTACATGGGTCTTAGTTTAAATAGCTTTTAAGCCTTGTATACTATTTTAATATAATAAACTATTTCAAAGCCAGATTTCTGCTATTATTTTCTCCTCTAATTTCTACTGACATAATTTGTATGTGATTGTTAAATTGTTTGCATTATCTTCCCAGATATTCCTTGCATATAACCTCTTCTTTATTTCTCAGATAAATCAATAGTGGTGAAGATTATTCCCCTGATGACCTGTAAGTTCAAGTTTGATTTCAGTCTGGACTGGTATAACTGTAAATCTAAGTGAAAACAATAATTTCTGATTAGTAACTAGCAAAAACTAATTTTGGATCTTTGTCATATTCTCAAAAGCACTTTTTATGAAAGCACAAAGCCTGTGTTATTACTTGATACATTCCTGGAAGAGAGTGCTTAGTAAATTCACACCTTTGATTTCAATAGCCTCAGTAACAACTTTAATCTGTAAATTAATACTAATATTTTTTAATACTCTCTATGACAAAAATTGAATTTGTTTGTCTTGCTAGTGCAGAAGTTTATAATACTTTTCCTGACCAACTGTGTAAAGAAATCTCAGTTCTTGGCTTAAATGTCTAAATTGTATGGAATGAAAAACCTCCAATGTGTGTAATGGTTCTGAGATCTTGGAATATTCGGCCTTTTATTTTTTGCACAAGTGTTTTCTCTCATAGCAAGCAGAGGGACACAGAAAGTGTTAACTAAGTCCAGATAAGTTTCACTGGCTTTCTTCCCAATGGTGAGCTACTTCCCCTTATATAGGGTGACCTCTGCTAATTTTTTCAATATTTTTCTATGCTAGATTATGCAGCAGATTTCTTCTGCATAGAAGGAATTTCAGTTCTTGCAACTGGAAATATGTCAAATACAGGTTTTTTTTCTTAAAAAACCCCCATTATTGCTGAATGTCTTTTGCACTCTAGTAATTTTAACACTTCAAATTTTATAAACAACTTTTAGAATTCATAAATCTCATGATTGATTACTGTTATCTGGCTAATGTCTACTTCAATACAAAATTGCAAACCAAATTAAACATATTTGAAACAATATAAATCAGTTATTAATGAAATTTATGGCAGCTGTGCTGTGAGGGACATCCTTATAAATGGAAAGTTAACCCATATGATATTTTTTGATTGATAATATATTCACATTTTATGTGAAAACATGGTTTGCTGGAAAGTTGTCAGGATCATGCTTATGTCATTTAGGATACATCAATATCCACTACATTCTAGTTTTTTGGTTTTGTTTTATTTTTTTAGTAAATTTTAGTATATTCTCTGGGAAAAGACCTTTTAAAAGTGATTTCAAAAATATTTCTTAAATACCCTGCTTTTGTAATAAATGGCAATACCTGAGATTAGTTAGTGAACCAAGATATTTGCAACCTCATGGACATGCCAAATATAATGAATATATGATTTCACACCCTCTACCTTTCTCATATTTTTCTGCCTCAGAAAAATTTGGTACCCATTGGGCCAATGTTGTTTAAGACCCTGCAATAGAAAAATATGCAACTGATAAAGACTGATAAAATTATAGTTTATTTCTGAAAAATTGATATGTTTAATCCAGTAATAGATGATGACACTAATATCCCATTTTTTTTTTTTTTTGTTTAGTTCAAACAGATAAGGTAGTAGTAAGGAAATAAATGAGATTACTTCTCCCAGTTACGTGTTTCCAGCAAATGCTTTTTTTCCTGTGACATTCAATTATTGTAGAGATTAAAAAAAGTGGAATAGGATTTTTTTAATGAAGATCTGTATTATATCCTTTATTGAAATGAACAAATAGAATTTCAAGGCTCTAAACCTGGAAAATTCTACTTAAAGCAATGATGTTAATCTCTATTGTTAAAAATGAACTATTATTTACCTCTAACAAGCAGACATGAATTTGGTATGTATTTGGGTGAATAAAATCATGAATTAATAATACCTATAAAAGAAAAAAAGTCAAAACACCCACTTGGTTGTTTTTTTTTCTGCTTGTGTTAATGTCTTTATTTTCACTGCAATAGATCAAGGTCTTGAGGGCACTAGCAGGCCTGACCGTTCCCATCCAGCCTCCTTGGGGCAGTCATTCCCTGGCCGTGACCTCCACTCCTTTCACTCCTCCTAGGGGCCATCAGGGATGCCGTGAGAGCCTCCAGCTCCCCCCAGTCCTTCCAAAGCCTGGCCCAGCCAAGCTGGGCACACCCCTGGGTCCATGTCCCAGCCCAGCCTTGGCCATTGCTATCACAGGGCAGCACCCAATGCCCAGTGCTGGGTCACCCAGCTGCCCTGTGTCCCACCCTGCTCTCCAGGGACAGTGGGAAAGGCTCTGCCCAGCCACGTCCTGATGCCCCCCCTGGGCAGCCTCTGCAGCTCCAGGGAGTTGCAAGCCCCCAGGATATGACACAGTTGAAAACATTCTTATTTTTTCCTCAGCAAAATTATTTTTATTGCCGGTCTGAACCAGCCTTGCTTCAATCTATGGCTTTTTATTCTCATCCTCCCTCCAGGCAGCTCTGGGAAAAGCTTAACCCAGCTAGTTTGGTGACAAACTCCTCTCAAAGCTTTCCCTCTTCCAGGGAACAAGCCCAGAACCCTCAGCCTCTCAGCAGAGCTTACTTCAGTTTATTGATACATGAATGTACTTCCAGTCTTCTATTCCTCCCTGCAATTAAGAATCTTCAAACATTCCCAACCTGAAAGTACAATCCACAGGAAAAAAAAAAAAAAATCTCAGTAACTAAACTACTAGCCATACATTCAAATATGGACTGTAACAATGCAGAGCTGGGATGGAATAGAAATCAGATTTCATCTGTCACTGGCAGTCAATAACATCTGGAATTCTGATTGAAAGATATGTGCCTCATGAAGTCTGAGCTCTGTAAATGTGCATCAAATTTCTCAATAAATCAATAAAAAAATTAAAAATTAAATAAAAACCCACAGAGAAATTTTGTTTGTTTGTTTGTTTGTATGTTTGTTTGTTTGATATGATTTTTTTTATTACAGATGTGTCATGGTTTTTAGCTCAGAGATGAAACACCACACAGGCAGTAGCTCAACCCCTACACTCCTCCCCACACACCCAGGTGAAACTGGGAAGAGAACTTAAGTAAAACTTGAGATAAGAACAGTTTAATAACTGAAAATGAAGTAAAATACAATAATAATGCTATCATCATCATCACCATGAAAGAAAAGTCCTAAGTGATGCACAATGCAATTGTTCATCACTTGCTGACAGATGCCAGAATCCTCTTATCCAACCCAGACGAGCTGCCTTTCTGGGTACCTCCCCTAATTTAATAACTGGGCCTAATGTTCTGTGGTGTGGAGTAGAGCTTTGGTCAGTTTGGGTCACCTGTCCTGGCTGTGCTCCCTTCCAGTTTGTAAGGGTTCTTTTATTTTGGGGTTTTTTATTTGTTTTTTTTTATTTTTTTTTCTTTGAGGACCACCTCATAATTAATTGTGTCTGAATGCATTACTTAATATTAGGAATGTATTTACCTTAGCATTATATGATATTTTTCTTTTTCTATTTCCTCTTCGTCTTTTTTCTATTTTCTCTTCGTCTTTTTTCTGTCTTTTTTTGACTTTCTCTTTTTTTCTCTCTTTTTTTTTAATCAGATATGTTTATTGTATTATTTACAGTAACTATACAAGACTATTCTCTTCATTACAGAAGCTGCATTCATACCTTCTGTAAAGCACTATATTTCTGTCTTTCATTACTCTCAGTTTCTCTGTGACACCCAAATAAAGCATGAGAGTTATGAGGAATACAACTGGTTTTGCAATAGACTTTATTTATTTTCTTCTAGGGACAAGCAGAAGTTTATGGAATGGTGGGCTAGATGTGCAGTGCCATTCTGCAATCACAGAACTCCATGTGCTAATTTACCCTTCCAGAAGATTAGAATCTTGTCCAGAAAAGTTCTTTGGTTTGGCTTTGTCCTTAAGATTGGATTTCATTTATTTTATTTTCATTTTGTTTCCCTTTTAAACACATTCCAAGAGTAATGGGTTTTGTAGGTTCAGATATTCTCTCTTCTCCCTTTTATTCTTTTGTAAATGAAAGAGAATGAGATTCTTTTCATTTCCATCATGCACAAGTTTCTTTTTTAAGTTTTATCTTCCTTTCTTTCTCCCTAGGATTTTAGAGCAAAGATCAACATCTCAAAAATCACTGCAAATTGCTGCACGCTATTGTTGCTTGCTTTAAAAGCTATCTAAAATGGAATCTTACATAACAAAGTTGACAGATATCATCCAAATCATCTCTTCCTCTGTTTTAGCACATGTAGTAGAATAATGCTGTGGAAAAAAAATTTGTAGAATGCCAGTAAGCAATAATGCTTAGAGAATTTTAGATAGATTGAACATTAGTGATAAAACCACTTAGGAGCAGAGAAACTACTGAGACAAAGATAAAGAAGAGGATCCTGCTTCTTCAAAATTAAGCTAAAGAGCAGGAGACATATAGATTAGCCTTATTGTGTATATCCTAATTGAAATGGAGTATTTTGCCAATTAAAAAGATTCATGACCAGGACTAAATCTGCTACTTTTGTTGATAATTCACAAAACCAAAATAATTTATTCCCCTCGAGGCTACGATTTGTTCAAGTCTGCAGGACAAACAAGTATTCACATATTTTTGTCAGAATAAGAAAATCTAAGCTTTCAAAATAGAAAGTGGGTTTTTTTGTACAAATACAAAACTTACTTACTAAATGAGTATAAAGCAGTCAAATGTTTAATCAAACTGCTTTCCTACAATTCTAGATGAAATGAAACAAACTGAAGAGTCCTAAATAAATATTATGATAAATAGAAATAAATTCAGCTTGATTTAGAATAGAAGAATGGATTCTTAGTATTATCTTAAGTAGAACAATTGCTCTTCCTGTTGCAAAATCAAACAAAGGGATAGAGAGTTTATACTTCAATAAAACATGTCGGTGGTAAATAAAAACTAAATCCTGACACGTTTCAAACCTAGCAAAGACCTCAGCAGACAGCAAAAGATTATTATAAAATAATTTTCACTGGATTTATGACAGTCCAGGAAAGAGCAGAAAACAGAAATTGAAATAATAATAAATTATATATGGTTGGATGTGCAAAAGAGGACATTAGACTAGCTAACGTGAATAAGAGCATCCCTGGCAGGGTTAAATGGAAAAAAACCCACAAAATAGCTACCAGGGTTGTGAGGGTCTATGGTACTTGCCACATTGTTCTACTTAAAATGTTCACAAATAATTCAACCTAGCAAAGACAAGGTTCCTGTTGTGTTTCTAACAACAAAGAGAATACAATCCAGAAAGCTGCACTCAAAAAAAAAAAAAAAAAAAAGGACTTTTCTGATGAGCTAAGTTGACTTTTGGTGGATGAGGGATATTTCATTCTAGTGATATCACTCAATGAAAGGAATTCTTTGATAAAAAAAAACCTCCTATACTTCTGGATCTCTGTATATTGAAATAGGGCATTGACAATGCCAATTATTACAAAATTCTACATACTCTTGTAAAATTGATGTCCCTGAACACATATGATATTATTGAAATAAAGTATTTCTTCTAACCAAGAGGACTGTCTGACACAGAAATCAAAATATGCACTGCTTTATTTCAAGCTTCTATTTATGAGTCAGCCTAGTTGGATGTAGGGTAAGAAGATACTGTTTTAGATACTGTTTTAGAGTGATAATGTTTAAAACATTTTACAAATGATTTTTGAAAATTCGTGGACAGTAGAGCATCTAATTCATGATAATATGTATTTCCCTGAATTAACTTCTGCACATAGCCACGCATAGGGACATTTTACCTGTAGAAAATAATTTGCCTCTGTATACCTGGTCCTATTTTTATATATAAAGGTACAAAAGTAAAATGTTTTATTTTTGCTTCCCAAAGAAGTTAAATACTTTCTAATAAGTTACTGAAAAAATCATGCTAAGTTTTTTTGCATTATGTTCTTTAAAGATGTAGTGAAAAGGAAGCATACAAGAACATACAAAAGATTTTGACTTAATAAAAGTTTTTCCATAATGGAACAACATGTTGACTAAGCAGTTCAGGAAATTGAGAAATAAATGAAAGATAGAGACCACCTATAATCTGTTGGTCAGTTTGTAGCAGCAATTTTTCAGAATAATTTTATTTTCCTCAGCTCCAGATGTGAGACTTGTACGGTTTGAGTTTCACCTTGTTATAAGGAAAGGCAAAAAAAGACCCTCTTTTACTTCTTCGAAATCTGCTGAACAATTAGTTGTCCAAACAGTTGTACTGACATCACATTGATTGTTTGCCAAACATTCATGTACATGCCTGAAAAATATTCAAGAGAGATTGAACAATGACATGTTTTTCACTCCTGGGAAAAACAACCTCCACAAAAGAAAAAACCAGCAACAGAAAAAAAACCCCAAGCAAAAAATGCCATCAAAAACAAAACAAAAAGTGCAAAACCAATGCATTCTTTAAAAATGGTTATTTGTTTTCATGCAGTAGTCACATTGTTTAGTGACTTTTAGTCACTATATTTAGTCACTATATATGTATAGTACTACCTCTACAGTGTTCAGACATTTTTTTCTTTTAGTTAATTACATATAATGCTCTAAACATTATATATTTTGCTATCTTCTGATGAACAAAAGAAACAACACTCTCTTTAGCTTATGCCTTCACTTCCAAATCAATTTTTTACAGGAAATAACTTTTTTTTGCCCCAGGAGAAACATTCATTTTCAGAGACAATATCATGTTGTCAGCAAATCTTTTTTTCATTTAATGGAAAATCACTAAATTTGGGCTTAAGATTTATGAAATAGGTCTTGTGTCCCTGTGATGACTTTCATGAGAAACAGACACAAAAGGCACTGATAATTAAAATCTCAAGGTATATTTTTAATTCTTCATGGAATTCTTTTGATTTCAGTAGGCTTTTTAGTAGATGCAATAGTCCTATACTGCAAGGCTGTGGTCATATACTGCTGCAAGGCAACAACATATGTAATTTTTTACTAAAACTTAATCCAGTAGCAGGTGAACTGGAGTTAACTGCTTTAATCCTGCATCTGTCATTGAAATGGTACTTTGCCTATAGCTGTCTGTGTGACCATTTTTCAACATCTCTGCTCCAGAAGATTATTTTGTCTGTGCTTGATTCTTGTGTTCAGAGAGGTTTGTGTATACCTTGCAATATTTTTTTTCTTAGTTACCCTCATATGCAAATTTTCCTGCTTATATTTTTGTGCACTGAAATACTTTCACTGCTTAAAAGAATATTTTAAGTTATGTTAAAAAAAAACAACACTATACACCTATATGTGGGCTATATATCTGGAGCTGGGCTTAAGGCAAACCCAAAGAAATGAGGAAATAGTGTCTAACATGTGTAAAGGTCACAATATACAGTAAATTTGGTTGTAACCTGGAGCTGTAGGCCAATGAGAAAGTGTAAAAGTGTGTTAGCAAACACATATAAATAATCCCACAATGACCCTTGAGGGCTGAAGGAGAAACCAGCAACATAAATATCATTATCCTCTTGGTGAAGGATTCCAGATGCTGACAATTCATCATAACCTTCCCTGTTGTCTGAAACTGCAGATCTTAGGGCCAGAGGAGCAGGGGAAGCATGAGCAGAACACCAGGAAAAGGGGTAGAAACTAAGAACTTTGTGTAGAACAATTATAGTTTCATCATTATCTTTCTTTTATATAACTATTAGACCTGGACTAATAATTATTAGACTCTTGAGATTTCAGTTATAGTAACAATAAATTATTGATTTTATTTATATCCAAGATGTGCTTCTGTTTTTTGCCTATAAACAAGATTTTGAGCATAGTATCCTTCAGGACCTAATTCACTGTATTCAATCTGTTCTAATTACTACTGCTGATCTAGTGAAAACAAGGTAAGTAGAGCACTGCTAATTAGTATAATGATAACAAGAAGAATCTTACTTTAGGGGGAAGAATTTTTGTTTGTCTTACATCTGTATCAGATAAAAGACAGAGTTGTTTTTCTATAGAAAAGTGAGACATTTAAAAAATCTACATGGAGCCTCCTTCCACAGCTTCTGCCATAGAGGATAAACCCTATTTGCTACTTTTGTGTGCCAAAAAAAGGACCAAAAATATATATGTATGTATGCAGAAGTTCTATATAAATAGCCCTACAAACAGTCTATGCACAATAAGGTATTTGACTCCAGCACAGTGACGTGTTACAGAGAAATTCAGACCTGGTGTGACAGCAGGGTTGGAGAAGTGGAGATGGAAGCTGCGGCCTGTGGATAAGATTACACAAATTGTTGAAAGCTTGATGCTCTGTAGTCTTCTGGTGTGTTACATCTACTTTTATGGAGAGATGAAAGGCAATGCTATTCTTGAATTATGGTGAAGAACTTTAAGTATCTCAGTATAATCACAGTGCAGAAGATAATAATACTAATAATAAACATTCAATTAATAAAAAACTTACTGAAACACAGGGTGAAAAAGAATCCTTTAGCACTAGTGGAATACTCTTGTGACGGTAAGGGAAGCTCACCATCAGATTTATCTTGAGTTCTAAGTTACAAAAATTTCTACAATGTAAAACATTTTCAAGAGTTTTCACCAACTCTGAGTTAGAGGGGAGAGACAGTAATATTTCAGTGGCTATTTAAGAACCACAGCTCTGCAGTTTTATGATACCTACATTCTAAAGAATAAGGTATTAGAGAAGATCAGATATCAGACTGCTCAACAGATTAATGAAAATAATAGTGTCAAAATAAAAGTGAAATAAAAGAAGGTCAATTAAAATAAAAGAAGGTCCATTAAATCAAACATAAAAGTTAAATAAAAATAAAAATAAAAAAATAAAACCAAAACCAGGTGGGAATAAGAAAATTCTAATTGCCAATGTTGAACAAACATTCAAATATTCTATAACAGTGAACCCTTTTAGTCTGAGTTTAAAAACTAAAAAAAAAAAAAAACAAAACAAAACTAAACAAAAACCTAGAAAAACAAACAAACAAACAAAATCAAAATAAAACAAAACCAAAACCAAGACCAGGTATATTAGTTAGAGCTCAAGATTTCTTTGCTAAAAATATGTCTCAGACATTATTTCTATTCATTTTAGCATGACAGACATTTCATCAATGTATGAGAACACAACCAGAAGAAATTGGAAAAAAACATAGTCCTGAGTTCAGAAAAGACCTTCATATCCTGATCTACCTACATTTCAAACATTCTGGAGGTTATACTAAAACAGGTGTTTAAGGCATATTTTTGGTTGCTCTGAAAGTTTCAGTCTTACGGGCTTGCACTCTTCCAGCACTAGTTTCTGATCTTATGGGCAGCTTTCAGGAGTGAAGCAGCAAGTGTGTACTAGACTGAGAATATTAAGACAGTCATGCCTCAAGGTAAAGCATTTTGTGTTCACGTGCAAAAGAGTATTAACAGAGAGAGACAAAGAGCTACTCTAGAGAAGTTGCTGTGGCAACTTTTTCCTGTTGAGAAATAAATCTTTAGTTTTTCTGTTCTTCAGCTTAATACCGTTTAGAATGTACAATAGTACTCTTCAGTCCCCCAGGAGTATATTAAGGGTAAGTTTAGAAAAGGGCTATCAGATCTTTTTAGCTTTTTTAGCGCAGATTAGGTAACATAGGTCTTGTGCACATGAAGCTTACAATGTGGATGCTAAATACAGCTTTGCTCACTGATGAACAAATTGACAGGGAAAACCCCCCCAAAATCAGAATAGTTGCTAAATATGTTAATTTTAGCATTATGAACAACCATTATTGTCATATACATTGTGGTTACACAAGATTGGGATTTACAGTGTAGACTCATGGTTATTCCTGCCACCTACACTTTTTTCTTCTTATGCAATCTTTTTGACTGTTGTGTAGTTGTGCTGGTTTCATGTGGAGTAGGGTGGGAGGGGAGCCCAGCCCCTAGCATGGGGGCCTGAAATGAGAAAGCAGTCCCCTCTCTGGGAGCCTCCCCTGAGGCTGCGGGGACCAATCAGAGACCTGATTTGGTGATTGACAGCCCAAGAAACCAATTGGAAAGTCATTTCGCTTTCACAAATCACAGTGGCAAACCTAACCCAATCTCTTTGGGCTTCCGGCCTCGGGAGGGCAGGTCAGCTCTGGCCGGGGCCTGGGCCCAGCCTGACGCCCCCCCAGCGTGGCTGGGGGGGAGGCCCGGCCCGGCACCCTGGCCCCAGGTGGCCGGAGAGGGCCCCCACGTGGTCCGGCCCGGCGGGGCTCGGCACGGCTTTCTTTCTCCATGCGGCATGGCCGAGCAGGGGATAGGGGAGCCACCGAAGGCTCTCCTCTCCCCCCTGTTCTGGGAGAAGAGGCCCCCGGATGGCCCCACACGGTGGAAAGAAGTCCAGCCATCTGCACATGGTCCTGGTGGCCATGTGTTTTCCCAGTGTGGCGTCAGCCTGGCTCCTTGCTTTCTGGATACAAGTTTAACCTTTTCAGTGCCTGGATAAGACTCTAGATCTCTTGAGCTC